>CM039726.1:19034715-19228027 GCA_022539455.1 Dendrobium nobile | reverse complement strand
ATCTAATTTATTATAGAAATCATATTAAATGCTAAGATCTTTGCATTCACATACTACTTTTTAGATTCCTTATGTGCTTCTTTATATTTATCCCAATTTTCAAAATTTTTACATATAAACCAATTTTTTAAAATAAATATTCTTATTTTTTTTATCTTTTATTGCACATTTGGATTCAACCATCAAACATTCTAGCTTTCTTTATCTACAACTAGCCTAAATTTGAAGAGATTATGTATTCCATCACTTTAAACTTTGAATAAATAAAATTGCAATAAAAAAAGATGTTTTTAAAATTTGGGAGCATGACCTAATGTCATGATGATTACAATATATATTTCATGCTTTACATACATTTCATATTTCTTTTAGTGTCACTAACCTTTTTAAGTACAACATACAACTAGCTAGATTAAAAAATTAGACTCAAGATAGTGTAGTAATAAGGTCTAAGTATGTTCGTAATAATGCAGTCTACACTTAAATTTTTTCTTAGTCAATTTTTATATTAGGTTTATGTTGGCTAGAAACCAAGCACACACTCACAAGGAGGATAAAAATTAAAATATTGAAATTTTTGTTAATCATATTGTATGATTTATTAATCCAAAAAATTAGTTCAAGTATTTAATCAAATCAAATTAATTTAATTATGTTATAACTAATTGTACTATATGATCCTCAATCGTACAGGATGATAAGTTATTTTGATAAATCTTATTGTCAAAACCATGTTACTAAAATTAGGCAAATTTGATAATTAAAATTTTAAATGATTGTACTATACTAAGGATTTTGTAAAATACAAGCATTAATGAATATTGCCTAATTTTGGATTGTATGGAGAGAAATTTTAGGGGAAGAGTAATACTAAGACCACTTGGGATGAATTTACTATTGTATTCAGAATGTTGTTTGTACCTCCTTCAGCTCAAAATAAATGTAGAAGTATTTATCAAGCTGGACCAGGGACATAAGACAATGATGTAGTATAAGATTGATTTTAGTACACTTTGCAAGTATAACCTTACTTGATTCCTAATGTTGAAGAAAAGTACTGCAAATTTTTACAAGGGTTGAATAGGAAGCTAAGACATCCACTATCACCTTTTATGAATCCAAGAGTTTTTAAGTTGGTGGAAATAAGTCAGATTGATAAAGATTGATTTGGCATCACTAGCATCTAGAGATAAGGTGGGCCCCATTATGATGTAGCATGAGGAGTAGAGATAAGGAAGTAGGGATAAACACGTGACAGTGATAAGAAAAGTCGCTATAGTGATTCAATGGGATCTAGATTAAAAATATCTACTGGCAGCTATGGAGAGTGTATTCATTATGATTGACGACATTCAAGTCAGTTTTATATATTTCTGAGTGATGTTTTAGATATGGATGCATGAGTACAAGGTAGCATGCTGCCACAAAGAGAAAGATTAATTTTTGTACATGATAGTTTAGACATACTATGGGATAGAGGACTGCATGTTTGGAGCATACTGTGAAAGATTAATGAACATGGCTGATGATATAATTGTTAGTGGTAGTTAGAGGGAGTCTATTGCACCAGTATCAACTGCACCTACTCTAATAATGCTACATGTGTACAACTTGCAATATCTGAAAGATAAATAAAAACCTGAGAGTTCTATTGGTAAGAAGTTTATTTTAAATTATTACATGATATAAATTCATGTATATGTGAATGACATGTCATTGAATGAATTGCATGACTATATGATAGAGAATGATTACTAATTTGACGTGAATTCTTTGATGAGTTTCGATTTGATTTATTTGATACAAATTTATTTTATGTCGATTTTGTGTCTAAATCCTCAAGAAGAAATATCGAGGATTACATTTTATATATTCATATATTATCTTTTGAATTTTCTATAAGTGGCAGAAACTCAAAAACCCATATTTTTTGTAAGTAGGATAAACCTTACATATGTAGTAGATAGTACAAGTTCGATTGCAATCTAGCAAAATACTTCCTCATGGGATCGACACACTCTCAATCACTTTATCACTTGATCGACACATATACTTGCATATTTAGTGGGCAATCTATATGAAAGAAAACTAAGCATTATTGACCAAAACATATTTGATTTACATACGCATTTAGTTCACTTTAATGATATAGTGATATAGAAAAAAACCTAAACATACTATATATTGTTATCAGTCAAAGGTTTTTTATTGATTTTATTAAGCATATCCTTAATTAATAAGGCAAGTAACAAACATTGAATACACGCCATTAGTCCATAAAAGTGGAATAAGATAAATTATTTGGAAAGTGGTCTCTTTGATAGGAGTCGTGCATTAAGTTTAAAGGAAATATAACTCTCTTATTATTGAATTTAAATTACTCGAGTATTAAGATAAAAGATTTAATATCTTAAAAATCAAATTAGACACATTAAGGACAATATAAGTGAAAAAAATATACATTTCTACTGCACAATAAGATAAATAATCATATCAAATCATAATAAAAATTTGTATATATCTAAACGTGCACTTGCATTCCACAATATTGCCTAGAAAGAAAAAAAAAAGGTGGTTGGGCTTTACTATAAATATAAGCCAGTTATATGAGCTATATTTAAGGAAGTTACATATAGGGTCCTTATGTGCCTCCATAAATATCATCGTTTGTAAGCAATTGGTACTTTGACAGAACTACATAATAAATATTACAATATAACTATCTTCATCTTAATACTTTTAGTTATATTAAATATAGCATTTCATCCAATGTTAGTCATCAATCAAAAAGTGAAAGCAATCCTATTGCACCATAATCTCAAGATGTCTAAGGATGTGCATATCGCAACATCTAGTGTATGTCAAGTTACTCTAGATGTTTATCTAATCAATATTTGATATTCTAAGTTATAAGTTTAATTAGATGATAATTAATATCATAATTAAGGATGGTTGCAATTTAAATTATTAACGAATTAAATCGGCCTAATGACTTTTCGGCTGTTAGAGATCGTAATGATGAATGTTAATCCATCTTAATTAGAAAGGATTCTCTAATTCATTCACAATAATATCAATGATATTTTTATATTCTATTATTAAATTAAAAAAAATGAATTGATGATCATTTCAAATACAAAATTTGCATTTCCCTCCAAATGTTTCATAATATCTGCTGGTTAATGTTCATCCAATACAGTTTAAAATAAATAGGTCATCATCATTCAATATCAATAAATGAGTCTTTTTTTTTTTCATTTAATAAATATGTCATACACCAACATAATATAATATTTATATCTAAAATTATTTTATCTTTAAAAAAATATTGAGCAGAAAACTTGGGCAGATCCATTCCTACCAATTATATACTAGATAAAACGCACTACTCTTTAGAATACTTGTAAGTGCATCAGATGAGCTAACGCTGAGTCATCATGTCATATCTCGCGTAAAATTTGTAGTGAGAATTTGTCTCTATGTACGCGAAGTGAAGGCTTTCTTTCTGCTTCTTGAAGCTGTTTTTTAATAAAAATTAAAAAAAGTTGTACCGTAAAGCCGTTTTAAGAAGCAGTAAGAAAGCTGTCCCAAACAAAATCTTTGGGACTGTTTTTTTACTGTTTCTTAAAACAACTTTTTAATTAAATATTAAAATTTTGTACTTTAAAAGTTATTACATTAAAAAGCAGCAAAAAAAATAATCCAAATGAAGCCTAAAGCTCTCCGTAGTTAGGTCTTCCAAATAAATAGCATTAACTGCATTTGCAGATAACGCATGAATTTTCAACGGGAATAAAGAAAGAATGCAAAAAGCCAAATTGTTTAGAGTGGAAGGTGTCGACATGCTTCGCTGGGGAAGAGACCCCACCTCTTTAGCTCTTATCCAAATGTGAGGTCGAGAAGTTAATGGTGGCAGCTACAAATTTATTAAATAATAAATTCAGGGCCGCTGCCACCTCTCCGTGAGAGCATCGTTGCAGCAGAGAGTAATAACGCCAAAGACTCAGTAGCTGGACAAATTTTTTTTTTTTTTTTCGAAGTTCTTCAGTCTTTTGAGCTTAATCTACTGTAGAGGGAATTTAGGCTCAAATTTAAGAAACTTGAAGAAAGTTAGATTCAAAAAAAAAAAATTGAATTGGTACAAATTTGGACATCAAGATTTTATTTTGATGACTTTTTTAATGCTTCTTAAAAGTATTTTTAGCATAAAAATGTTTTTTTTATTAAATGGTAGCTTTAAGAAACAGTAAGAAAGTCGTCCAAATGAAGCTTAAATTAAGTATTAATTCGACCGCGATTCAAATTCATTTAAATCAAATTTAAACCTAGATCAATGAAGCTCACTATACAATGGAAGTTCAATGGGGGCTTATGGTGGAGCCAAATGACACTGCCAATTCATTAATGTTTTTCCAAAGAATTTGTCTCTCAGAATAAGCATTGCTGGCATACACAGCGGTAATGGCAAAGCTAGCATTATTAACAGTAGTAATAATACCATGGATGAATTGACTAGTCATGAGAAGAGGAGTGAAGTGGAGGGCATCCTTATTCCACTTAACCCAAATGCGTCCTGGATTAGAAAACAGAAAATTGTCACAAGTGCCTTCATTATGAAAAATTTGGTGATTAGCAAGGAACCAATCGTTATGGAGGTTGTTTTGGGTAATTTTAGCTTCTAAGATGAAGAGGAGCTCAAGATTATGGGTTTGGGCAAGGAGTTTACAGCTTTTTACTTTGTCCAGGTTGTTAAACCCTCTAATGTTCCAAGCTGCAAAATTAGGGGGGGTCATTGGGATTTGTTGTTGGGGGTAGAGGCTTTTTTGGCTTGTTTGCCTCTAGTTTGTTTTTTGTTTTGGTTTGTGGGATTTTGGGCTTTGGGAGTGTTGGTTGATGAGTTTGATGTGTCGTTGGAAGATGAAGGAATGTTAGGTTGGTAATTACGGGGGGAGGTATGAGGTGGGCTTTGATGATTAAGTATAGGTGTGTCAATTGGAGTAAAGGCTTGTTTAGCCTTGGAAGGGGATTGGGCTTTGGTTGAATTTTGTGTGTGGAGTTGCACATCATCATTCTTTTCCTGATCGAATAAAGACTGGAATTTGTTGGTTGTTTTGATGGGAGGATTGTCTTTAACATTAAGTTGTGGTTCAGTAGTTTCTTGGAGTTCTCCTGAAGGGGAGTTAAGATTCGGAAGGATAGGCCCAATTGAATGTGTATAGGTTGGAGGCTGGACGGTCGTTTGAGGTTAAACGGTAGTTTGCGGTAGCAGAGTGCTCCTGTTGGGTGGAGGGTATTTTGGAATGGTGAGTCTGGGAGGTGGCGAAGGTCGGGGTTTGCGGCTGGAGCTACGACCCCTGTTTTGGACATGGCTAACAGTTTTTAAAATGGGGTCTTTAGGACAGAGGGAGGGAGGATGCATAATAGAGTCACATTGAGAGCAATGATCAGGTTTCCAATCATATTGAACGCGTAAGGGTGTAACTTTGCCATCGACATTGTAAAAAATTTCATCTGGTAAAGATGATGCGCTAGTGACTTGTACACAAACACGCGCAAATGTAAGACGAGTAAACATATCTGTTGACCTCGTTTTCGGCATCGGTCACTCTCACTATCTTGTCTTGCATTTTGTAGATTGAGCTACCTTCTTGTATGTTGCATCACTTTGTGTTTGGTGAAGGGTCAACTTGTGTATTTTGCATCGGCTCGTTGGTGACCTTAGGATTTACTCCTTTTGATCATATGTCCTCTATTTTATTCTAAAATACATAGGTCGGGTCGATGACAATTCGATGTGATTTCACGCATTTTGACCTTTATTCGCGCATCTTTGCTCCGTATTTAATATCTTTTGATCGAACTTTGTTTTGTGAAACGGACAGCTCGAGTGCATTCGGCTCGTCGAGACGAATTCAACGAGTCCGTTGGCGCTTGAATCGGACACCGTTTTCATGTGCGTCGAGACCTTAATTAGATTATTCTTTAAATATTATATAATTATTAAAATGATTATATTATGTTGTATTTTAAAATAAATTTTATTATTTTTTCTTTCTTACAGTGATATAATTTGCATGAATATATTTTATAAAAAAAATTAATATATCAAAATTTTAGTAAAAAGGCAAAAAAAAATAAAAATAAAAAAATTTCAAACACTATTTATCATTTGTCTGCTATTGGCTTTTCTTCTACCAGAGCAAGCTTAGACCTTTTTTTGGTGTTCTCCAACAACTCTCCTCACATGAGACGAAAAGGTTCGAAACCCAAGCGACAACTCTCTCCCTCACGTGAAAGGATTTGATGGGATTGGATTTTTTTGTTTTGAAAAGAAAAAAAGGGTTCAGAGGATCAAGAGGAGCAGCAAGACAAAGTTGGCAAGTCTCCCTCTCTTCTCTGTTCGCACGAAGCCAGGCTGAAGACGACGACCCCAGCTCTCAATCCCGACCCCCTCTCCCTCGTTCTCTCTCGGTTTCGCAAGAGACCCGAAAGCAGCCCCTCCCTCTCTCCGTCTCTGCCCTGTTCGCACAAGCAGGAGGAGCCGAAGCCCCTCTCTCGTCGAAGCCTCTCCGACGTCGTCTAGCCCTAACTGCCGGGGTTCCCTTGGATATAGGTGATCTCCTCTTCTATCCACTCTTCCTCCTCCTATTCTTCTCCTTCCTTTTTTTCTTTTCCTTTCTTCTTCTCTTTCTTTTTTTCCTACAGATTTTCTGTCTTCCTCTCTTGCTTTTTCTTCCCATTCTTCTTTTACTTCTTCTTCTCCCTTCTTTAAAAAAAAAAGTTATAACAGTAATGGTGAATGATAGATCCATTGTTTGTTGAAATCAGTTCTTCCCTCTTTGTAGTTAAGTTTATACACTTTGATTTCCCTGTAGTTCTTCAATAAATAGTTTCGTAAGATGTTGATAATTTGTGCATCCATTTATGTAAAGTTATGTATTGGCTTATGTTGTTGGAGAGCAAACATTTGATATATGGAATTTATATTTTGTATATGGTTCATATCATGTAATGCAAGTTTTTTTTTTTCCTCTTATGCTTAGATTGTAAAAAAAAAATTATGAGGAATATTGTTGTAATTTCTTTTCTTTAAAGAGATGCACATAAGGTGTTTGTATTATTGTTCATTAAGAAACAATGTAAGTTCTTTAGTTTGGTTCAAAGTAAAAGATGTTTATATCTTTGCAAAACATGCTTGGAGATGAATGCGTTGTTAGAGTTCACATTAATCATGAGTAAAGTTGGAATATCTGATTATGAATACCCACGCTTTATTTTCACACATAGATTTTATCATTTGATTAGTTATGCTTGAAGACTTTGATTGAACATTTGTAGATGTATTTGATTTGAAGGTTTTACCTTTCCTTTTCATCATTGTTAAGTTGGATACAATCCATTCGCTAAATCTCATCCTGACCCAAACATTTAAATATGTACTCGAAAGCATGGTTTACATATTTAAAAAATATTTCGTTTAGAATAAAAAATCTCAAAAAAAAAAAATTCTTTTTTGCTCGCCAATTTTTATAGTTCTTTTGTCGATCGATTACTTATCATAATATAAATCAACGCGACATGTTTTTGCTAGCTTGAACATCTAATTCATTGACAATAGAACCTATCTCTAAAATGAAAAGAAATAAAATGATCATTAATTTCGTATTTCTTTGTTCATATTCATTCATTTTAAGCACATACACGCATAGATTTGTAAAGAAAATGTATCATTGTAGTTCGTTGAGATTTTAAAGAGAATATTCTTAGTTTTAAATAAGGAATGAGTATATATCTTTTTATTTGTATACATTCTCATATTTCTAAGCTCCGCCCATATACTCGGCGGCATATGAATATGGAGACCGGCTCATGATATTAGCACGTCTTTTATTTTATTTTATTTTATTTTATTTTGGGTGCCTTATTCTTTATTATTATTTATTTATTTCTATACAAAGACTTTTAAACGATTGTAACGAAATCATCTATTGTTGTGAAGGTATGAATTTCTTTGTCTAATTTCCTGCTTTACGAGATGGGAGGTTGTAATGTATTTTTGGAGAGATTGATGGGTCTCAACTGCTCATGCTGTGAAATGATTCCCTTTTGTTCATATGCGTTATACTTCTAAAAAAAAAAAATCAAGATTTGAGGTAGTATTTTGACATGATATAGGTTAGGTTTAAATAGGATTCATGAATTCCGTTAGTAAGATTGTGTTGTTAATGCAAGAAGGTTCTCATTCATTTTATGTTGTATCGATTGTTTGTCATGGGAAAATGATATTATAGTTTGCAAGCGGTATTTGACGAGGTGTATATACTCTTGAGATTCTTTCATTGATTTACTTATTCATTTTTGTATATTTGCATACATTCATAGATATGAAACTCGGCGATGAGATTAAGTAGCTTTGTATATTCTAAATTTAAATGAGTAGATTTATAAGTTCAAAACATTTTTTTTAAGAATAAAAATATTTGAGATAGAAATAAATTTACTTTCTTTCATAGATTTATCGAATGATTTTTCTCCAAATGCTAGTTTTTGTGTATATGTATAAATGTGAGTATAGTTTGGGAAAGCTAAAGTGTTCATACATGATCACATGCTTCTATTGTTCCATCAATAAATTCCTTAAGATAGTCATTACATATAGATTTGCTATATAAGTGATGCATACACATATAACTAAAGCATGTTTATCTTGTATTTCCTCTGTACCTCTAAAGACTGTGTACTTGAATCATGAGAAATACATGCATACTTGTATATGCTTTGAAACGATTGTTCTGAGTTAAATCTATTATTATATGAAAGAAATATATTCTTGTACCCTTCTAAAGGAAATACATTGCATGTGAAAGCGGAAAATGCATACCCATGTTGATGTTGAGTTCTAACAAATTCGTTTTCTTATTATAGTTTTGTGATCTTATTAAACTTTTATATTTATATCTCTTCTATTCTCGTATGTTATGTAGCCTCGCTCGATAGAGAATTTGTGTACTAATAAGAGTAGAATATGCTTTATGTGAATATCTTTCAAATAATAATTATTTTGTGTCTAGTCATATCAAGCGGTTGTTAATTATACATAATGTTCGATGCCACTCAATATGTCATTTCAATTTATAAAAAAAATACACATAAGGTATTTACTTTCTAAGAAATTGAATCTCATCACGATGTGTATATGTTTTACCAAAATAAGATTTACAAATTTGGCAGTAGAGACTTAATTTTTTTTTTTAATGCAATTTAATACTATGTGATATAGAGATCGTTATTTATGCTAGCGAACTTCCATGCATCTTCATATTATAGTGTTGACTTATATATGCTCCATATCCCTGAATATTAGATTGCTCGTTGGTTCGGATAGTTGACATTTTAAATACATGTGTTGTGCCAATAGACTGCTATGTAATCCATGTATAAACTTTCTTTATGCTTTACATTAGAAAACGTTTACTTTGATTATGTTTTAGTTGATGACACATACTTAATTGATAAATACGAATTATTTAGTAATCAGATTACTATCAACTTGCTTCACTTTTTGAATAGTGCCTACTCTCACTCCATATTTGCATTCTTCTTGTTATTTTGCGAGGAAACATTGAGTCTTGCACATGCGTTGATCAGTGGATCATTTTGGATGGGAGCTTCTAAGTGGGCACGCCTGGGTCAGGTATACCTTGATAGTACTGTAGAGACTCCTCATTGTATTGCCGAATGGTTACACATTAGCACACACATTTGACTGCTTTTACTTTCCCACCCAAATATGCTTGCTAGGATGTTTAGTTAGCCGGCCATAGGTTAGTCCACTAACGAAGCTTTGGCCTTGTGGACCAAAGCTTGCCCCCTTGTCATGAAACTTAGAGACTCTTATGGTCATTTAGGCCTGTAGTGTAGGCCACCCATGTGTGTCATATGCATCATTTTTTTTTACACGAAGTGGGCATCGCTAGTATGGTTTTCTTGGGTTTTAAAAATATTTAAATAATTAGAAAAATTATTTCTTAATGATTTTTGGGCCTCTAAATGTCTCTCACAAGCATGATAAGAAAAATATACAAAAATGAAATAAAATATGAGCTCTAGTATGTTAGGTAGCTTCTTTTGATTAGCTTCATGATTACAACCCCTTAACCAACATGCAACTTTAGAAGTCCTTAACTAGTCGAATAGAAGCCTAAAATTTATAAAATACATCTCTTATTAACTATTAACTAAATCGTTTATAATAATCTACATTAATTAAGGTGAAACTAAATTAAGATCATTAAAATCTTCTCAACCAACATTCTAGTGTTTAACAAAGCATTAAGACATTAATATTTGAACTTAAACTAAAGTCTCCTAATTGTAAGCAACCCAAAATGAACCTATTGGAGGAGCAAATGAATTTCAAGATATGCCTTAGTGCCTTAACTATATGGAATTTACATTCACCTTTGTGCTTTAGCTTAAAGAATGCGCAAATCTCTATGTAAATTTCCCCTTAGAAAAGATTAAATCAATCTTTAGGGACCTAAACCAACTACCTTAGTCACCCAAGTGTTATAACTTAGGTCAGGTAGAACCCATGTACATCTCTATAGGTAGCGTGTCATTCCCCTCTCATGTCAGCCTTTAAAAAATAAATCTACCTTAGACATAGGAAGCTTAGGATTTTCTTTTCATGGTGGGTAATAGGCCCATCTTAGTGGTGTCACCCTTGGCCATTCCTCGAGTCTTAGATTATTACCAAGGGGAGGAATAACCAACCCTTGCCACCTTTTAATAATTTCGGCTTTAATTAGGAGTAGGATTGAGGATGGGCCATTTGCCCCTTAATCCTTTATAATTTTAGCATAAGCTAGGGCCTAAGTCTTTAGGCTCTTGATAATTTAATAACTCAAATTTTAATTCCTAAATTAAGTTTTAATTAATTCATCTCAAATGATTAAGCACTTAAATGAAAATTTGAGGGTTAATAAATTAAACAATAAGAACTCGACCTTGTAACTCAAACCACTCACCTAATCTGGGGTAGTTAAGTACACCTTTTTACAAACACTTAGGTGCTGGATAGGACACTTCTTTTATAGGCATCCTAGGGTAGGGTGTAGATAGGATAACCCTTTTACATTTTCTTTCTTTTATATTTTGCATATGTGATGATGTGATGTTTGTTTCTGGCTTAGTTTGTTTTATTTGGTTGTTTTCTTTTCCTTTTTGATTGATGAGTGGGCACTTGCCCTTAAGTGGTTAGATCTCTTTTTTAGAAATATCTTTTGCAGGTGGCCATGTTCCTAAAGGGTAATATAAAAAATGCTATCATCATAAATGTGCTCTTTAATAGGTACTGCGAGGAATGCTAAAAGCCTCCTTGGGAATATGGCCCTAAGGACTAGGTTCTGAATGATGTGTGATTTTTATTATAACTGTGCTAATATGTATTTTTTGTAGGGAGTCAATGTAACTTTTTTTTTTTTTTTTATATATATAAGATGTAATTTGATCTAAAGTGTTGTGAAAGCTTAAAAATGAGATATTTTTGATGTGTTAGGGATCCAAAGCGAAAAGAAAACCCTTTATAGGGAATTTCTTCTCATTTGGATATCCTATTGGATGGTGCAATACAAGGAGCCTGAAGGGAAAGAAGCTGAAGATAAATAAAATACCTCATTTTTAAGACTTGCGTCATTCCATAGGGATAGAACCCAGGTTGTTGTCGGTGGAGCCTGGCCACCACTACTTTTCTGTACTTTGGTTGTATATTGAATGGCACTTGCCATGGACTTTGGAAACTATTTTGTTGGCTTGTTGTGTTTACTTTGTTTGCGCATTAGAACTGCATGCTTTTTCCTAGGTTTCTTAAATTGTTTTGTTTGGGTGTGTGGCTCGGACGGAGTCAACGTTAGGCTCTTTAGGATGCTAAATTTTCTATAAAGTTAAAATTTATTTAAGCAAAAAAAAAAAAGTAAATATAGGATTAAAATAAACTAATTTTTCTAAAAATTAATGCATGATTCCTTTAAAGGGGTCATTTTTTTTTTAAATTACAATAAATAAGCCTTGCTCACTTTACAGTGACTACTGGCCAGTCCTGATTGGCCTTACCTACACATGCATAGCCTTGAGTCAGCATATAGATTTTTCTTTTATAACATAGAGGGATAGTTCACTTTGCATAAGCATAGTACCATTCATGGTTGGGTTTGATACCCATTTCTTTTTTCTATACCTCCCACCACTCTTACATTTGCATAAGACTGGACAACATGGATTTGATACGCTAGGTGGAGTTTAGCTGGTACCCCTTTCCGAGCAGGGTGGTAAATCCAGGTTGGGGCTACTTAGATCCCTTGTGGGATTTAAGCCATAAGTCCCATCATTGTGTCACTTTGAATTCTGAATCTGTTATCTCTCTGAGGGTAATAATCTGGTCTTCAATCTTTTAAACTCAAAATTTTAATTATATCTTTATTTATTTAAAAAGTCTAATCATCATTAAGGGTAAAGAGACGAGTTTATCTTCTTCGGAGTAGAACTTAGGAACTTTTTCTGTGCACCAAATTAAGAAGTGAATAAAACATCATCCTTAATCGAGAGTTTTCTTAGATCGAGGTCTAAGATGTAATTAACTACGGGGGCTTGCGCCCGTAGGAGACCGATCCCCACAATCAAATAAACCCCATTCGAGCTGATGTATCGAATGGGGGAAATCTCGTGAACTTTTGGGTTATGTATATTATTATCCATCGAGGTTGGTAGGTGAAAGCCGCTATCCTCCATGGCTAATCGTATCTATAACTCCATCTGCTCTTCCATCGGCCTGCTTGTGTCGATTGTAAAGGTCTCCGATCATTTTGTCCTACGGGATAGTGTGATCAAACCACACGAAGTTGCATTCAAACCACACGAGCGGAAACCTTTCGGAGACCCACAGCTGCAGTAAGAGTATCCACAGCTATGGGTATACCGATACAACTAGCGAGTTTAGATATACCTTCCGGCGTCCATAATGATAAGGGCAAGTTCAGAATTTTCACCCACAGCGGGATAGAAGGGAATTCCTTACGCTTTGGCACGAAGTTCGGTGTCCACTTCTGCAAGATGAAGGGTTTTCCGAAGAAGAACCATGGTCCTCTGGTCCAAGCGAACTCGTAGTCTTCTAGCGCAGAAAATTTAAGCAGGAAGAAGCCGTCGTCCATGGTGAGAAGGGAGATTTCACCTTTGAGCGGCCACGCTTTTTTGATTGTCGAGAGTAAAGCTTCGTAAAAAGGGCGTTTCCCAATAGAGTAGCCGACAAGGGACAGCGTCCATTCAGGTGCGCCAGCAACAAATTGTTCAGCGGTGAAGTTGGCTGTGAAGTTTTGGGTGGGGACGAAACCAAGTGAATGGGAGAAATCGGTGGAAATTTGGGGCGCGGAAGTGAGCAGATTCTTCCAGAGAGGAAGAATGGAAGGAATAGGGTTTGCGGAAGTAGAAGCGGAGGGGAGAGGTGGGAACTCGTCATCGGCCATGGAGGAGGAGCCTCCCGCCGGAGGTGGCGGCGGAGAAAAACAAACTAGGGTAACCAAAAAACCCTAGCGGCACGCTCATCTGTGATGTTATATTTTTTCTTTAGCTTCTTAGACACCAAGTACATAACTGCAGCTCCAGCGTACTTAGCGGTAAGCCTCTCATGAAAACTGAAGTTGCCTGGAAATCAAGTACGCAGATGGTTATATGCATTCTTACCATCTGGTAGGACTTACCTCACCAAATATATAAAAATGAAATAAAAGGAAAAATAATATAATAAATAAAAGTTAATGCAATCTTTAGTGTGCAAGAGGCAGATAGCCATAACCAACCAAAATTTTTATGAAAAATACAAGGAAAGTAAAGCACATGATTTAGAAGCTCCTATTTTTATAATCAAATACTACATAAAGATTAACAATCAAAGATCAATATATTTATCTACGCAAATATGATCTGCAGCTAAAAATAAATCTACAATTTCTCCGATCCAGGCAAACAAACAAGCGTCAAATTTGAAATGCAGCGCAGACTGTGCTGCTAGCTAATGTAAGGTTATATCAATATTTTACCAAATAGCTTCCTTACCATTTCCAACCAAACTCCATACCACCGTATGCCGTCCGATATTTGCTCCATTCGAATTTCAAATGGCACGCGAAATTCTAGTAGGTGAACAGTCCGACGCCAATATTGGGGTCGAACTGTTCACCTACGCCAAAAAAATTTGCTGCAAGATTTGCTGAAGAAGCACGCGGAAGAGAATAAAAGCGCGCCAAAGATGGTTACATTCGCAGGAAGCACGCGAAAGAATAAGAAATGACGTTCGATTGGAGAAGAATGACTGCATTTTGAAATTTTACTGCATTTTGGAGTGGAAAATAGGGTTTTCGGTTGGAGATGCCCTACATAATAAAAAAAGGTACTGCACCAGATAGATATCCAGTATAGCTGATCATACAGAGGCGTTAACAGGACAACAAGCATACAGTAGCAGGTAAATAAAAGAGTTTGGTAGGTGCAAACATCATATAAAAAACAGATGAGATGCTTTTTTTTACCATGACTAGTTATGTAGCTGAAAGACTCTAACGCCTCTGAAATTGTTCTATATATATTTGGAGATAAGACATGCACAAGATGCTCGTCAACCCACCTATAGAACAGCAAATAAAAAATCACCAGCAAATGTAATTTCACACGATTGATCATACTCAACAATTCATAATGACAACCTCAAACTAAAGTGTCCATGAGTGAAACACGAAAAAAATAGCAGATCTTTAAAATTATCAATGCGATATGTATTAAAATAGGAACTTATTATCTATCAATAATTATCTATAAATTTTGACTAGAAATTAATTAGTGTATTTATAAATATTCTTAATTATTTACTATAATATCAAGACAAATTAATTGAACTAATGACTCAATCACAATCTTCTATTGGACGTATTTTTTTCTCTATAATGAGTAGAACACTCTAAAGAAGAGAAAGCAATTGGTGCATCAAATCTTATTAGTCAAAAATATTATGTGATTTTCCTGGTTTCAAAATTGAAATTCCAATTAATCAGCAGCAGCATGTCATTGGCTATATACTATTATAGAATTAATCATATTAAGAACAATAAATAAGGAGAACAATAAGTGTGTAAGATTCTAGCTTCAGCTAAAACAATCCCCAAAAAAGGAGAAAATGACTGAAACTGAATATAGAGCACCATGAACATTGATGAAATGAGAGAACATCAATTATAAACAGGTCTTTAATGAAACGACAACTTGATATTACAATATTATTTTAAAGACCTACCTCCTCCATTTTGATTCCTCCTCGTCAAGAATGGTCTTCTCAGGATGGATCCTTTGGTTTAATTTATCAATTATATCTGCAAGCATAAGCCCAAGACTTAATCTCATATGCACAAGAACCATTTACTGTCAGATTGCAATAGATATTTTAAAATAAAAGTATTTTATTGAAGTCAGACTGCAAGTAAGAAAATTATGAAGCAAATTCAGAAGCTCCTGTTGTAGAGAATGAAGGTTTCAGAACTAGAACCTGACGATTCCACCAGCTGTTCACCATCCACAACTAGAATAGGAACCTTCTTATAGTCTGACCACTTGATTTCCTTCTTGCCAAAAGGGTTTACTTCCACAACCTTGTATGGTATATCATGATAGTCTAAAAATGCTGCAGTGAAACCAAAAATAAAAAATAAAAAAATGAACGTTTAATCAATTTTTCAAGATATGCCGAAATATGAAAAAGTTCTCATGTCTTCAGAAGCTCATGAGATGGTCACTGGAATCAAACCCATTTCAGTGTGAATCCATCCATGAAACGATGGGTCTCATGTCTTCATAAGCTCATGAAATGGTCACTGGAATCAAACCCATTTCAGTGTAAATCCATCCACGTAAAGAGGGGCTTTGAAAACCAGGCAAGAAATATAAAAGTGTCAAAAATATATTTTAGGGATTAACGTAGACTCGTTCGCTAATAGAAGGTTGGCCATAGCAATTTTCATTGAATAGTTCAAAGGCGCAAAGGATATCTGCTTGTGTTTTAGCGTTATTAGATATTACCAACAAGCGTTGAACAACATGGTATCACCACTAGTTATTCACAAGTTTCAACATGACTCGAAGAAGCATGACTCAAACAAATATAAGTTTTTTATTTTGTGTAGTTTAATTTGATGGATTTAATTTTGATTGATGAACTTGCTATCAAAGGAGCTAATAAAAGAGTATAATTTGGGTTGGTGCTCACATCCATAGAAAATCTCAAGTTTTGATTTAGCGGGTTTCTTGGTTTTGTGTTGATCTGGGTTGGGGCTTATAATCATTGGAAGTTGATTTAAAGATCTCAAGTAATTCCTAACAATCTTTAGAAAACAGCGAAAATCCTCCACAAAAATCCACACAAACCGAGAAAACAATAAAAAATTTGTATTATTTGATGAAATAGAAACGGAAAAATACCAAGATACAATTGATCCTCTATTCGAGAGGATGATCTATCTCTCCCAAATCTCTAGACGCCACTAGAGCCCAACGGAAAACCTAAATCTAGGAGATCTTAAATTTCAGCCAAATTCAAGATGCCCTAACCCTCGAAAAACAAACTATTTAATGCATACAATTCAAAAGGAAATCTATAAAAAGTCCCTAAATTCAATTTCCCTCCTAAGCTTCCTTCAAAATTCTTCATACACGACATTGTAGAAATCGAGCGGTCGGATCCCGCGTACCGGAGGCGGAAGAGTTCTGCCTCTTATCTCCATGAACCGGTCCCATATAGACAGGTTGGAACCGGTACAATGGACCGGTCTAATAGAAGTCTTCCAAGCGAGACTTAGGCTTCGTTTGGGACGGCTTTCTTATTGTTTCTTAAAACAACTTTTTAGTATAAAAATTTTAATTTTTAAACTAGAAAGCCTTACAACCTCAAGGAAGATATTTAATCTTCCGACTTTACCCTAGAAAACCAAAGAACTACTTCATGGTAAGCTAGAATTTAGTCCAAGTATATGGCAATCTTCAAGAAAAAGAATAATTATTTGTAGAAATCAGCCCTTTTTTCTCATTTTCATTATATTTTTTTCCCATTGTGCCCCCTTCAAAACACTCGCAATGGCAATTTGCCACAACTTAGCCAAATCAGCGATACTGGCACCTCTTTCTTTAAACTTGTCTGCGATACAACAAAGTAAATGTGCTTCTTATGACGCATTAAAGGGTATGTTTGGTAGTGTTTTTTATCTGATTTGCTTCTCTAAAAGCATGTAAAATATTTTTATGATGTGTTTGGTTATCAGATTTATTTTTCTGCTTTATATAGAACAAAAGGCTAAAAGCAACTTTAAAAAGTAATTTTTTAACAGCACAGAAAAAAATTTGTCAAAGGGCCATTAGCTACTTCGCTGCATCGAAAAAGGTGAAAGGGATTCTGATGGGGACATCAGATTTCGACACGTGTACCATCGCCGACGGCGCAGATCGACGGCTACGATCCAGAGCCTCTACTTTTGAGTTTATAGCTTATGTCATGTTTTTCTTTTTTATTAGTTTTTCCGAGTTTGCCCTGAGGGCATTGCTTGACTTATGTAGCCCCGAGGGCATTATTGTCTTTTCTTTTCTTTCATTTGGAGCCTCCATATATGAGGCAATTTGCATTGTAATTTGCTTAGTTTTGGATGAAATGAAAAATAGTCTCCTTTGTTCTCTTTGTGAGTGCACTTCCTTTTGATCTCTTAGTGAGTTCAAAAGGAGAACTAGATCTCTTCGTGAGTTCTAGAATTAATCCCAGATCATTGTGTGGAGGAATAGTTGGAAGAAATTCAAAGTGAGGGAAATCAAGACCAAAGAAATCTTCAGTTTTCTTCAACCAGGCCGCAACCTCCAGCAGCCCCTCTCGCCCCTTGCAAGGCCGACTTCCGCTGGCCACAGCTCCGCCCACCCCTGGCCAACCTCCCGCCGGCCACAGGCCCTCCACCCGCCGACCAGCACTCTGCCATCCAACCCGTGGATCCATCCCGCCGGCCTGTGGAATTCTGGGATTTGAATTTCAAATCCCTCAAGAGCCTTGATTACTTTCCTTATTTGCTCCCTAGAATCTAGCCAACTGATTTAATTGAGTTTTAATTCAATTCAAACGGTTGTCTAAATCCCCTCCAATTAAAGGAAAGTTTCCTTTTGTTCTTTCTCTCTGGAATCTGTTTTATTACAGATTTATTTTCAAAATCTGCTAGTTAATTTTTGGTCCCCACTTTCCTAATTCCTCTTCCCTCCCTCCTCTAGTCAGCCGACCACATCAGGGAGCCTTCTCTCTCCCAATTAAGCTTTAATTCCTCCATAAAACCAGCCTTGAATTCCTCTTTCATAACCGCCCATCCCCCTTTAGGAATTAATTTGAAATTACAAATTAATTCCCCCCATACCTCAACCGAAATCTGAAATTCCAGATTTCAGCATCAGGGAGCCTCTCTCTCTACCGCCGGCCTCCCCCATCCACTCCTACCCGCCGCCCCTTTCTCCCTCCATTGGAGAGCTCCTTGCGGCGATCGCCATTCCCACTTTCAAGAATGCATGGAGGAGCCCGAATGGAATTTCGGATTTGAATACGACCGCAACGGACGAGTCAACATCCTCCGTTCACCTTTCTTCGACGTTGGATTCGACTTCGACGACACCCCCGAAGAGTACTTGGACCGGATCTTACCAACCCTCGTGGACTCCATAGACGATCATTTCTCCGTCTATACGTGGATCATCAAGAGCCGTCCACACACTCCTCCTAACCTGGCTCCCTCCCCGGCAGCGAGTCCCCTCAAGATCACTTGTCTACTCGTAGCGTCGCTAAGCCTACTTACGGTCCTTTTCCGATGAGCCTCCACTTCAAATTGAGTGCCGGATCCTAAGGTGAAGAGTCTAAACTCTAAATTTGGGGCTTTGTTATTTTAGCTATTCGCATTATTTGAAATTTTGACTTATTTTATAAGGCCTTCTAATCTTTGAATGTGACTTCTTGTTGTTATTTAATCACTCGTCTTTGAATTCCGGAACTTAAATTGATTACGCATAAAGTTTTGGGAGGCAAGCCTTAATTCAAATTTTCTATTAATTTTAAGTGCAATTCACAATTCATTGCATGATAGTTTCACATCAGATTCGGCTACTTTGCCACACCGAATTGGTGAAATAGATTTGGCTACTCCGCCGCAACGGGTTGATAAAACGGAATCGGCTTCTCTGTCGCACTGAGTTTGTGAAAAGGATTTTGATTCTCAACTGCACCGAGGGAAAAAGTAATTTTGTGAAGGCTTCTCTGCCTTGCCAAGGTCTAAAGACAAAAACAACAACATCAAGCCTTTATCCCACTATGTGGGGTCGGCTACATGAATCCTTTTTCTCCATTGTGTCCTATTAAAGGTCAAATTCTCGTTTAAATCTAATAAAGAAAGGTCATTCTTAATATTTTCTAACCAAATCTTTTTAGGTCTGCCTCTACCTTTCTTAACATAAGTCAAATCTAATACCTCTACTCTCCTAACCGGGTCATTGGAAGGCCGCTGTTTTATGTAAACAAGCCATCTAAGGCGACTATCTCTAATCTTATCTTCTATTGGAGCTACTCCAACCTTTTCACGTATATGCTCATTTCGTATGCTATCTCTAAGGGTAAAGCCACGCATCCACCTGAGCATCCTCATCTCTGCCACACTTAACTTAGTATTATGCTTCTCTTTTAATGGCCAACATTCAGCACCATAAAGCATTGCAGGCCTCACTACCATCTTATAGAATTTTCCCTTAAGTTTGAGGGGTACTTTTCTATCACACAACAAGCCCGATGCATTCCTCCACTTCAACCATCCAACTTGAATTATGCTGATAATATCCAAGATATCTAAAACGTGTACTCTTATTAATGACTTGTTCGCCCAAAGTCGCAATCCCCTCACTAGGTCTATTACTACTAAAATTACACTCCATATATTCCGTTTTAGATCTACTCAAGCGAAAACCTTTAGTCTCTAATGTTGACCTTCATAATTCAAGTTTACTTTCAACTCCCTCTCTAGTCTTATCAACAAGAAGAATATCATCAGCAAAAAGCATACACCAAGGTCCATCCTCTTGCAAATGTCTAGTGAGAACATCTATGACTAAAGCAAAAAGATATGGGCTTAAGGCTGATCCTTGATGTAACCTGTCACGACCCGACCCGAGACAGATCCCGCTCGCACCGGGCCGCGACACGGAAACGGAATAAACGGACGGACTGACCAGGATCTGGTTATGGAATTTGGTTCTGAACTGAATCTTCCAAATTATTTCCACTCAAACAAACACACAGACACAGAAACACAGAGCTACTATAAATCACCAAATACAGCGGAACAAAACATCTATAGTTTCTTTTCCTCAAAACAATCATCTACAGATACAGTACATGGCTTTTAAACAGAAAGAAAGACAGAACAGAAAAGCCATGACTGTACAAAAATCAAAAGGTACAAACAATACCTATACTGATCAGACTCAGAAATCTATTCCTGGACTTCCTTCCCTTTCCCAGAACCTGAAAACCACCAGAAAACAAGAGTGAGCTCAACAGCTCAGCAAAGCAACAAACCTCCAATCAAAACTCTCAGAATCCAAAACCAAACTCATCAGACAGAAATCCGTATAGAAATCGGAACAGAATCAGACAAATATCCAAATCGAAACTTATCAGAACGAAACAGAACAAATCAGAACAGATACGGACAGATATCACATCAGAATACAAATCAGAACGGATTAAATCAACAGAGTCAGAATCGTACAGAAATCAGAACTTCAAAGCATATCAGAACAAAACTGAATGGAACAGATATCAAATTAACAGAATTGTACGGAAACAGAAGCCGTATCAAATCAGAAACAGATCAGACATATCACATTAACAAAATCAGAAATCAGAATTTCAGATCATATCGTATCAGAATCATAATTGCTTACAGAACAGATACGGAAAGCAGAATCAGATTGAATCAGATATCAGATAATATTTCATAGCTAAAACTAAACTAAACAGAATCACTACGGATTCTGACCCTTATATCTCCCATGTGCTCACGGCACCAGAAATTCTCTGAGTAATTAATAGCTAAATGTGCTCACGGCACCAGAACAACAGAATTCCTCGGATCCGGAACAGAACAGATATTTCTCCAATTTGAGCTCAACTAAGATTTCCCCAGACACTAACTGAATCTCATGGGATCCAGGCCCCTTATAACTCCCTTTTTATAGCACATACAGATAACATTTCAATTCAGAAGAAATCCGGGCAAATCAGAAATCAGACAAAAATTGGGCAGCACAACGACAGTATACGGAATTTACACAAAATTTCCTGCAAATCAAAATTCACCGAATTCGCACAAAATGTAAATAACAACATTTCAGAACATTTATTCTACTGCACAGATAATTTTCAATTTCACAGAAAAATGCAGTCGACTAAAAACACCGCCGAATTAAAAATACCCGGACAAAAATCTTCGAAAAATAACCAAAATGTGCACACCCGGCACGTCAACAATATACAGAAAGTTATGCGGTAAAAACTGAACCCATCAAAAGATACGGACGAAAATCATTAACGGAAACGAAATCCGGACAGAAAATACCGCCAAACACGACGGTTCTGAAAATTGAGAAAGGCGGAATGTGCCTTACCTTGCGTGCAGCAATTTCTCGAACAGTCTCTTCGGACGAAAACAGCTCCGCGTCGTCCGAAAATCAACTTTTCCCAAGAATCTCTCGACTTTCTCTCTCCTCAGAAAAAAATCAGATATTTTTATTTTTTTCTCTCTCTTCAAAACGACTGAAATCAGCTTTATAATACTCAGATCGGCCTGGCCGATCGCCAGATCGTCCCAGGACGATCAGACCAATTTGGATCGTCCTGGACGGTTCCCAGGACTATTTTCAGGCCGATATTTTCTACAGTGCCGATCGGCCTGGACGATGTGTTCAGAAAATCACCTGGAGCAAATCTGGGCAAATTCTGGAGCAAAATTTCCACTGATTGTCCCAGGACGATCCAGATCGTCCTGGACGATTCTGGAGCAAATTTTTGATATTACAATCTCCCCAACTTCAGAAAAATGTCGTCCTCGACATTATCCAATCCAAACTCAATCAGAACAAGTACGGGTACGACCGTCTCATGTCAGACTCCTTCTCCCAAGTCGCTTCCCGCGCAGTCCGGTGCTTCCACTGGACTTTAATCATCGGAATCTCTTTATTTCGAAGCTTTCGGACGTCGTACGCTAAAATTAACTCTGGCTCTTCCTTGTACGCCAGATTCTCCTGAATCTCCACCTCATCAGCTGATATCTTCTTCCCAAAGTCTGATACCCACTTCCTCATAGTGGATACGTGAAACACGTTATGCACGTCCGACAGTGAATCAGAAAGCAACAGTCGGTAAGCAGATTTTCCAATCCTTTCCAAAATTTCAAACGGTCCAACATACCTTGGACTAAGCTTGCTCACTTGACCAAATCTGCTCACACCCTTCATCGGACTGACTTTGACATACACAAAGTCACCAACTTGAAACTCAACAAACCTGTGCTTCTGATTATAATACTTCTGCTGTCGGTCCTGAGCCGCTTTCAATCTTTCTTTAATCAGACTGATCTTCTTAACAGTTTCCCCAACAAAAGTGGCACCCAGTTCCTGTCTATCTCCGATCTCAGTCAGAGTCAAAGGAGTACGGCACTTCCTGCCATACAGAGCTTCGTACGGTGCCATACCAATACTGGACTGAAAACTGTTGTTATAAGCAAACTCAATCAGCGGAATATGATCCTCCCAGCTTCCGCCAAAGTTCAGAACACAAAGTCTCAACAGATCTTCCAGCACCTGAATGGTCCTCTCAGACTGTCCATCGGTCTGAGGATGAAAGGCTGTACTGAAATGCAGTTTCGTACCTAAGCCTTGCTGAATACCTTTCCAAAGTCTGGAAGTAAAACGTCCATCTCGATCAGAAACAATCACTCGAGGCACACCGTGCAATCTGACTATTTCCTTCAAATAAATCTGTGCCAAACGATCCACCGGATCGGTCTGTCTGATCGGAAGAAAATGGCGGACTTCGTCAATCGATCTACAACCACCCAAATGGCATCGTGCCCTTGTCTAGATCGAGGAAAACCCATCGCAAAGTCCATCGTTACCTCCTCCCACTTCCACTCAGGGATAGGCAACGACTGCAACAGTCCACCTGGTCGCTGATGCTCTGCCTTCACCAACTGACAGGCTTCGCATCTCGACACAAATTCTGCCACATCGTTCTTCATTCCAGGCCACCAGAACAAAAGCTTCATGTCAGCATACATCTTACTACTGCCTGGATGAACAGTGTAGCCTGAATGATGAGATTCATGCAGAATCTCCTGCCTCAAATCCCCAAACACAGGTACCCACAACCTGTTCTTACAGAAAATAACATCAGAATCAGAAATTCGAAGTTCATGAGTCTTACCAGATCCAATCTGAACAATCAACTTCGAATAATCAGAATCTGACTTCTGGGCTTCCTGAATTCTTGCTTCCAAAAAAGACTGAACACTCATCTGAGCCAAATCCAAATCACTGGAGAAAATCACCTCCAACTGCAATCGCTCCATATCACGAATCAGGAAATCATCAAAAGTAAGCTGCAAACCTGATAAGCCAGAAGATTTCCTGCTCAGAGCGTCCGCTACCACAATAGCCTTCCCAGGCTGATACTGAATAGTCAAATCATAGTCCTTGATCAACTCGAGCCATCTTCTCTGTCTCAAATTCAGATCCTTCTGAGTGAAAATATACTTCAGGCTCTTATGATCAGTGAAAATCTCACATCTGACGCCATACAGGTAATGACGCCAAATCTTCAAAGCAAAAATAACAGCAGCTAACTCCAAATCATGCGTCGGGTAATTCTTCTCATGTGGTTTCAACTGTCTAGAAGCATAAGCAATTACCCTTCCATTCTGCATCAGCACACAACCCAAACCTTTCAGTGAAGCATCACTGAACACCTGAATTCCTTCCGTACCTGACGGAAGTGCTAACACTGGAGCTGAAGTCAAACAGTCCTTCAATCTCTGAAAACTAGCTTCACACTCCGGTGTCCAAACAAAAGGTACTGACTTCTGAGTCAGTCTCGTCAGAGGCGTCGAAATCTGTGAAAATCTTTTCATAAATTTCCTATAATACCCGGCCATGCCCAAGAAACTACGTACCTCAAATACCGTAGTCGGCCTTGGCCAATCAGCAACTGCCTGAATCTTCTGGGGATCTACAGAAATACCTTCTCCGCTCACCACATGCCCCAGAAAAGAAATGCTCTTCAGCCAGAATTCACACTTGGAGAACTTGGCATACAACTGATGCTGCCTCAGAGTCTCCAACACAATCCTCAAGTGTCTGGCATGATCATCCTCAGAAGCAGAATATACCAGAATATCGTCGATGAAGACAATCACAAACTGATCCAAAAACTCCCTGAATACTCGGTTCATCAGATCCATGAAAATAGCAGGCGCATTGGTTACCCCAAAAGGCATAACCAAAAACTCATAGTGCCCGTACCGAGTACTGAAAGCAGTCTTCACCACATCAGCTTCCTTCACCTTCACCTGATAGTATCCGGATCGCAAATCAATCTTCGAAAATACTGAAGATCCGGAAAGCTGGACAAACAAGTCGTCAATCCGAGGCAAAGAATACTTGTTCTTGATCGTGACCTTGTTCAAATCTCTGTAATCCACACACATACGGAGTGTCCCGTCCTTCTTCTTCACAAACAAAACAGGTGCTCCCCAGGGCGAAACACTAGGACGGACAAAACCTCTGTCACCAACTCCTGAAGCTGAACTTTCAACTCAGAAAGTTCTTTCGGTGCCATCCTGTACGGAGCTTTTGATATAGGAGAGGTACCCGGAAAAACATCGATAGAGAACTCTACATCTCTATCCGGAGGTAAACCAACCAACTCCTCAGGAAAAACATCAGCAAACTCCCGTACTACTGGGATCTCAGAAATAGAACCAACTTCCAGGTTCAGATCCCGCACCGAAGCCAAAAACACTGGGCATCCCTTCTTCCACATTCTGCTCACCTCCAACGCAGAAATCAGACTTGAGAGAATACCTCGTAATCCCTGAAATACAACTCTCTCTCCAGCCACAAGCAAACTCACTTGTTTCTTGAGACAGTCAATCTGAGCCTCATACAGACTCAGCCAATCCATGCCCAAAATCACGTCATACGAAGAAATCGGCAACAAAATCAGACTAGATTTCCACTTCTTGCCAGCAATGTCAATCTCACACAAACAAAACTTCTGAGCAATCAAATTACTTCCAGCCGGTAAAATCACGGAAAGAGAAACCGGCAAAGAAACCGAGTCCAAATGCAAAAGCTCAAAACAGCGCTCGGACAGAAAAGAGTGACTAGCTCCAGAGTCAAACAAAACACGACAGGGCTGATCAGAAATGTAAATTGTACCTGTCATAACATCTGGAGCATCACGAGCCTCCTGCTGACTCAGGCTGTAAACTCGTGGCTGAACTGGAGCAGGAGCTGAAGCAACAGAACTACTCTGCTCCCTCTGAACAGTAGGTGGTCTCCGTGGTCCAGAACTAGAACTACCACCTCTCCCAAAAATCCCCTCAGGGCGTGGAGGAACAATCCTCGGTCTTCCTGCTGTAGAACCGGCAGGTCTAACAGAGCCCTCAGTCGGAACTCAGAACGTCGGTCAGATCCAGCCTGTGGACACCTGCAATCCTATGTCCAGGCTGACCCACATCTGAAACACAGACCAGCCACCTGTAGCATTGGCCATGGTGTTCGCCGTCCACAACTCTGTAACACAGGTGCCCCACTGACAGATCCAGAACTCGTCGTACTGGTAGCAGTACCAGACGACCCTCCACTCTTCCTGGAATCAACAGATCCAGAACCATCACAAATATCCTCTTCCAGAGGAACCACTGCCAGAAGCCTCACCTCCAAATCTCTTCCTACTCGCAGTCTAACCGCTGCTGAGTAGCCATCAGATCATTCTCAATCAGACGAGCTCGCTCCACAAGCTCAGAGAAATCAGAAATGTGAAAAGGTACCAGGGCGTCTTCTACAAACTATCTCGTAATCCCCTTAAAAATCTGTAGCACCTCTCAGCAGAAGTACTAACCAGTTGCGGAGCATACCTGGCTAATACAGTAACACTAGCCTCGTACTGCATCACCGTCTTGCCCCCTGAACAAGTCCTCAGAAAATTCTCCTGCATCGCTCTCGTGCAGAAGGGGGAACAAACCAATCTCGAAATACCTCAGTGAACTCTTCCCAGGTAATCAAAGAGTTCAGCCTACCCTGAAATCTGGCTGCCTGCTGGCCTTCCCACCAGTGCTCAGCCTCTCCATCCAACAGAAACAGCCAACGGAACCTTCCTGTCTAACAGACACTGCATTCCGTCGAAGGTCTTCTCCAATCTCCTCAGCCATTCCTCGGCTGCTCTGGGCTCAACAGCTGTGACGACCCCAAGATCCGTGTAGCGAAAGGATTCATCTGATCGTTCTATTGCCTCTTCTTCTTTTGTTTTTCCTTATCTGTTGTTCATATCAGTCCATGCATACATATACCAGAGCCAGAGATAATACATTACAGAAAAGAAACAACAGCGGATACTATATTCACATAAGTACAACAGAGTACAGACAAAAAGCGTCCAAAAGGTCATATACAATGGCCGCACCGGCTACAAAAGAAAGCCTACCAAGGCTACAAAACAAAGAGCTACAGAACTAAAACAACAGAACTCGCAGAAAGATCTTCAAGCTGGAGGCCCTGCACCTGAAATTATTAACCACATATAATGAGCTTACTAGCCCAGCAAGTCACCAAAGCCTACAACTGAAATCAAAGCACGATCGAAACAATATGCAAGTCAATCGAGTCAAGTCAGCTATGATCAATGAATCTATGCAGGTACGGAAATTAATCAATCGAATAACAATAATACTACAAAGTCAATACGGCGGCAAAAGAACAATAAATCAATACGTCACAGCTATCAAATCAATAAGTGCTTTCAGTCAATATCTATTCATCGAGCATTTTCTGTCAATCAATATTATCAGTTCAATCAGTCGTGTCGTCTATGTCAATCTATGTATCTATCATATTCATCTTATCACTTGAATATCTATTTCAGTCAATAGCAATCTATAACATCAAATCAATCAATAAGTGACTCGTGTCAGAACGTACTCTTACAAGCAATTAGTCAGTTATTCAATACAATTTACTCATGTCAATATACGATATTTAGTATCAATACATTCGTGAGAACCATTCCATAATGACGACGCGTGACGCTACAAAAAGAAATCGTCTCAATCAATAAAGCACTTTCCAGTCAATATGTCAATAAGCTCAACTCCTGATAAACAATCAAATCAATACGGCGAAAGATCCATGAAATCAAATCAAATCAATACAATGAAATCATCAGGTCAATAGAAATCAATACAATCAGCTCCAGAAGGAATCTATTCTACGTTAAATCAAATCCATACGGTACTAATCAATCCAGTCAATCAATCGATATCGGCACGACGAACCAATATATCAATGCATCAATAGTATATCAGAATCTGTCGTATCAATAGTATCCACATGTCCATATCATATCCATATCGATGTCAATGTCGATATCTATCATCAATACAATCTATATCAATGTCGATATCAATATCTATGAATCAATATAACAGAATCCAAATCAATGTCGGTGCCGGTCTATGAATCAATACAATTCATACCATAATCCATAGTCCATAATCGATAATCCATATAATCAAGTCGAATCAATCGATAGCGATGAATCAATGCAATCAATAAATCTTGTCGATGAAATCCATACAATATCAATAAATCTATAATCCACGTCAATATCGATAAATCAATCGGAAATCAATAAATCAATGCATATCAAGAAGTCCATACGATGCAAGATCATACAATGTCATACAATGGTCTTACTCGACAAGCACAAACACTAGTCATGATCAACCAGGTTAACTGGCTATTATCAATAGTGCTGTTGTAGAATCCGTATTGCTGTTGTAGAATACGTACGTTGGTCTATCAATAAGAGTCGTCACTCTTTTTGCCCTCGGCCCGCCCGTCGGCATTAAAACTCTTATAACTCTCAATCGTTATATCAATGATCAATGGTTTAAAGGAAAGCCCGTCGGCCCACCATCCGTACAGGTCAAGCTATCTTCACCAACGTTCAACCAGGTTCCCACTTGTCTTTCAGTAACACAATCAATTCAATGAATAATCGATGCAATAAGCAATATTAAAGAAATCTAGAACAATCATATCAATAGTCATACACGTATCAATTCATCTATCAATCTCAGGGAAATCGGAAATCGACGAAAAACGGACAGAGTAACGACAGTCTATAGAATTTACACAAAAATCTCAGAAACTAACAATCCACCAATTAAAACAGAACGCACAGCAACAATATGAACTATTCTTCTACTGCTCAAACCAATTCGGACATCATATAAAATTACAGTCAAAATAAAACCCCGCAGAATCAAAACGGACCGGACGAAATCTTCCAAAAATAATTAAAATGTGCGAATAATCATCTCTACAACATACCAAAAGTTTTGCGGTGAAATCTTCGTCAGTACCAAACTGGGTACGAAAATCAATTACAAAAACACAAATCTGAGCACCATTTCGCAAAACCCAAAATCTTCGAAAACAAAGTAGGTTCGGAATCCTTACAGCGGACAAACACAATATCCAACAGCAACGAACGACGAAAATCGCTCCGCGAGCCCCAAAACGTAACTTCTTCCTTTGCTTTTCCTTTTTCCGCTCTTCTCTCTCCAAAATCTGATTTTATAAAATGTTTTCTCTCTCCTCAAAACGAGCTCATTTCATATATCCTTAGTCTGATCGGCCCGGCCGATCGCCAAATCGTCCCGGGACAACAGACCAAAATCATCGTCCTGGACGACTCCCAGAACTGTTCTCAGGCGACATTTGAACAGTGCAGATCGGCCTGGACGATCTCACATCGGCCCGGCCGATCCTAGGGAAAAAATTACTTTTCCAGCAGCTACAGCAAAGGACGAGGTCTCACAACAGCGCCCTCAAATCTTCGGAGGTTTCAACCTCAAAAAACAACTGCAATGTCTATCAATATCATCTGATTCTGACAGTAAACAGCCTCTGCTCTGAGTCTCGCTCATCATCTGAGCAACAAGAGTGCAACTGAGAAAGTGTATCACACGGCCACTGGGGCGTACTCCCTACTGGTGCTGCCTGACTGGCACTCTGCCCGTCTGTCATGTCTGGGTCTGGCTGATCCATACAAAAAATCCAAAAATCCGGAAAACTAACAAAACACAACACAAAAACAACACAATAAAAAGCCAAACGACCCAAAACTACTACCCCAGACGACCACTGATCACTTCCTATAGCTCTGTCTTACAATCCAACCAATTTTCAAAACCAGTGCTCTGATACCACTAAAGCTTGTCACGACCCGACCCGAGACGGATCCCGCTCGCACCGGGCCGCGACACGGAAATGGAATAAACGGACGACTGACTAGGATCTGGTTATGGAATTTGGTTCTGAACAGAATCTTCCAAATTATTTCCACTCAAACAAACACACAACAACAGAAACACAAGAGCTACTATAAATCACCAAACACAGCGGAAACAAAACATGTATAGTTCTTTCCTCAAAACAATCATCTACAGATACAGTACATGGCTTTTTTAAACAGAAAGAAAGACAGAACAGAAAAGCCTGACTGTACAAAAATCAAAAGGTAACAAACAATACCTATACTCATCAGACTCAGAAATCTATTCTGAACTTCCTTCCCTTTCCCAAACTGAAAACCACCAGAAAACAAGAGTGACTCAACAGCTCAGCAAAGCAACAAACCTCCAATCAAAACTCTCAGAATCCAAAACCAAACTCATCAGACAGAAATCCGTACAGAAATCGGAACAGAATCAGACAAATATCCAAATCGGAACATATCAGAACGAAACAGAACAATCAGACATATCAGACAGATATCACATCAGAAATACAAATCAGAACGGATAAAATCAACAGAGTCAGAATCGTACAGAAATCAGAACTTCAAATCATATCAGAACAAAACTGAACGAACAGATATCAAATTAACAAATTGTACGGAAACAGAAGCCGTATCAAATCAGAAACAAATAGATCAGACATATCACATTAACAGAATCAGAAATGAATTTCAGATCATATCGTATCAGAATCATAATTGCTACAACAGATACGGAAAGCAGAATCAGATTGAATCAGATATCAGATAATATTTCATAGCTAAAACTAAACTAAACAGAATCACTACGGATTCTGACCCTTATATCTCCCAGTGCTCACGCACCAAAAATTTTCTGAGTAATTAATAGTAAAGGTGCTCACGCACCAGAACAACAGAATCCTCGGATCCGGAACAGAACAGAATTTCTCCAATTTGAGCTCAACTAAGATTTCCCCAGACACTAACTGATCTCAATAGGATCCACCCCTTATAACTCCCTTTTTATAGAACATAAGATAACATTTCAATTCAGAAGAAATCCGGCAAATCAGAAATCAGACAAAAATCGGGCAGCACAACGGCAGTATACGGAATTTACACAAAATTTCCTGCAAATCAAAATTCACCAAATTCGCACAGAATGTAAAAAAACAACATTTCAGAACATTTTTACTGCACAGATAATTTCAATTTCACAGAAAAATGCAGTCGACTAAAAACACCGCCGAATCAAAAATACCCGGACAAAAATCTTCGAAAATAACCAAAATGTGCCACCACCGGCACGTCAACAATATACAGAAAGTTACGCGGTAAAAACTGAACCAATCAAAAGATACAGACGAAAATCATTAACGGAAACGAAATCCGGACAGAAAATACCGCACCAACACGACGGTTCTGAAAATTGAGAAAGGCGGAATGTGCCTTACCTTGCGTACAACAATTTCTCGAACAGTCTCTTCGGATGAAAACAGTTCCACGTCATTCGAAAATCAACTTTTCCCAAGAATCTCTCGACTTTCTCTCTCCTCAGATAAAAATCAGATATTTTTATTTTTTCTCTCTCTCAAAACGACTGAAATCAGCTTAATAAATACAGACGGCCTGGCCCGATCGCCAGATCGTCCCAGACGAACAGACCAATTTGGATCGTCCTGGACGGTTCCCAGGACTATTTTCAGGCCGATATTTTCTACAGTGCCGATCGGCCTGGACGATATCCTCAATCGGCCTGGACGATGTGTTCAGAAAATCACCTGGAGCAAATCTGAGCAAATCTGGACGATCCTGGAGCAGATTTTTGATATTACATAACCCAACCGAAAAAGGGAAATACTTGGTTAAACCACCTTGTGTTTGAACACAAGTAATAGTCCTGCATACATATCTTTAATGATTTGAATATAAGCATTATTAACTCCTTTCTTTTCAAAACCTCCATAGCACTTCTCTTGGAACTTTACATATTTTTTTCTAAATCAATAAATATCAATGATAGATCCTCCTTATTTTCTTATATTCTCCATCAAACCTCTTAATAAAGTATGGCTATCCACATCGACCTACCCGGCATGAATCCAAATTGATTTTGAGAAACATTAGTATCACGCCGCAACCTATGCTCCATAACTCTCTCCCATTGTTTTTAAAGTATGACACATTAACTTAATTCCTCTATAATTCGTACAATTTTGTGCATCACCTTTATTCTTAAAAATAGGAACCAATAGACTCATTCTCCACTCATCTGACATCTTTTTAATCTTCAACATAATACTAAAAGTTCAATAAGTCAAGAATTCCTTCATCTTCTAAGCATTTTCACACTTCTATTGAAATATCATCAGGTCCAACAACTTTTCCACCTTTCATTTTCTTTAAAGCCTCTCTAACTTCGGTTTTACTAATACGCCAATAAAAACTGAAATATTTATTTTCATTTAGGGTGCTAAGATCACTATAGTCAATCTTATTATCACAATTTTCATTAAAAAGTTTAGCAAAATATCTCATCTATCTTTGTTGAATATCATCTTCTAAGAAAAGTATTTTTTGATCTTCATCCTTAATACACTTCACTTGAACTAAATCCTTACTACTCCTATCTCTTTATTTGGCTAACTTATACATATATCTTTCTCCCTCTTTAGTATCTAATCTATTATATAAATCACTAAAAGCTAAGGTTTTTGCATCGCATATTACTTTCTTCGATTCCTTACGAGCCTCGTTATATTTATCCCAATTATCAGAATTTTTAAAATTAAACCAATTTTTATAACAAATCTTCTTATTCTTGATCTTTTCTTGCACATTTGGATTCCACCACCAACTATTTTTACTATTTGGAGCTTTTCCCTTTGATACTCCAAGCACATCTTTTGCAATATTCTTAATATCACTAGTCACTTTTTCCCACATAACATTAACATCCTCATGCATAGATAAAATCTTAATATCTAAAATCTTACTCTCAAAAATATTTCTGTTAATATTCTTTAAATTTCCCCATCTAATCTTAGAATATCATTTTACTTTATTTTTTATTATCTGCCCTTTTATCTTAAGGTCCAAAACTAATAATCGATGTTGGGTACATAAATTTTCACTCGGAATAACTTTACAATCTTTGCAATCTAAACGATCTATTTTTCTTATAAGAAAATAGTCAATCTGGGTTGTACTATATCCATTTGTATAAGTGATGAGATGCTCATTTTTTTTCTTAAATAAGGTATTAGCAATTGAAAAATCATAAGCTAAACAAAAATCTAATATAGTCTTGCCACCTTCATTTGTCGTTCCAAAACAATGGCCACCATGAATGCTTTTAAAATCATCTACCTCTCTACCAACATGTCCATTTAAATCTCCTCCAATAAAAACTCTTTCTTCAAGAGGTATCTTTTGTAATAATTCTTCTAAGTCATTCCAAAAATTTAATTTAGAACTCATATCCAAACCTACTTGAGGAGCATAAGCACTTATAATATTAACAATCTTATCATCAACCACAATCTTTAAAGCTATAATTTTATCTCCAATCCTATCAATTTTTATAACATTATCCTTCAAACTCTTATCTATAATAACACCTACACCATTTCTAGTACGACTCTTGCCCGAATACCAAAGTTTAAAACCTAAACTATCAATTTCCTTAGCTTTCTCTCCAACCCATTTAGTTTCTTGAATGCACAAAATATTTATCTTCCTATGAATTATAATATTTATTAATTCCATTAATTTACCAGTAAGGGAACCTATATTCCAAGTTCCTATCATAATTTTAGTTTCATGGACTAGCTTCTTTGCTCACATTCGTCCTTGATGTGGGAATCCTTTCCTATTTAACACTGCATCCGGGCGCCGGTGCAGCGGCCCTTACACACTTGTCACTGTATTCAGGCCATACAGCGTGTCGCTTCCAGGGGACGCTCTAGCATTAACACAATTTCTTAAAGGATTCATGTCATTATTATTCGACAAATTTCTTAAAGGATTCAAGTTCGTACATTATGATCAGTTTAAAACTAATCCCTTCCAGTATGAAGTAAGCAGTTGTTCAAATGAACTGTTCAAATTCTATGAACACATCGTACGGTGCGATCTAGAGATTGTCCAGCACGATCTGCTTAATTTCCTCTATTCGTACGAGACGATTCCTAGGACGACTGAAATTCATCTTTGTCACTCGTCCCTTATTGTTCTCATCGTACAGTACAGTTAGTTATTTTTAGGTAAATCGTCAAGTATGATATGACTATCATACAATATGATTAGTTAAAAAATTGCAGCTTCGTTTGGTATGATTTTCTGGATGCCAAATTCGTCTTTGCCAGCCATTTGGTATGATCATTATCGTAAAGTACGATTAGGTCAAAAATTATAGTTTCATTGGGTACGATCTTTGGGATGACCAGATTTTGTCTCTGTTAGTCATCTGAACATTGTATAGTACAATCAACTATCATTAATTAAACTATAATTTGATTGACTAATCACGAGGTTTCATTTTAGCAAGATTTTAAATTTTTATACAATACGATTTGCATCGTACATTATAATTAGTTAAAAATATCAATTTTAAAATCTTACTTAAATTAATCTAACGGCCAGGGTTTCGATAATGAAACGAATCGTATAACACGATATATATCATGCAGTACGATTAGTTTACATAACATGAGATTTCAATTAGCCGTTGAACCATTCTTTAAAACAACTGATCGTACATTACGATTAGTTTAGAAATTTTTAATTTTTAAAAATTTCTCTCTCCCATTATGTGTGTGTTCGATCACCTAATTGCATACACTCTAATGTGGCCTAACTCAAGAAAATAAAAATACACACTCTTTTGACTTGACATCCTAACCTACCCAATTTTGAGTCTTTAGTCTTCTTGAGTATTGTACCTACAATCGTTAGTGCACACAACACAAACAATATCCAACATATTTCCTGAGAATATACAATTCAATCGATAAGGTATGTCATTGTCAAAATCACAGGCTAGGAATTCTAGATTTGCAATAGATATGTACATTTGAATCTTCATGTAATTGCACTTAAATATCGAACTCCAACTGATAACTACTCTAAATATTTATTGTGATCATCTTGATGATTATTATGGATATATGAACATGTCAAGAACATTTTATAAAATATTAAACTACACCCAACAAAATTTGTCATTATCAACTGAAATACTAAAATGCATATAAATATATACTCATCAAATTTAAATAAAAATAGCAAATTCTTAAAGAAAAGCACCAAGCTTTGAGCCTTCATCAATTTCTTCCTCTGAAAAAGAAAAAAGTTATCCTCAGAGGGAGGAATATAATATAGAGCAAAGGTGTCTGCCATAGGATTATGAGTGGTTAATAGTGATTTCCAATTCATGGAAGGGCAAGCGGTTGAAGGTAGGAATGTGAGACAAGCTTTAATAAAGGAAAATATGATGGATCCATTGCTAGCTAAGTCAGGAGGCTTGACCGAGTGGCTGAAGGAGAAGCACAATAGGGCGATAATCTTTGCAAACCTTATGCATTAAAATATGATTACCCACATGGGGCCCGACGAGCATGTTATATGTACACCTGTGATGTCTGAGGATGTTACATGGTTCAAATATGAATCTAAGTTGAAGCTCGATCCTCCTATGCGAGCAGATAAGAGTCAATATGACTTGAACTGTCAAATAAATATATGCTCACTACGCCGATCGAAATATTTTTTTTGATACATTCATATTAGGCCTTTGAGATTTATAACAAAGAAAATTCACTAATAAAGGTATAAAATCAATGAAGAACCCAATCCTCTATTGGCAAATAGATAGAATTGACAATGTTCAATTGATAAAGTAAAATTATCCATAATTACCCCTATGATGAACTTGTTGATATAAAATATCAACTAGAGGGGACCTAACATATCTAAAAATGCCTACCAAATTCTCAAATAACCATAAAATATAATATTCCAAAAATACCCCCAAATCATGAATCATGATATTTAAAATGGAATAAATCATCAAATGCTTAAAGTAAAACTCATGCATCCTCTGCAACAGTTTTTCCTGGTGGACTTGTTTGATAATACACTTCAGCTCATATAGAGCATATGTTTGGTCAAATATCACTAGGATTTATTCTCAATATATCTCTTGCTAGTAAGGACGTGTCATGTGTCATCTAACCGATTGTTTCACCACTAAATGACACTATAGATAAACGGTTATGACCAGGATCCTTTGACCAGGTGATTTTACCTCCAAATGACGCAATTATATTATGGTTATAATCACATCCCATATGTTCTCCAATGACATTAAATAATTTAGTAATGAATTAATATAATATAATTAATAGAGCACAAAGCCCTCTATTAGCTAAGGTGGATTCAAATTTGTCCACTTAGACAAATATTCACTCCAGATTTATAAGATACACTTGGACGAAGTAACCCATGGTTGCTGATAAGGATCCTTCTATCAGGTTGGGTCGACTACCTTCTTTGACTAAGACTTGGGATCATGATGGCCCAGGACGACAGAACCATGGGATTTTGAGGGAGTCTTTTATCATTCCCCCCACCATCCACTTTAGCAATAAAGTAGTGAATTTATGATACCTAAACTCTGATGTTACTATATGCCTAATACTACATATCAGTTTGATGACTAGCCTTAATCAAAAGTTCTTTCTCGTTACCTGGAGGGGTAATTAATTATAGGGTCTTGCACCTATAGGAAACATGAACTCATATCATAAAGTCCTCGCAAAATGAGAGCAAAATCTCAGGGTAGTGTCTTACTTCAAAACCCATTTTGCTTTCTAAAAATTTTCCACCTAACCTAAATGTTAGAACTCCCATCGAGGTTCCAAAGAAAAGAAAGTGGTCCGCAGAGAGGTCGGGCAATTACGATACAATAGGTGTTTAACTAATTAGACATTACGATACACACTTCGTATTATGTGATCAGAAGAACAACAATGTAAACTAGGATTTGATTTAAATAGCCCGACTTAATATTTTCAAATTATGAGAGAGGATGCAAGTGAGTGGCTTGAGATATTTTTTTCCTGTGTGAGAGAGCTTTTGAGAGGGAGTGGTGTCTCCTTGCTTTTGAGATTGTAAAATCTACTTGGGAAAGAGAGAAGGTAAAGTTGAGAGGTTGTTCCTTGAGGGAGTCAGGAGATGTGTGAGGGATTTACAAGGTTCTCCTCGTTGGCTTGCACCTTGGGCCCTCTGTGTTATGGTTTTGGAGCTCTTGGAGATGAGATCTAGGGACGAATTCTTTAAACGAATTCTTTAAATGAAAGACTTGTGATTAGCCGAGGAGGCTAGGGGAGCTATATCTCTACTGTTGCAAGGAGCAGAAGGTAACTACATCTCTGCCATTGCAAATGAGCAGGAGTGTTTTAGTTTTTCGAGAGAAAGAGTTTTTTGAATGTCATTCTCCACCTAAGAATGGAGAGGGGCTTCTCCGCTTTGCTGAGTGTAGAATGAGTGTTTATTAGCAAAATTCCCAAAGAGGAAAGAATTCTTTAGATGAAAGACTTGTGACTATCCAGGAGGCTAGGGGAGTTGTATCTCCGCCTTTGCAAGGAGTAGGAGGGAATTACATCTCTATTGCTGTGATGAGCCGGAGGGTTTAGTCTTTTTATGAGAAAGAGATTTGTGAAGTTCATTCTCCATCTAGGAACAGAGAGGGGCTTCTACACCTTGTTGATTGTAGAATGAGTGTTTATTAGTGAAATTCCCAAAGAGGATAATCTTTGGGGAGTGGAAGTAGGTCCAGTTCAACGGAAGCACTATAAAAATCATATTTTTCTCTTTCTTTTACTTATTTGCATTTTATTTCCAACAAGTTTTATTTTTTGAAATTTGTGGTTTGATCATATGGTGATTGCAATCGTTCGTAAGTTTTGATTATTAGTAAGACACTTGCTTTGAATTAATTCTTCGTAATTCTATTATTTCTAAAAATTATAATAATAATAATAATAATAATAATAATAATAATAATAATAAAATATTTTTGTACTGTTTTGCTTTAATGGCTTTGTTATTGTTATCCAAACTTAATTTCTACTACATATTATTTTTTTGGTATTTAATTAAAATTTTAAATAATCAATTTATCCTCCTCTTGATATGTCATAGTACCTTCAGTTTCTTAATATAGTAGATTATTGTTGTGTATTGTTTTATGTGCCTTTTGTGCATTGATTCAAATAATTAAGTGAACATCATCATTTAGGGTTATACTTAATTTTCTAGGCAAGTTGACAAGTTGTATTGAATCGTTATGCTGTATTACATCAGTTGCATTAAGCCTTCAGTTAACAGCTTATGTGCCTTTTGTGCATTGATTCAAATAATTAAGTGAACATCATCATTTAGGGTTATACTTAATTTTCTAGGCAAGTTGACAAGTTGTATTGAATCGTTATGCTGTATTACATCAGTTGCATTCAACCTTCAGTTAACAGCTATGTTGCATCGATACGGATACGACGACATAGATACGACACGATACAGATACGGGATACGTTAATTCTTAAAAATATAGGATATGGGTAGGGGCGGACACGACATCATAATTTATAAATCATTCATACAAATTAAGAAAGCAATTTGAAATTACAAAAAAAAGAATGACAACCTTGTAGCTTATAATATCAAAATATAAGTAAGCATTAAATGTCTAGTACAATAACAAAAGCATAAACATAAATTGTCTAGCACATAAAGTTTCAACTATTCAATAGAAGGAATGATATGATTAGCTTCTTCAGTGGTTTGTCTTTGAACTTCTATATCATCTTCAATAAATATCATAGCTTTTAATTCAAGCTCATCAAGTGAAAGATTAGTAATTTCAAATATTCTCATATCATCAAGAGACTCAAATCCATCTCGGAAATGAGAGAACTTTGCTCGCAGCCGCGAAAGTAAATACGACTCATCTTTTTTTTTTTTTTTTCAGATTTCTTTTTATTTTTTCAACAGACACGTATATCGGATACGCGTTTCCTTTTGAAATTAAATAGTATTTTAATTGGATACGTCTTTGGCGTATCCGACACATATCGGTGGAGTATCGGAGGCGTATCCGTATATCGATGTATCAGACACAGCACACCTTCTTAAATAGGTGTATCGGTGCAACATAGGTTAACAGCTAATTTCGAACAATTGTGATCATTGTTGCCATATTATTGGGTGTCATATTACGTGGATCTCATACTAAAGCCCATCTTCAACAATTTTTTGCATGATTGGGCCGTTCCTAATGTCCTGTGTTTTAAGATTGTACAGAGGTGGATGTAAGTAAGCAAATTAAAATCTAGAACTGAAATGTTTGAAAGAATTATCTTCAATACTTTATTTATCTGATATCTGCTATGAAAAGAAATAAGTGTATCAAGAAGACTTGAAATATGCTTACACGTTTCTTCTTTCTTATTTTATTGTTTCATGATGAAAGCATACCCAAAGTTCTAATATATTCCTTGGTGACATAGTAGGCAACTAGTGGGGTTTCTTTATTCATTTTGGAGAATTTTGAGGCATAGCTTAATCGTATTGAAATGAGATTTTTTACACATGAAATACTCTGAGCCCTAAAAACATACAAATTTGAAAACCATGGCTCTAAAGAAAGGCAAATTATTATGTGCGGACATCGAACATAAGCTTGCGTCTGGATTATTGTGCTTTTACCGTGCTTTTGATGTATTTTTGTAAAAGGACAGCTAATACATAATTTTAATTGCATATTAGCTGCCTTTTTGCTGTCCTTTTATTGAGTATTTGAAAAATACAGCAAAATGGCAGCAAATACTCAATGAGTAAGATATTTGCTGCGCTTTTGCTGTATTTTTGCAAATACTAAGCAAAAGAGCAGCTAATATGCAATTAAAATTGTATATTAGCTACCCTTTTGCAAAAACATATCAAAAGCACAATAAAAGCGTAGTAAAGCGCAGCAGTCCGACACAAGCTTTCGTCCGATGTCCGCACAGAATAATTTTCCCTAAAGAAGCTTGTAGAATCAAGCACAAAAGACTATTAATTGAAATTGAGGCTTCATTTTAGGACCGTGTTTTTACTACTTAAATCAGTTTTTTAGTAAAAAAATTTTAATTTTTGCATTAGAAAACTGCTTTAAAAAATAGTGAGAAAGTCATCCCAAATGAAGCGTGAGTTTAGACAAAAAGGATGGAGAATTAGTTTAATTCAGAATGAAACAATTTAGCAGTTTGTTTGACCACTTTTATTATCATCCCACAAGAGAGCACCTATCATCAACTGCTACAATATTAATTTGCTACCAAACGCAAGTGGTTTTAATTTTTTGTAGCGACCTGATAGGCTAGCAACTAGAAAACTTGGCAGCAACAGATTTTATAACATAAATAACTACAGCCCTTTGCAACTATTTTACTGTTCCTTTTTGTTTTTTTTTTTTTATTAATTTCATCCATTTGGAAGATTGGCAAGTGTCACTATAAAAGGAGAAATTATTCCGTGCAGAGTCCGGATGTAAAGTTACGTCCAAATTTCAATAAAAATGTGACATGTATCTTTGTACATAATGTATGTTTATATATACCGTGTACAATTATGTACATAATGTTTATATTATCTTTAAAATTTGTACATATTATATAAATAATTTTATAATTTGTGCATGATATATTATACATATTGTGTACAAAAATACATGTCACATTTTTATTAGAGTCGGATAGGGGTGTCAATTTCAGGTCACGAGTCTGGTTCGGGTCGAACCCGGAACTGACCCGGGTTCAATCGGGTCGACCCTACCCCGACACGGATAGGCAAACGGGTCAAAAACACAAATCCGGACTCGACCCGTCGGGTTGTCGAGTTGACCCCACCCGACACGGGACGCGAGCTCGGGCTAGCAGGGGGGAGGACGCGGGGAGCACGGCGAGGGCAGGGCGGGCGCATGCGGGGTCGCGGGCAGCGTGGACAGCGTCGGGCAGGGCGGGCAGCCTCGGGCAGCTCATTCTAAGCGGGTTTCCGGGTTGACCCGTCGGGTCAACCCGAATCCGACCCGTTTTAAAATCGGATCGGATCCGGATCAGATTTTCATGTCGTGTCAAATATTGACCCCTAGAGTCGGAATCCGCACTTAATTTCTCTTATAAAAGAGCAATTTCCTACCACCTTCGCACGTCCAGGCAGGTGTCGCATGATGCTCATTAATCCATCAATGGATGAGTGGACCCGATAGGCTCGCAGCCTATTGGCAGCCAATCAATCCACTTTTGGCATGTGGGCGTTGATTGAATGATAATTCTGAGTCCTTTTAAGCTTATTTGCTAATCAATTTTTAATATATATTAAAATAATTTTAGTTAGCCTAATTTCGAAAATTATGAGAATTAATAATCAATTAAAATTTATATTATATACTTTTTGAAATAATGGTTTAACTATTTTAAAATCTATCAAGATAAAAGATTTGATGGGAAACTGGATTTTTCTTATGTTTTTAAGTTCTTTGTATATTTGCATTTGAAAATTTTGGAAAAGGTATATGCATGTAATATTAGTTGATGGATGCATTTAAATTTAAAGCATTATTTGTGAAGCTTATAGTATTTTATAAAGTTGGTTGTGGAGAAAATAAATTTGCTATTTTGGTTGTAAAAAATATTTTTCATCATAGAAATTTGTAGAAAATAATGAGAAAGTAATAACGAACAATAACAACAATATCAAGTCCTTGTCCCAGTACATGAGGTCGGCTGCATGAATCATTTTTATTCATTGTGTCTGGTTAAAGGGCAAAATCTCGTTTAAATCTAATAAAGAATGATCATTTCTAATATTTTCTAGCCAAGCCGTTTTAGCTCTACCAAATAAAATTATGTTGATTGTCTAAAAAGCAAAACAATTTGAAAGTTGTCCCAAATATATCCTAAGTATAGCAGAGTTTGAGTTGATTCAAACTAAGTATGATCAAAGTGAATTTTGAACATAATTATGAGCTTGCTAAATAGGAGCTACATAGCTATCAACAATGATGTTAACCTAACTTAAAGAATTGGTTTGAGATGAAAATGACTTAAATCTAACAAAGATATCTTGAATATGACCTTTTTTTATTAAACCGATCGAAACCTTAATACAATTATGCATATGAAAGTTGAACTTAAACTGGCCCAGCAGTTGCATCCAGTTCGATTATGATCAAAATAATATGAAATGTTAGAAATATGAACTAAAAAATAGTAGATTTTAATTAAGAAATTTAATTTTGAATGTTCAAAATGCTTGAAATTACAGAAACATATTTGCTATTTTTTTGAGGAAATATGCTGGAAAGTTCATTTTAGACAAAATTATTCCTTTTTTGTATGTGTGGATTATTGGTGAAGTATACAGCGAGCAAATTTATTTTGAATTGGTTCAAAATTTTTTAAATGTTTAAACAAGATTTGAATCTTCATTCAAACATGTTAACCTACATTGCCGCCCACAACGAGCATCTCCACATCACGAGTCTCGCTATTGTCTTCCCTAACAAGCTCTTATTGAGAAGTTTTCTGCTCTCAAATGTTGTTTGGTTATTTTGCTAAGTCTCCTATCATGAAATCATTTTTGCCTATGAGCCCCCAACAAATCCCAAATTCAATGCTCCCATTCACAAGTCTTCACCACACCCCAACTTTGCAAATCTTATTACCTAGCCATTGATTTCATTGGCTCCATCCATAAGCCCCCATTGAACTTCCATTGTATAGTGAGCTTCATTGATCTAGGTTTAAATTTGATTTAAATGAATTTGAATCGCGGTCGAATTAATACTTAATTTAAGCTTCATTTTGGACGACTTTCTTACTGTTTCTTAAAGCTACCATTTAATAAAAAAATTAACATTTTTATGCTAAAAATATGCTTTAAGAAGCAGTAAAAAAGTCATCAAAATAAAATCTTGATGTCCAAATTTGTACCAATTCAATTTTTTTTTTGAATCTAACTTTCTTCAAGTTCCTTAAATTTGAGCCTAAATTCCCTACTACAGTAGATTAAGCTCAAAAGACTGAAGAACTTCGAAAAAAAAAAAAAAAAATTTGTCCAGGCTACTGAGTCTTTGGCGTTATTACTCTCTGCTGCAACGATGCTCTCACGGAGAGGTGGCAGCGGCCCTGAATTTATTATTTAATAAATTTGTAGCTGCCACCATTAACTTCTCGACCTCACATTTGGATAAGAGCTAAAGAAGTGGGGGGTCTCTTTCCCAGCGAAGCATGTCGACACCTTCCACCTAAACAATTTGGCTTTTTGCATTCTTTCTTTATTCCCGTTGGAAATTCATGCGTTATCTGCAAATGCAGTTAATGCTATTTATTTGGAAGACCTAACTACGGAGAGCTTTAGGCTTCATTTGGATTATTTTTTTTGCTGCTTTTTAATGTAATAACTTTTAAAGTACAAAATTTTAATATTTATATTAAAAAGTTGTTTTAAGAAACAGTAAAAATACAGTCCCAAAGATTTTGTTTGGGACAGCTTTCTTACTGTTTCTTAAAACGGCTTTACGGTACAACTTTTTTAATTTTTTATTAAAAAACAGCTTCAAGAAGCAGAAAGAAAGCCTTCACTTCGCGTACATAGAGACAAATTTCACTACAAATTTTACGCGAGATATGACATGATGACTCAGCGTTAGCTCATCTGATGCACTTACAAGTTATTCTAAAGAGTAGTGCGTTTTATCTAGTATATATTGGTAGGAATGGATCTGCCCAAGTTTTCTGCTCAATATTTTTTTAAAGATAAAATAATTATTTAGATATAAATATTATATTATGTTGGTGTATGACATATTTATTAAATGAAAAAAAAAAAGACTCATTTATTGATATTGAATGATGATGACCTATTTATTTAAACTGTTATTGGATGAACATTAACCAGCAGATATTATGAAAGCATTTGGAGGGAAATGCAAATTTTGTATTTGAAATGATCATCAATTCATTTTTTTTAATTTAATATATAGAATTATAAAAATATCATTGATATTATTGTGAATGAATTAGAGAATCCTTTCTAATTAAGATGGATTACATTCATCATTACGATCTCTAACAGCCGAAAAGTCATTAGGCCGATTTAATTCGTTAATAATTTAAATTGCAACCATCCTTAATTATTGATATTAATTATCATCTAATTAAACTTATAACTTAGAATATCAAATATTGATTAGATAAACATCTAGAGTAACTTGACATACACTAGATGTTGCGATATGCACATCCTTAGACATCTTGAGATTATGGTGCAATAGGATTGCTTTCACTTTTTGATTGATGACTAACATTGGATGAAATGCTATATTTAATATAACTAAAAGTATTAAGATGAAGATAGTTTATATTGTAGATATTTATTATGTAGTTCTGTCAAAGATACCAATTGCTTACAAACGATGATATTTATGGAGGCAATCAGAGGACCCTATATGTAACTTCCTTATATATAGCTCATATAACTGGCTTATATTTATAGTAAAGCCCAACCACCTTTTTTTCTTTCTTTCTAAGGCTATATTGTGGAATGCAAGTGCACGTTTAGATATTACAAATTTTTATTATGATTTGATATGATTATTTATCTTATTGTGCAGTAGAAATGTATATTTTTTTCACTTATAATTGTCCTTAATGTGTCTAATTTGATTTTTAAGATATTAAATCTTTTATCTTAATACTCGAGTAATTTAAATTCAATAATAAGAGAGTTAATTTCCTTTAAACTTAATGCACGACTCCTATCAAAGAGACCACTTTCCAAATAATTTATCTTATTCCACTTTTATGGACTAATGGCGTGTATTCAATGTTTGTTACTTGCCTTATTAATTAAGGATATGCTTAATAAAATCAATAAAAAACCTTTGACTGATAACAAATATAGTATGCATGTTAGGTTTATTTTCTATATCACTATATCATTAAAGTGAACTAAATGCGTATGTGAAATCAAATATGTTTTGGGTCAATTAATGCTTAGGTTTTCTTTCATATAGATTGCCCACTAAATATGCAAGTATATGTGTCGATCAAGTGATAAAGTGATTGAGAGTGTGTCGATCCCATGAGGAAGTATTTTGCTAGATTGCAATCGAACTTGTACTATCTACTACATATGTAAGGTTTATCCTACTTAACAAAAAATATGGGTTTTTGAGTTTCTGCCACTTATAGAAAATTCAAAAGATAATATATGAATATATAAAATGTAATCCTCGATATTTCTTCTTGAGGATTTAGACACAAAATCGACATAAAATAAATTTGTATCAATATAAATCAAATCGAAACTCATCAAAGAATTCACGTCAAATTAGTAATCATTCTCTATCATATAGTCATGCAATTCATTCAATGACATGTCATTCACATATACATGATATTTTATATCATGTAATAATTTAAAATAAACTTCTTACCAATAGAACTCTCAGGTTTTTATTTATCTTTCAGATATTGCAAGTTGTACACATGTAGCATTATTAGAGTAGGTGCAGTTGATACTGGTGCAATAGACTCCCTCTAACTACCACTAACAATTATATCATCAGCCATGTTCATTAATCTTTCACAGTATGCTCTCAAACATGCAGTCCTCTATCCCATAGTATGTCTAAACTATCATGTACAAAAATTAATCTTTCCTCTTTGTGGGCAGCATGCTACCTTGTACTCATGCTATCCATATCTAAAACATCACTCAGAAAATATATAAAACTGACTTGAATGTCGTCAATCATAATGAATACACTCTCCATAGCTGCCAGTAGATATTTTTAATCTAGATCCCATTGAATCACTATAGCGACTTTTCTTATCACTGTCACTGTGTTTATCCCTACTTTCCTTATCTCTACTCCTCATGCTAGCATCATATATGGGGCCCACCTTATCTCTAGATGCTAGTGATGCCAAATCAATCTTTATCAATCTGACTTATTCCACCAACTTAAAAACTCTTGGATTCATAAAAGGTGATAGTGGATGTCTTAGCTTCCTATTCAACCCTTGTAAAAATTTGCAGTACTTTTCTTCAACATTAGGAATCAAGTAAGGTGTATACTTGCAAAGTGTACTAAAATCAATCTTATACTACATCATTGTCTTATGTCCCTGGTCCAGCTTGATAAATACTTCTTACATTTATTTTTGAGCTGAAGGAGGTACAAACAACATTCTGAATACAATAGTAAATTCATCCCAAGTGGTCTTAGTATTACTCTTCCCCTAAAATTTCTCTCCATACAATCCAAAATTAGGCAATATTCATTAATGCTTGTATTTTACAAAATCCTTAGTATAGTACAATCATTTAAAATTTTAATTATCAAATTTGCCTAATTTTAGTAACATGGTTTTGACAATAAGATTTATCAAAATAACTTATCATCCTGTACGATTGAGGATCATATAGTACAATTAGTTATAACATAATTAAATTAATTTGATTTGATTAAATACTTGAACTAATTTTTTGGATTAATAAATCATACAATATGATTAACATAAAATTTCAAATATTTAATTTTTATCCTCCTTGTGAGTGTGTGCTTGGTTGTCTAGCCAACATAAACCTAATATATAAAATTGACTAAGAAAAAATTTAAGTGTAGACTGCATTATTACGAACATACTTAGACCTTATTACTACACTATCTTGAGTCTAATTTTTTAATCTAGCTATGTGTATGTTGTACTTAAAAAGGTTAGTGACACATAAAAGAAATATGAAATGTATGTAAAGCATGAAATATTATTTGTAATCATCATGACATTAGGTCATGCTCCCAAATTTTAAAAACATCTTTTTTTTATGCAATTTTATTTATTCAAAAGTTTTAAGTGATGGAATACATAATCTCTTCAAAATTTATGGCTAGTTGTAGAATAAAGAAAGCTAGAATGTTGATGGTTGAATCCAAATGTGCAATAAAAGATAAAAAAAATAAGAATATTTATTTTAAAAATTGGTTTATATGTAAAAATTTTGAAAATTGGGATAAATATAAAGAAGCACATAAGGAATCTAAGAAAGTAGTATGTGATGCAAAGATCTTAGCATTTAATGATTTCTATAATAAATTAGATACTAAGGAGGGAGAAAGATATATGTATAAGTTAGCCAAATAAAGAGATTAGAGTAGTAAGGATTTAGTTCAACTAAAGTGTATTATGGATAAAGATTTGAAAGTACTTTTATTAGAAGATGATATCACTACAGGAAAAATGCCCATTACCGGCGGTTCTAACCGGCGGTTTATGGACTGCCGGTTTTACCGGCGGCGTAGCCGGCGGTCTGGCCGTCGGCTTTTAATGGCGACCGAACCGGTGATTTTGCTACGTTAAGCCGCCGGTAATAGCGGCGGGCCCTAAACCGACGGTAAACCACCAGACATCAATATGAACCAGCGGTTTACCGGCGGCTTGGACCGCCGTTGATAAGTTATTTTTTACCGGCGATCCAGACCGCCGGAAAACCGCCGGTAAAAGCCCTAATACGACCAGCCCCGCTCCTCGCATTTCATTTTTACTCTTTCCTTCTCTCTCTCGGTCGCTCGCTCTGCCGTCGCCTACGCTCGTCTGACCAGCCGCCGACGAATCTACTCCGACCGCCGACCCCAATCCGACCGCTGCCAACCCCAATCCGACCGCCGACGAGTCTACTCCGACGTCCGACCGCCGACCTAGTCCGACCCCAAACCGTCCGATTTCTATTTTAAGGTTATTTTTTATGATTTTCTTTGATTATTTGTTCTCACTACACATTTGCAAGTATTAGAGATATTTTGGATGATTTAGGTAGTAAGCAAAGATGTAATGTTGTAATCGTTTTGTTAGATCTAAATTTTTTTTTATTAAGTGTTATTTTAGTTTAGGTGGAATCAATTTTGTTGATTGTTACTTTTAGTTAGAGCAAGATAGGAAGAGAGAGAGATTGAGGGAGAGAAAAGAGAGGGAGAGGACCATCTAGAGATAATTAAGGGTATAAGTGCTAACACAAAACTAAGAGTGTTTAACCATTAGAGATAATTGAATAATGGAATGACATATACAAAGAATGTAGCACCCTACAAACCAATGCAAGAAAGACGTGGAAAAGATATCATTCCTACTCATAAAGCAAGGAATCTACAATATAGTGATCTATTCATAACACAAGGGAGTCCATAATGAGTGCAATAGGTTACCTATGAGTGACCACAACTCATGACAGAAAGTCAAAGTGGAATTATACTACACCACTTGTCTTTTATCACAAGGAATTTTATTTTCGAGATTCTAAATATTATTCGTGTAAGAATTGGAGATCCTTAACTATATTGCTGAACAATTAAAATTCATTCCAAATAGGAGAAATGAATGAGAAATTTGTCGAAGTGAAGAGGATGACCGGCGGTTTGGCCGCCGGAAACTACGATACTGGACGGCCAATGACAAGCCGCCGGTAATGGCATTACACCGCCGGTTTATTACCGGCAGTTACCGACGGCCACCGGCGGTGTTACGGTGGACATCCGGCGGTTTACATCGTCGGTAATACCGACGGCTCGAACCGCCGGCTTTCGCCGGTAAAGGAACCGGCGGTCTACCGGTGCTTGTCGACGGTTTAAGAAACAAACGACGCCCACCTAAACCGCCGGAAGACCGTCGATAATTTGACCGCCGGTCAGCCGCCGGTCAGCCGTCGGTCAGATAACCGGCGGCGTAACGGCCGGAAAACCGCCTGTTGTCACCGGCAGTATACGCCGCCGGAAAACCGCCACCAACATAAACCGCCGGTAATTAACCACCGGTACAAGTTTCCTACGCGATTTTTTCCGGCGGCTGGAAAACTGCCGTAAAGCCGCCGGTAGTCCATAAAACCGCCGGTTAATCTAGCGTAACCGCCGGAAAAAACCGTCGGATTTCGGCATTTTTCCTGTAGTGTATTCAACAAAGGTGGATTAAATATTTTGCTAAAATTTTTAATAAAGATTATGAAAACACAATTGACTTAGTAACCTTAACATCCTAAATGAAAATAAAGATTTCTATTTTTATCGGCATATTAGTAAATCCAAATTAAGTTAGAGAGGCTTTAAAGAAAATGAAGTGTGAAAAAGCTGTTAGACTTGATGATATCCCTATAGAGATATGGAAATGCTTAGGAGATGAAGGATCTTCTTGGCTTACAAAACTTTTTAATAATATTTTGAAGACTAAAAGATGTCAGATGAGTGGAGAATGAGTGTGTTAATTCCTATTTTTAAGAATAAAGGTGATGCACATGATTATGCGAATTATAGAGGAATTAAGTTAATGTGTCATACTTTAAAATTATGGGAGCAAGTTATGGAGTGTAGGTTGCGGCATGATACTAATGTTTCTCAAAATCAATTTGGATTCATGCTAAGCAGGTTTACTAAGGAAGCCATACATTTATTGAGAGGTTTGATGGAGTAATATAGAGAGAATAAGGAGGATCTACATATGATATTTATTGATTTAGAGAATGTATATGATACTATTCCAAGAGAAGTTCTATGGAGAGTTCTTGAAAAGAAAGGAGTTAATAACACATATATTCAAATTATTAAAGATATGTATGCAGGAGCTATTACTTGTGTTCAAACACAAGGTGGTTTGACCAATTATTTTCCAAATTCAGTTGGATTACATCAAGGATCAACCTTAAACCCATATATTTTTTCTTTAGTCATTGAGGTTCACACTTGACATTTGCAAGAGGATGTACCACTACAGGAAAATCATCTATTACCGGCGGCATTTTCCAGCTGAAATTGATCATTTTCCAGAGGTTTTCAGGCTGTAAAAAATTCGTCGGTAAAACATGCTTAGGAAAATAAATTTCGGCGGCTTTTTTCGGCGGGAATTAATTTCGATGGCTTTTCGGCTGACATACACCGCCAGAAAATTAAAAAAAAACACCATGCACGACAACATCTCGACAGCCCGTCCCAGCGGCAGCCTAGCAGGTGTGACCGCCAACCCCGCCCGCGCCAGACCTTTGTGCGCCAATGGGCCAATGCCCGAGCCATGAGTGTAGGTGCGCCTGTGTGCGCCCGCCAACCGAGCCCACGCCAAATTCCTATGCGCCAAAAATGCCAGCCCGCCAACGCCGCATGCGCCCGTTGAGTTTCGAACCTGGGTCGGTTGGGGAAATTTTCACACCCCAACAAAAATGCTAAGCATGTAAATGCGTTATTAACGTCAATTTTTTTATTTAAACTATATTTTGACAGAAAATCAAATAATCAAAATAAAATTAAATAAATCAACTAATTTAATTAAAAAGTAAAAAAATAATAAAAAATATATTAAAATTTAAATAATAATTTTTAATTTAAATTCTTATACTTAAATTAAGGAAAAAATTAATATTATTTTTAATCTTTTTTTAAAATAATTTAAAATGTTAAAATTTTAATCAATTTAATTAAAATTTTAAAATTCCGCTGGAAAAATGAAAAAGCTAACAGAAAATTTTGTGGGAAATAACCCGTCGGAAAATCGCCAGAAAGCCACCAGAAATTAACCGCCGGAAAGCCGCCGAAAAATTCCACCGGTAATGGGTAATTTTCCTATAGTGTACCTTGATGTATGCTTTTTACAGGTGATATTTTTCTTGTTTATAAGACTAGAGATGGAGTTGAAGGCCAACCTTAGAGTCTAAAGGTTTTTTCTTGTGTAGATCTAAAACTGGATATATGGAGTACAATTTCAGTAGTAATAGACCTAGTGAAGTGATTATGACTTTGTACGATCAAGTCATTAATAAGAGTACACCTTTTAGATATCTTGGATCTATTGTTCAGAGTGATGGTGAAATAGATGTGGATATTATCAATAGGAATCAAGTTGGATTGTTGAAGTTAAGGAATGCATCAGGCTTTTTGTGTGACAGAAAAGTTCCCCTCAAACTTAAGAGAAAATTATATAATATGGTGGTGAGATCTGCAATGCTTTATGGTGCTGAATGTTGGTCATTAAAAGAGAAGCATAATACTAAGTTAAGTGTTGCAGAGATGAGGATGCTCAGGTGGATGAGTGGCTTTACCCTTTGAGATACGATACGAAATGATCATATACGTAAAAAGGTTGGAGTAGCTCCGGTGGAAGATAAGATTAGAAAGAGTGGCCTTAGATGGGTTGGTCACATAAAATGGCGGCCTTCGGATGACCCGGTAAGGAAAGTAGATGTATTAGATTTGGCTTATGTTAAGAAAGATAGAGGTAGACCTAAAAAGACATGGTTAGAAAATTTTAAAAATGATATTTCTTTATTAGATTAAAATGAGAATTTGATTTTTAACATGACACAATGGAGAAAAAAGATTCATGTAGCCGACCCCACGTAGTGTGACAAAGGATTGATAATGTTGTTGTATATATTACTATCTAAATTGATGAGGACTTTGATTAGTTAGAGTGTATATGATTAATACATATAAGATTAATTTCAAAATCACTCAAGTAACTCCACTTAAACTTTTGATAATATATGGGCTTCATGATTCTATAAAAACCACTTATATTGAATCAACTTTGACCCTTACATGACATTATATACTTTCAAGCTCTAAGAATTCACTCACTCTTTTCTTCTCTTAGTTCATATCTCTCATCTATTTAATTGAGCTCTAATTCATAAATTTTCATTTATTTATTATTTTAAACATTAGTAAGATTCATGAAGGTTGGTCTTTTAAAGAGTTTGTCATTTTGGATTTTATTTATTGCATAACATAGATATTAGGGTTTCAATACATACTTTTTAATATTTGAGTTGACTAACTTAACAACATGTCATGCGTGAGTTATTCCTATCATAATACTTATTGGATTGTTCTTTTAGTATATCTCTTGCTTTATTTATTTAAACAATTTATTATTTCATTTATTATTTTGATGATTTTTCTTGTACTCATTATAGAATTGTAAAAGGGTTATCTTTGACCTCCTTAAAATTTCCATTTGACCCATTTTGTTATTTTTATTCATGTTTATGTTTTTCTTGAACCTAGAAGAAGTATATGAGGGTTTTTGGATCCAAATTTATCCATATTTTACACCTGATCATACTAGCAAGTGATCTCAAGAGGTATAACTTATGAACTTTGTAAGAATAGAGAGAAAGTGGAAGTAATATGGTAGCTCAAGTATTCTATAGTAAAAAAGTCAAACATCTAAAATGTTCTTCTTCACCCATTATTTGCAGTGATCGAAGGGATACATAAATAAAGAAATAAAAAATACATGAATTAATTACTCTCAATTCCAAGTGCATAATCTAGTGTCACATCCTAGCTATTTTGGTGGATAATAAACTTTGTTAATGATGTTTATTGCAAAGCGTGCTTCATATACCAAGTGCATAAGGGCAAGTAGGTATAGACAAGTCAGCTTGTGAGTGATAAGCTGAGAAGATAGTAACTGGCTGACATCCCAAAGTAATTGGTAACCCATGCTAGAGCCTCAGACTGCCTAAGAATGGGAGGTGAGTGAGTTTGAGTTGCAAGGATGGTAAAGATAGGGTTTAGCAAGTTGTAATGGACGAGATGGAACCCTCTTGGATAGATGTTTTCTTGTACTTGAGATGATGAGAATGGATGATGATTCTCCATTATAGATAAAAGCAAGTGGTTTTGGTGGCTACTCCTTGTTTGCAGGAAAGTGAGGAATTGAATAAACTATGAGAACCCTTGACTGTCTTCGTGAGGGGCGACACCCCTTTGGTGTCCTATCAAGTCAAGTCTTAGTGACCCTCGGGCGAGTTTCCTTATGGGACCATGAGGTATGAATTTACTTACCATGATACACCAATTACATGTTGAATAAAGAGGCATATGTGAGTATACGAGGACTATTCTCAATACCCTTAAATTTTCATAGAAGCTCTAGAAAATGTTTAAGATTTTCTCTTTAAGTTGAAGGAGGGGAGTAAAGCATATAATAATTCTATCATTTATACTTTGTGAAGGTGGTTACTGGACTTCCCAAATGGGGGGGTGTTTGTTCAGGGGAGAGAGAGAGAAAGTTGATGCTGATAAAGAATATCATATGATAATTCCTTCTCTAAAGAGGAATATTTAAACTTGAATCAACTAAGCTCTAAAATTTTACACTTCATCATGAATAAATAAGAGAAAACCTAGAGCACTTGAGTTCATTAGTGTGGTTCTCATCTACATGGGCGAGAGAAGGGGAAATTGGTGAGAGGATTGCCACCACCATGGTGTTTGTTAGATACATCATAGCCCATATGAGGAAGATGATCAACCCATATTGATTAAGGACCACTTGGACCAACTTCTAGGACACTCTAGTTTATCCCATTTAGGCTTACCACAGCCTCCTTTCATTTATTTAGAATGTATCTCGAGTCAATGAAGCTAATTTCTGCTCAATTAGACACAATAAAAAAGTCAAATTAATCCAACTTTGACTCATATTTGATATTTTATCTGCATCGAATAATTCACTCCAAAAAAAAAGCATGTTCACATTGTGTGATGCAACAAATTCATCTACAATTTTATTTTTCCCATGAGGCCACTCGCCGCAAGAAAAATTATTGGGTCCTCCCACCTGACGTAGAGATACGTCCTCCCACCGCTAAAAAACTCGGTTGCTAGCTATTATTTGGTAATAACAAGGAATATCATCATGTGAAGACCAATACCGAGTTATACCGAGCTATACCGAGCAATACCGAGTTTTTTCAAGGAAAAACTAGGTATTTTTTTGTATTGCTCGGTATTGCTCGATATAGCTCGGTATAACTCGGTATTGGTCTTACATGATGATATTCCTCGTTATTGTTTGGTATTGCTCGGTATTTGCTCGGTATTTTCTATTTTTTAGCGCGATTTTAGAGGTGGGAGGACGTATCTCTACGTCAGGTGGGAGGACCTAATAATTTTTCCTCGCGCAAGGGGTTAACAAAGAGGATCAACCCTTTTGTTTCTTGTGGCAGTCCAAATTACTTTACTTGTTGGAGTCGGCAAATAGAAGTGCTATTCTCTGTGTTCTTAATGGACCCGAAACTCTTTGACTAAATCCAAACGGAAAAAAATGCATATAAATTTCTCCAAAATAATGAAAACGATCAGCGCTAATATGCTTTGCTCGACGTATGGCCAAGCTTTTTTTATTTGTTTTATTTTTAGTATTTTTGCGTGGTGGCCGATGATGTTTAGCTCGAGAGAGAGAGCTCGAGAGCTCGAGAGAGAGAGAGAGATTGCTAATTTGTGACGTGTGGAAATGCATGCATGTCAGTATCTGGCCGACCTTCTTTTTTTTGGGGGAATTTTATCTGGCCGACCTTCGAGGCTAAGAAAATGGCGAGGCTTAACCGCACGTCAATATCAACACGTACGTTAGTCAAAAGATTATCTTCATGCACGATCAAAGAATTAATTCCCCAAAAAAAAAGACCAAAGAATTTGCATTTAATTTATGGGTATCCGTATCATCATTACTAATAAATTCGTTTTAGCGGAGTTTCAATGGTTTGACTTTTTTCCCACCAATTTAACATTGAAGAAGTAGCATTATAATTCTCAACTTGATTTAGAATTTTATTATTTTTATAACTATTTCAACGATAATATTTATGATTATTTCTTATTCATATTCATGCCTATTAATAATTTTATTATATTTTTTTCTCTTAGGGAATTATTTTAAAATGTTAAATGTATTATTATATAGTTAAAAATTAGAGTACAATTTTTTATGGATAAGATACAACATTTAGTATCCGGTATTTTATAAGGAGAATCAAGGAGATTTTGCGAGAATGTCAAAGAGATTAATGTGAGATAGAGTTTGGATGCGTAGGCTTGACGAATGGCGACTTATGCTTGTTTCATCTCTAAATGACTAATGGCTTTAGGCAAGTTTTTTACTTAGCGCTTATGAGATTAGAAGGTTCAAGTTAGTTCACAATTAGTGACTTGATGAACCCTACTTGAGAATTTAAGATGGCATGATCAACCTTATCCAAATGAATATGTATGAATTAAAACTAGTTAATTAACTCTCTTATTCATTTTGAGTTTCCATTTATATATGAGAATAAAAAAAACTATTTATTATGGGTGGCATTACCTTACGTGCATCATTGGCTTCATAAAATTCTTGGATCTTTGACATATGTAGCACACGTCAATAGTTATCATTTGTAATGTAAATTTATGGTGTTTTTGAGAAAATTTTAGTTACTTTTGACAAATGTATGGGTTAATGAGTTGTGGTTATAGACTATAAGTGGTTGAAGATTTTTGAAGAAGTATGTAGTTGAGGTTACCAAGTTGAAGACAAGTCAACCCAAGTTATGAATGAAGCTAACCTAATCAATAAATTTGTGAAATCTCAATAATATGTGGACTCAATTATAATAAGTATGAGGGATGTTAATTTTTTGCTAGTACAATTTCGTAAATTAGGGCTTATTTATGAAAGTAGATGTTCAACTAAACATTTTTTTTCAAAGTATTAACTTATTTTAAAAAGAATGTAGGGATAAAGATGAAGATAAGAAAGATTGACTAGCATAATACTATTAGGACATCTGTTAAGTTGGTCTGTGTGTTGTGGGGAAAAATGGTGATGATATATGATTGTACTTCTTGTATAGGAGATTTCAAGCAAAGAGATAAGGGAAGATGTTAGTGAATTAGAACAAATAATTAAATCTCAACTCATATAAAATACTCACATTAAATTGTATTATCTAATTCAAGTCAATTCAAATCATGAGAATGTGGGTTTTTCAATATCATGAAGAAAATTGTCTCCTTATGGTTAACTCCACTTGAAGGAATCTCCATGATATGCTCTTGATAAGTGATGTATTCCTTTATTTTGATTTACCTAGCTCAACTATAAATATGAAGATTATAATTCATTGACTATTATCGTGATAGGATATATAGTTTATACTCTGAAATAGATCAATTGAAAAGACAAAGTGTGAATCATTATAATCAAGTGAGATGGCTACCTCTTCACATAAAAAGTTATATATATATATATATATATATATATATATATATATATATATATATATATATATATATATATATATATATATATATATATATATATATATATATATATATATATATATATATATATATAGAACTGGCCATTTCATGTTATATTTCACATATTAAAATACATTTCATGAAAGGAAGGTTGGTTGTCAATACTATAAATTAATATTTGTTGGCTCTTAAAATATAATACCATGCAAAAAAGGGTGGGCCAATGGGTTTTCCTTCAAATATGCATAGTTTATGATGTTATCATAGTTGAAGCCTGTAATTGATGATTGATTACAATGATGGGCAGTAGATGACGACTTTTAATGATTTATTGAAAGCCATCTTATATGATAAATTGATAATAATATTGTAATGAAAATAATAATTATAACAATATAATGTTATGAATAAATAGATGTAAAGATGAAAATACCATAATAAAGTTGGATGTTCTGTCTTACTAAATCATATAATGAAACATATATGTATTGATGGAATTAATAGCACTACATGAAAATCAATGTTTATCGGCGACATTTTCTGGCAAAAAATGATCAATTTCTGACAGTTTTGTAAAATTTTGGCAGCTTTTTGACGGCAAATTTGCCGTCGTTAAAACACGCGTAGAAAAAATATTTGCGGCGGTATTTTTCGGAGGGAAATTTTTCAGGTGGTTTTCTGGTGCAAAAAAGTCGCCGGAAAAATATCAAAATTTAATTTTTTTAATAAAAAATATGCCCGTTACCTAGCCACCCCGCCCTTCCCAGCTGCCCGCCAAGAAGCCTGTCCGCACTGCCCGCCCAAGCTCCCACCCTGCTCGCCCGAGCTCCCGCCATGCCCGCTGCCCTCCAAGAGGCCTGCCCGCGATGCCCGCCCGAGCTCCCGCCCTACCCGCTGCCCACCAGGAGGCCTGCCCGCGCTGCCTTGCCCGCTATTTGCTGTCTGTGGTGTCCTGCTTGACCGGCTGCCCGCCTGCTGCCCGGGCGGGCGTCTAGCCTGGGATTCAAACCGAGTCAAGTTTGCAAAGTATAAGTCCGCCCAACCATTACGCTGTGAGGGAAAATGTGTTAATAAGCTTATTATTTTTTATTTAAATTATATTATACAAAAATTATAATTTAAAATAAAAATAAAATATTAAAGTTAATAATTAATTAAATATGTTATAAAATTAATAATTAATTAGACTAAGTTTTTAAATTAATAATTAATTAAAATTAACTAATTATTATTATTTAATTAAAGTTGCCAGAAAAATTAATTAAAATTATAAATTATATTAGGAAAAGCCGCTGGAAACTCCTCCGGAAAGCTGTAGGTAAGCCGCCGGAAACAAAGCCGGCGAAAAAGTCGTCGGAAAACCGCTGGTAAATTTTTTGAAAAATTAGGCCGTCAGAAAGCTGCCGGAAAGCCATCGAAAAATTGTCCGCCGGTAAGCCGCCAGTAATTGATGATTTTCCTGTAGTGTAGATAGATCATAATTGGTATAGATACATATATTGACTACATATGATTAATAATATATAGAATAAATAATACTGCTGATATTGACACTTACATGATATGATTCCTTTAATCACTTATGAATGCTTTCAATATGATTACTTTACAAATTTATTAATTATCATATCAACTATTGATTCATTAAAAATATTTCTTATTTTTGTTGTTGATAATTTTGAGCCTTATGAATGATAAGTGATCATTGATAAGATTATGCATATTGATTCTTTAAGCTTTACATTGGAAAATTTAGTTAATTTGAGTTACTATTATGGTTTTTAGCATATTATATAGATTTTAATGATTTCAGGTCAAAAAAAAACATTTGAGACCAAGTGGAATTAGATTGTTAGATATCTTTAGGTTTTCTTTTTCTTTTATTTTTTTATTTTTTATTTTTTAATTATTTTGTAGTTAGAAATTATTGATATATTAGTGATTGTACTAATCTCATAGCTAATATATTATGATTTTAGGACAATGAATATAATGAAATATTTGTATGTATATTATTTTAGATATTCACACTAGATTGATTTATATTAATGAATTTATAAAAGCTCTACTTTATTATTTAAGTGATTAAAATAGGCAATTCTTTCAAATTTGATCTTGAGACGTGACACTCTTAATACCACTGACTTATATTCTAGTTGTTGGCATGCTATTAATGGCTTAATTTGGAAACATTAGTCATTTAATATATCTTTTCTCTAGATAGAATTATAGCATATGAGTTAAGGATGAGGCGATGGCTCTCTTTTTAAATTAACAATGGCTCTAACTTCTCTCTTGGGCTAATGAAAACTCACTATAAGAGAGAATCCATGGCAATATTTTTTTTCCTTACTAAACACTCTAAGTTGATAACAATTCTTCATCTTTTATGCATAATGGAAATTGGTCTATCTAGGCTTATCTTAGGCTTATCTTCTTATAGTGTTATAGTGACATCATTAATTTAACCACAACTAAAGAAAATGACATATTGTTTTCAAAGCCATCTCTTACCTTATCTACTTCCAAACAAGTTTTACTTTATGATAACCCTAATTTATTAGGCCAAATTTACTTGGGAGTTTGCTACTTATGTACATCATTTGTATGTTTCTACTAGCAACAATCTGAATCTTACTCTTGCATATGCTTTATTGTGAGTTTGCTATGAAAACAATTCAATATTTATTATTTGTTAGAAATGATATATTATTTAATAATTATTATTATTATAAGATATCGGCAACTTAATTATACTACTTATCTCTAAGATATTATAATTAAAAACTTGATCATATATAAATAGTTGATAGAGAGCATGAACTACTAGATATCCATTTTGAGTCTTATCCAACCACTTAATTGGTTGTTTTGATTTTCTCTCTTATCTTATAAGAATATGTCATTTTTATTGATGTAAATTGAGTGAAGGTATATGCTCTCTTTATATATATTGTGGTGCATGCAAGGCTGAGTAGATACCACCATCTAACGTTCGACACGTGTCCATCGTGACAAAAGAAAACTAACACCGTGATCCCTCCTCCACAGGCTCCACTACTTATTCCCGAAACTATCCCTCCAGATCAAGGCTGTTTTCGTCATTTCATTAGGAATACTAAATTACACCTGAAATGCACCCACGTCGGCACCGCTTATGAGTGGGCTAATTGCGCTATCCTGAGCATAGAGTAGCCACGTGGACGTGGGTGACATATTCGTTTTGTTTTAATACATCATATAAGATTCACATATCGATGTTGTGGCCCCCACCCATCACGATTGAGAATAGGAGTTTTGGTCAGGGCTGCCCGTCTACCCGCCTGCCCCTTGTTCAACCGGCCTGGGTGGTTCGGGCTATAAATTGAACCGCCGTCCTATGAACTGCAGTTTGCCGCTTTGGCACCCCTTCTCTTTCTGTAAGCCTTCCTCTTTTCTCTTAAGCTCTAATTATTTTTTTTTAATTTAAAATAATTACACTGTATATTTTTTCATCGGATCCGTGTTTGAATCGAAGCAATCTTCTGGTTTTGAGTTCCGTGTAATAATTCAAGCATTTGGGAACCGATTAATTTTAAAAATTATATAACGTCCATATATTAACAAAATAATGTTTTTTATATATTTCAACAGATTATTTTTTAATTTTTTTAATTTTTAAATATTTTATTTTTATAATGTATAATAATTTTTCTGCTGCAGATCTGCACCATATCGTCTTTTTCCTTCTGTCGTTGAAGATCTAGATCAATGGCGTCCAATTCAGCTTTTGCGGGGGCGGAAAACAAGCAGCAGTTGCCGTCGCCGCGGAACCTGGGGAGGTCTTGGACATCGAGCTCCGTCACATGTGAGCATGGCTTGGCTTCGTCGGCGCCACCGAAGTGCGTCTGCGCTCCGGCGACCCATGCTGGATCGTTCAAGTGTCGACTCCACAGGGTAAACTCTCATGGCCACTCCGCTCCGGCGGCCCCTCGGCAGCCTTCCGCCACCGCTACTGCTAATAGAACCGTGGAGGCTTCGTAAAACGAAAGAACAATAAGGACCTAATATCCTCCTTTTCAGATTTAGTTGAACTTAAGGTCGATCTTATGATCAGTGAATCAATTTGGAGGGGAGGAGACTTGTAATACTTCCGCTTTTGGGAAGTTTCTTCCGTAATCTAAGTAACTTCATGTTATTATGTGAAATTATCAAGATATGGGATGGAATGTTGGATGATGTCTCCTCTCACAGATTTTAGTGAGATGGTTAATGATATGAAGGTGATTTCCATTATGACTTAATTTTTAACTATCAGCAATTTAAAATCGTATGGTCTTGTGAACTTTATAAAGATTAAGATGAAATCTATAACGGTCTTGGGAACAGAAATCGAAGAAACTGAGCAGGAATTGTTCACCGGACGTTTGGCCTATTTTATTCTTCTTTTTTTTTAATGTTCTAGTTGGATGAAATATATGAATGAAATAGCTTACGGGGCACTCTTCTTTTCTTAATACAGGTTGTTTTGTGATGATTTTGCGTGAAACGAGAATGCTTCGTTTTTGCTTTGTCAATGGTTGCTGAGAAGTGTCTCTTACGTGTTCTGACTTTCTCTGTGCGTTGTAAGTCGCTGACCATCTCATAAATTTCTCCTTTAAGTTCCGGTTAGCAAGTTCAACAACTTTATGCAAAATTTTGTTCGTAAGTTACAACGATATCTAATATCTGTTTCTTCATAATTTTGTTCTAGCCGAGTGAGCCATTTTGGTCTTAATTGGGCCATCTGAATCAGGAGAAATTGTTAGACTTGGAAGATTAATTATTCTTTACATAGAGAGTGATATGGGATAGCTTTGTATGGACACAGTTATGTGTTCCAATGTTCCGCATGTGAAATCCCGTTCAGGGAAGAGAGGCCGAACGGGACGGAGAGAGAGGAAGATTGAATGTGTTTGTAAACAGAGAATAAATCCACTATATTACTAAACCGTAGGATTACAGGTGTTTAAATAGAGCAAAAGATACAAGAAAGTACAGCTTCTAGAAGCAGTGAAATAACGGTAAATAACGGTTTGTTCAAACTCCTTAAGAGCCCCCCTCAAATTGATCATTCGGTGGACGAATGGTCAATTTGTGACGAAGAGTTTGAAACTGCTTGAGAGGCAGTGACTTGGTAAGTATGTCGGCGATTTGATCCGTCGAGCTGATGTGAGCGATGTGAATGTCGCCGTTTTGTATGTGCCCGCTGATGAAGTGGTAGTCGATCTCAATGTGTTTGGTGCGTGCGTGGAATACCGGATTGTTGGAGAGAGCAATCGCGGAGGTGTTGTCGCAGAAGATGGTTGTCGGGGCTGACTGCGGGATGTTAAACTCGGCGGCTAAGCGTCGTAGCCATAGAACGTCGGAGGTAGCAGACGATAGCGCGCGATATTCTGCTTCGGTAGAGGACTTGGCCACCGTATTCTGTTTCTTGACTGTCCACGTTAGGAGATTCGGGCCGAGAAACGTACATGATCCTGTGGTTGATTTACGATCGGTGGTGTCGGCCGCCCAGTCGGCGTCGGTGTATGTTCGGAGTTGAAGGTCGCCGTGCGTGATGGGTAGTCCGAACGAAATGGTTCCTTGAATGTATCGGAGCAGCCTTTTGAGGGTATTAAAGTCGCAATTCCTTGGGTGATGCATTCTTTGACAAATGGAGTTGGTTGCGAAGGCAATGTCTGGGCGTGTAATTGTCAGATATTGGAGCGAACCTGCGAGTTTCCGAAATAGGGAAGGGTCAGAGAAATCTTGCGTGTCGCTGAGCTGTGGCTGTTTGGGCGCCATTGGAGTCCGAGAAGGCTTGCAGTCCGAGAAACCTGCAAGTTTGAGAACATCATGTGCGTAGTGACTTTGAGTTAGGAAGTATGAATGTGGTGTTTTGATCACCTGGATACCGAGAAAGAGGGAAACGTCCCCTAGCTGCTTCAGACGGAACGCCGAGTGCAATTTGCGGAGAACGTCTTGAAGTGTGGTCGGATCATTACCGGTGATTAAGATGTCGTCCACGTAGATTAGTACGAATAGGTGAGTGTTAGCCTTGGAGTAAATAAAGAGTGAGGGATCTGCTTTGCTGTGTGCGAATCCGAGACCCTGTAGGTGCGACGTGAACTTCTGAAACCATTGTCGAGGCGACTGCTTGAGGCCATAGATTGATTTATGCAGTTTGCACACATGAGAGGGATGTTGTTTGTCAATGAACCCCGGAGGTTGTTTCATATGGACTTCATCTGGAAGATCGCCGTGTAGGAAGGCGTTGGAGACGTCGAGCTGGGTGACTGTCCAGTTGCTGTTTAATGCGACGATAAGAAGAAGCCGAATTGTAACCATTTTGGCTACGGGACTAAAGGTCTCTGTATAGTTTATCCCGAATTGCTGGGAACATCCCAACGCGACGAGCCTGGCCTTGTGTCGGTCGACGGAGCCGTTTGGTAGGTACTTAGTTTTGAACGTCCATTTGCAGCCGATGATGGGAACATCGGGAGGAGGCGGGACTAAGGACCAAGTCCCTTGCTGTTGAAGCGCCAGGTATTCGTCATTCATGGCTGAGCGCCAGTGATCGAATTTAGACGCTTGAGCGTAGGATGTTGGAGAGTGAGCAGATGTGATTGTGGCGGAGAGATCGAAGATTTGTTTTGGTTTCGTAATACCTGATCGGAGTCTTGTCTGCATTGGGTGAATTGGCAGGGGTCTGCTATTGGGCGGCGAGGCTGGTTCGGTCGGAGCTTCCGATGTATGCTGTGATAACGTGGGTACTGGAGTAGGACTGGCGTTGAGAGTCTCCTGTGGCTGAGTCCTGATCATAGATGTAGGAAGTAATATAAGAGGAGTCGTATAGGAGTTGCTGTTGGTTGCTGTAGTAGTCTGTGGTTGCTGTTTATACGGGAATTGGTCTTCGTGGAACGTCACATGGCGAGAAATATAGATGCGTTTGTTATTGATGTCGAGACATCGATACCCCTTGTGTTGAGACGAATACCCGAGGAAGACACAAACCGATGATCTTGGTGCCAATTTGTTTGGGGCATATGGTCGTGTCCAAGGGAAACAGAGGCAGCCAAACGTTCGAAGGTGGTCATAGGTGGCTTGAGTTCCGTAGAGACGGTAGTAGGGGGTGACGTTTGCGATGGCCGAGCTTGGTAGTCTGTTGATGAGGTAGTTGGCCGTGGAGACGGCTTCGGCCCAGAAGTTGTTGGGAAGGTTTGAGGCGTGTAGGAGTGCCCGAGTTACTTCAAGGAGATGCCTATTCTTCCGTTCTGCGACGCCATTTTGTTCTGGCGTGTGCGGACAAGTGATGTGGTGTTGAATGCCTTTGCGAGAGAGAAAGTTGCGGAAGGAATGACTTGTGTATTCGCCTCCGCCGTCTGTCCGAAGAGTTTTAACCGCGGTGTTGAAGGTGTTTTTGATTAATTTGTGGAACTGCTGAAATTTGATTAGAGCTTCGTCTTTAGAATTCAAACTATATAACCAACAAAACCGTGAAAAATCATCGATAAAAATTATGTAAAAACGAGATCCATTCATTGAAGTGATCGGGGCCGGCCCCCAAATATCAGAATGCACAAGCTGGAACGGTTTCGTGCTAGAGGAAAGTCTACGGGAGAACGGTAATTTGTGACATTTAGAAATGTGACAAGAGATACAGGGAGGAGAGTAGGAGCTATCTTTATAAATGTGAGTTACAATTTTTGCTAAATCTGTAAAGGCAGAGTCCGAGGGGTGCCCGAGCCGTGAGTGCCACGGGATGGATTTGGACGCTGATGCCGTGAGAGCAGTCTTCTCAGGTGCTGTACGAGCCTTGAGACGGTAGAGACCATTGTGCTTCCGACCGTGTAGAAGAGTGGAGTTGCGTTGTCGATCCTTTATAAAGAAATCATTAGCGTGAAAGCAAATTGAAACATCATTGTCGGAGGCCAACTGAGAGACAGACAATAGATTGTGAGAGAGTTTTGGGACATGTAAAATGTTGTTTAAATTTAGCTTACGATTTGACTCGGGCAAGGGTAGAAGTCCCTGTCCCGAGTTGTGGATTTGCAAATGCTGTCCGTTGGCTAGGGAGACGGTGTCGTTCCCCTGATAAGGAGTTGGCTGTTGAAGATTGGAAACATCTGCGGTTAGATGCGACGAGGCCCCGCTGTCCAAGATCCAGTCGTTTGTTGGGGAGAATTGTTGTTGCACCGTAAGTGCTTTGGGATTGGATGGGGTTGCATAGTTAAGGTTGCACCGATGCCAACAGTTGAGGGCCGTGTGCCCTGTTTTCCCGCATATTTGGCAGTTTGGTCTTGCGGAGATGTTCTTGACGTATGAGGGAGGATCGGAGGGTTGTTGGCTGCGGGGAACGTAGTTCTTGCCACGGTTCTTGTTATTTTTCCATTGCGCAGAGGTGTTGCGGTTGGAGAACATGGCGAGAATGTCCGAGCTAGGATTGTCCTTGAGCAGCCGATGTTGTATGTTGATTTCCTCGCTGCATAACAGAGAGTAGAGATCATCGAGTGAGATTGGATGAAGAGATGCACGAATAGCCGTGGTGAAGGCATTGTAAGCCGCTGGAAGCCCATTTAGTATGTATAGAACTATGTCTTCCGTGTCAATGGTGGATCCGGCCGCGGCGATATTGTCTACGAGGTTCTTGATTTGATCAAGATATTGTCGCATCGTGCGGTCACGCATTTGGACTTGATGGAGCTCATTTTTGAGCTGGATGACACGCGAGCGATTTGTTGGCTGAAGTCGACGTTCGAGAGCGACCCATACGTCATGAGCGGTGCGGAGTGAGATGACGTAGGGTAGAACGGAGGGTGAAATTGTTGAGAGAAGGGCGGAGACTAGATTGCGGTCGATCAACATCCATTTCTTGAATTCGATTGTGGCGGAGACGGGAGGGCATGTATCTGTTCCGGTGAGGTGATCTTCGAAATCATTGGCAGAGAAGTGTTGGAATAATTGGAGACGCCATATTGCATAATTTTCAGGGACGAGTTGAGTTGGGACAAGGTTCTTGATATTTGATATCAAGAACTTGAGGGAGGAGGGAATGGGGAAATCGCTGCTCGCGTCCGAGGATGACGCGGTTGTGCCGTGAGACGTTGGCGTCGCTGATTCGGCCATGGAGAGACGAAGTGTTGTTGATCGACGATGGCTCTGATACCATGTGAAATCCCGTTCAGGGAAGAGAGGCCGAACGGGACGGAGAGAGAGGAAGATTGAATGTGTTTGTAAACAGAGAATAAATCCACTATATTACTAAACCGTAGGATTACAGGTGTTTAAATAGAGCAAAAGATACAAGAAAGTACAGCTTCTAGAAGCAGTGAAATAACGGTAAATAACGGTTTGTTCAAACTCCTTAAGACCGCACGTAGTATGTTAATTATTCTTGACATAGATTGAGGCTTCATTTGGTTCTTCCTCTCCTTTCGTAAAAGATAGTTTTAGAAATATTGGTTAAGTAAATGGAGTTTTCGAACGGAGAAGCTAATATCAAAAAGCTTCTCAAAACAGTAGAAAAATGAAGTTCCCTAAAAAGTATTTCTATAGAAGCGTCCCATCCAAACAGCGACCAAAAAATAATTTCGCCTTTTCTGTTTAAAATGCCGATACAAAGGAGGCCAAGTTATATGGGATAGCTTTGTAGAGCGTAGGGGCATTCTTTGAATGTGAGGAGTTGGTTTAAATTCAGTCTTTCAGATAGTGTAGCACAGTAGCAGCACCTGTGGTATTTATATGATCCACTTGTTTTGATGGTCGTTTAAAGATAAAGTTCTCTTTTTGGGCTACTTGTTTGCTTGAAATTGGATTCTGAAACCATGATCCATCACTCATTTTGATGTGATTAGAAACCAACACTGATAATAGGTTCACCAATCCCTTTCAAAATTTCTCAAATATAATGGTTTTGTTTTCACTTATGGAATGAGAGAAGAAAAAAAAAATTGTAAAAACATATTTATATCTTCCAGCAGGTCAAATAACATTTACTTGTTAGATACTGCAACATGTTCTATTTTCAGTTCAACTGATTTATTGCAGCATTTTGCTATTTATTTACTTTTGTTTTCAGTTTATCTATCTTTTGCAATAATAAATCATGTTTTTCTACGCAGTGCTAATTATATCATTTTTCTTATCTACTATATTCTGTTCATGTTATGACCTTAATGTTTAAGTTGATATGTGTACGGACTTGCTTCTTCAGAATGCCTCTGCTTCCTTGGTCATTATCAGATTCTGCATTGCTTTTCTTGAGTTTATATTCTCTATAGTTAAGCGTACATAAAGAATGGAAATTGTGTTGCATGAATGATGCTATCAAGCTGCTGGGAATAATAGTTGGGCTGGAACACTTTTCAGTGTCTATTAATAAGAACCACCTACGTGGAGGTTGCTGGTTAAAGCTGTTCTAGTCTTTTTCTTGAGCATTATATGGGAGATGACTTTACAAGATTGAATGATGTGATCACAAGAATGAATGCTGATGATGAAGGATTCATATGGACGACAAATATTTTGGATGAGGCTATATTGGTGATGATTGTGTATGAGTGACGTTTTATATGGCAACAGTAGTTGGCTTAAGTCCAACCTTGAGACATAACTTTAGTTATTAGTACTATTTGACTTAAATTTAGTGTAGAGTGCCTCTGCTGGGGTTGTCTTTGAGATTTAGTTTGTGTTAAACCCATATTATTACGGATAAAAACAAATCACCTTGATTTCATCCTACCAATGAAGGCCTAGTTGTTTTTCAAGAGTAAGTAAATTATTATTTTGCATTGTACGGTTGTACCTTAGGATAATTTTTTAAAAGATTCATATCTTTATTATTCGACAAGTTTTACGCTGGTTGTTGACTACCTAACATGACCCTCCACTTTTCTCATCTAGGGTTTGGGATCTGACAACAACAGTGTTAAAGTGGAGGAATGGATGGGGCTTGTTGTGTGATAAAAAAGTCCCCCTCAAACTTAAAGGAAAATTCTATAAGATGGTGGTTAGACCTGCAATATTTTATGGTGTCGAATGTTGGCCATTAAAAGAGAAGCATAATACTAAGTTAAGTGTTGCAGAGATGAGGATGCTTAGGTGGATGAATGGTTTTACCCTTAGAGATAGGATACAAAATGAGCATATACGTGAAAAGGTTGGACTAGCTCCAGTGGAAGATAAGATTAGAGAGAGTCGGCTTAAATGGTTTGGTCACATTAAATAGAGGCCTTCCGATGACCCGGTTAGGAAAGTAGAGGTATTAGATTTGACTTATGTTAAGAAAGGTAGAGTTAGACCTAAAAAGACTTTGGTTAGAAAATATTAGAAATGATATTTCTTTATTAGATTTAAATGAGAATTTGAGTTTTAACAGGACACAATGGCGAAAAAGGATTCATATAGCCGACCCCACGTAGTGGGACAAAGGCTTGATGTTGTTGTTGTTGTTGTATTGTAAACAGGACACATCGGGCTTGTTGTAGCAATCGGTCTATGTCCTGCGGTAGGTAGGTGAAAGGAACAAGGAATAACCCAGGCCCAACTAGGATCAGGCCATCTAGAACAATATTTACAAATTATACTCCAGATTTGCTTTAGGGATGCGTCATTGAGATTCTTGTGATTTTGGTGAGATTTTAAGAAAGTTAGGTACCTGGCTGATATTCTATTGAGGCATCCTTTTCTTGGGTCACCTAGCTGGTTGATTTTCTATTGAGGCATCCTTTTCTTGGGTCACCTAGCGTTGTTGGCACGTCCCCTTCATGTTCAATCACTTGGATTCTAAATACTGAGATATTTTGCTTTCTAAAAAAGCCAATAGGAATTTTCTCTGAGTAGTTTATGTTATCAACTAATTAATGAGTGTTTTCCAGTGCCGGGGTAGCTGCTCTGTCCATTTCTTGATTAATACCATTTCCTTTAGAGCTGCACCTTCTGGGATAAAATGTTAGTCCATTGGAGTTTATGCGTTTTATTTTCTGTAAATTTATCCCCTTTGTTTGCATGCAATTAATTGTAATTTCTTCTTCCATGTTAAACAGGAGACCTGCATCTTTGGCCGTGAATATGTCCATTTTGAGTAAGTAAAAGACTGAACTTTAGATCGAAGGTACAAAATTTCTGGAGACTCATTTGGCCGCAAGAGAAGATTTGAACTCCGAAGGTTTCTCGAGAGATTATTATGTGCGGACACCCAACACAGTTTATCGTCCAGAGGTGAATTAGGTGCAGCTACGTCATCTAGTACCGAGCAGTATCGAGCCGCATTACTGAATAGGGGGTGATATGATGAATTTTTATTGGACTTTGGACGGCATTCGGTGTCCGCACATAATAAGTCATCAGATTTTCACATATGCAGAACCAAAGCAGTTTGATTTGGAAGAGCTAGCTTGTATTGCATATTCAGGAACAAGATGTGCTAATACTGACTTCAAATTCAAATTGAAAAGTATGAAGATTGTAGTTTCATGCCATGCCGGTTGATACTTCAATATAAATATCATGTATTTTTTTTTTAAATAATTTCACCATTATATTTACCTCGTAATATCATTCTTCATTTTTAACTATTATAGAGCTATTAAAATTACTGATTTTTTACTTCATTTACCTCCTGATTTCAGGAATTTTTAATGCAGATGTTTAGAAATCTCCGAATCGGTTTTGCTAGTTTGGGCTTATGCTTGCAAGTGTCAAAATATGTTAATCGGTCGGATTCGGATCCGACCTAAATTCGTCAACCTCCAGTGAATTCTATTCTAATCCGATCTGCTAGTAACTCGAATAACCCAAATTTGGCTGATTAATTTTTAACTGATTAATAATATATTTTAGGTTAATTAATGACAAATAAGATCATATCTATAAATAAAAGAATTGAAGGCATATCTATAAATAAAAGAAGTGAAGGAAAATATATTAAACAGTCATTTTTAGTTGGGAATTTTTTATTAAAATTCAGATTTTTGGGATCGGTTTCTGAGCATATACTTAATTTGGTTGTTCACAAACGTAACTAGTAGATTTTTGGTGCTGATTTGATCTTATTTTTTATATTTAATTTGATTTTTCTCGAACTAAAATCGATTATTTCTAATCCTGAATTATTTAAAAATTGTGAATAATAAAAAATTGCATAATCTCAACAATAAAGCTGAAAATAATCAATCCTCTTAGCCCTGTTTGGAAGTGCGTCTATTAAGGCTTCGTTTGGGATGACTTTCTTATTACTTCGTAAAGCTGCTTTTTAGTATAAAAATTAAAAATTTTGTACTAAAAAATTGTTTTAAGAAGCAATAAAAAAACCGTCCCAAATCAAGCCTATGTCTAAATTTGTATTTGATCATATTGATTGCTTTTATGATAACAAGAATGTTGAAAAACCAACGGCTTGTGCAGGTAATTAATCATCATCATCATTAGTCAATTTGTGATTTCCTTTTTTTATTCATTTTTTTGCTAAGCTAAGTTTAAAATTTCACTAATAAATTATTTGCACATATATTTAAATATACTTTTTATATATTCCTCCAATAGCTTAGCATGATGCTGGGCCTGTTGTGGGGCCAAAATGGGCTCCTTTCCTTATTCTCCTCCATTATGTCTAAAATTTTCCTTAGCTTAATCATATCAAATTCCGAGTATTTTTCATTCACATGGGTGGTTGAATATCTGCGTTTAAATTCAAGGTTGGTAATTGACACATCTCAAGATTTTGATGTGTATTTGAATTAAAAAAATTTTGGAGTTAAATTTAGGGTCATGTAATTTAGGGTGATGTAAATTTCAATTTGATCAAGTTTATGACTGAATTGAATGTCTCGGTGAGATGAACTCGTCAATATCATAAGTGATCTGTTGATTTCAAAAAAGTCCATATCAAAAACTTTGAAACATAATTGAAATTTTTAGAACATTAATGAGTGGATTGATGAGATGAAACTAAAAAGTTTAAGCATAGTCAATTTTGAGGTCATTATGGTATTAAAATGATGAATAAATTATCTAGGATAAGAGGATGAATATGAGTCGTTCGATGGATTATTCTTTATTTAGGTCAATTTTATCAAATTATCCCTCTCAATAAGATTATAATAACTAGAACTTAATTTTTTTATGGGAGTAGATTTTTAGAGTTGAGGGATATTAAGAACTCTCTTGTTTTTCTTAAAAATTGCTATTGTTAACCACATCAACAACTGCCGCCACCATCATTTAATTTTAGTAGTATGAATCCCGTCGTTGACATCCAACCCCATTATTGGACTTCAGTTGTCTGATTAGGGACACTTGATCTCTATAATCTATGCAATATGTGTCAGACACTTGCTATTAACTATGTGTAATTTTATTAGAAGACTACTTTATTATATTTTTAGTTATATATTGGACTATTTCAACTAGATCATACCCCATGATTTTAAAATAGTGGTTGTGACGCTTTATTGATGTAACAGTCCACTATTAAGCAACTCATATTCATCGAGTAGAAGCATAAATAACTATTGACAAGGACATCAATCCTCATCTTAAGTAATTTAAATATTCCTTAAATGTAAGAATTTACAATAAGAAATTGATCATCCTCTTTAATGAAAAAATAAGAGCAATCAACTAGAGATGCCTTCTTGCCAAATTCAGCGTAAATCATCTAATTATATCATATTAATCATATCTATTACTAATACTTTAATGGAGATCCAAAATTTGTTAATACTTCAAGTAGCCAAAACTTTCAAGAAATCTAAATGATAGAGATAAATCCCAATATGGTTACTTCCATTTTTCTAATAATGCATTAAAATAAGTATTTCTAGTTGATGAAGAGATTGAACATCAATTTCACCAAAGGCATTCAAGCCATTATTTATATGAACAACATGTAGATTGTCATCCTCAAAATAGAGGATATCAAAAGAGCTTAGAAAAAAATTATTGGTATTTTTTTATAGATGTGACATCATATTGAAAGATTCATTCACTTAAATAACTCAAATAAATTTGAATTCCTTAAAATTTTTACAAGAATTTATATATTGAATTTTATTAGGTACAAATATGTATTTCCAAGTATCTATTAAAATGATTATTAAAATTCATTTTTTATAAATAATGTTGCATTTAATAATAACCCCCTAGAAGGCACACCCATGATGTAAGCTTGATTGAGAGCTAGTAGTGGATATAGACCGAACTAGAAAGATTTTATGAGAGTAAGTGGTTAATAGGTTCTCCACTCCTCCAAAAATATCATAAGGCATAACAAGTGCATTATAAACCATAGAAGACAAAAACCTCGTGAGATACATGTTTCTCATTTTCTCTAAAATTTCATATGGCTAAAAATCTTAGAATGTATATATTTCTTCAATTCTTCAAAACTCTTAGAAGACTAATAGTCCTAAAAAGACACAAATTCATCTAGTTCGTAAAAAATCTCACAAGATTAAGAGTCACAAAAATCCAAGTCTTTTAATTCTAGGAAAACCTCAAAAGACTAAAAATTAAATAAGTATATATTTTTCAAAACACATCTTCATTTCAATCATAGAAGAAAATATATAAGAGAAATAATAAGGAAATATTTTACCAGGATAGTACAAATGAACTTCTTCACACTCCTTCCTTTAATGGTAGTATTTCTTACACAAGATAGATTAAGATCTCTAATGAAAGTATATTATACTTTCATAGCCTCCCTTAAACTTTATTCTGAGGGGCACTAAAGAACTACATTAAAAACTATTAAACTCTATTGAAAGTGACAAAACTCCTAAATAAAAGCACTCAAAAACTTTTTTATAGTAAGTGTAAAAATGGCTCAAGATGTCATGACGCTTGAAATGATGGCACAACTACATTACAAGATAAACTAGCATCTTGGTGCATTGGGATTGCTACACTGACTCGGCATGTCCATTGGCTGAACTGGTATGTCTTTTGACTAAATCGACATAGCTCCTCGATTTGGAAACTTCTCCACCGTAGAGTTGTAAAAACGCTTAAATATACAACCTGGCATTGCGGGGTAGTGAAGAACAACATTTTGGTGCTTAATTCCCTGAGACTCAGGTGCTACAGTGCTATTTTATAGCGCATCGAAGCTGTAAAACCCTATGGTGCTAACCCTAGCTCCATCAGGGTACTGATCTTCCTAAAATTCTAGAGTAATCAATGCTGCATTTTTTTTAATAAGGCGTTGAGGCATTATGAATGGTGATGTCGCGATGTTATAACCGTGGGCGCTGCAGCGCTGATTTAATACTTGTAAATTTTTGCCTTTTTCTAAGATTTTTCTACGTAAACTCAACTAAAATAACATATTTTTACTGAATTAAAATATAATAAATATTACAAAATTTACACTTAATAAATACCTCCCGATTTAAGCTCTTGCTTGTCCTCAAGTAATGGTGTAATCAACTACTGATCAACTTAATAAAAATAAAAATTGGTAATTTAAATTACTAAAATATAAGATAGTATATCATGGTTTAGAACTAATTTGGAATGATCAAAGTTGTAATAATAATTTGAAAAATCATAAATAATTATCCTAAGTAATCATCATTGTTATTTCTTGAATTGAGCTTATCTACTATAAGTGTATGTACATGTTTTTACTTATGAATTTAGAAATAAATATTATATCATTTAAATATTATTTCTGCTTGTTGTTGAATTAGAAGTTCATTAGTGTACCATCATACATATTAGTTCACTTATCTTTTCATAATTGATTTAAGTATTAAGATTTTTTTTTTACTTGAGCTTCAACTTATACCAATTGAATGTACTTATCTTTTTTCTTTTTCAAGTTTCTCTTTTGATTTTTATGTTTTTCACTTTTTTTATACTTGGAGTACATGTTAATGATTTTGAACATAAGTTTAGCCTTTATCCCTCTAGCATTCCAAATTGATTTTATGTAAAGATTTAGTAAGATTGTTTATTCCATAATTAGGTTTACAATGTCTTCATAAATTAAGCTACACACTTCTTTTACCTAAACTCAACTATTCATTCTTCAATTCAATAGTCAGTGAAAGATTGTATAGCTTCTATGTTCAAGGCAAGTCAATGACTTAAATAATCTTTCTTAGATAATAATTATGTTTTTCAACCTCTGAATTATTATACTTTGTTCATTCAAATTAACAGCTAGAGTTTTATTATTATTCTTAATTTTAGATAATTTTTTACTATTTTTATTATGGCTAAATAAACAATCAAAGTGCAAGCAATGTGTAGAGAATAATTTTCAAATGTAAGCGACAAAATAAAAAAAATGTAAACTATATTAATTAAATATAACTAAAAATAAAAAAAGATAACTTGTCTTTTTATTGAAATGGTAAAAAGCTCATAGGACAATACAAACTAATAAAAAAATATAATAAGATAACTAGTGCATGAACCACTATCCTACCAATCCATCTTCACTCAAGACCTACATCCTCTACTCTCATCAGTACAATATAATGGCTCTCATAGCCATATAAAAACTATCATAATCATGGGGATCTTCCTAATCCTGTTGATAAATAAAGAAAATAGAAAGAGATACAACCAACAATATTAAAACAAATAATCTCCCACCAGCCTGTTGACAAAAGAAAAATGAAAACGACAATCAATAACAACTACTATGATTCTTCTTCCTCCTTTTCATTAGCTTCACTACTACACTATACAAATGACTTATATTTAGGAGCAGTATGGAAATGCAATTGATCTAGATTTTCAACAAAAGGGCTCCTCTTAAACATCCCCACTAAAGCCTCATTAAATTCAGTTATGTAGTGGTAATGATTTTCCTACATACCTGAGTAATGAGTTGGCCATTCCCTACTCTACTCATAGAAATTAGTCACACTATCCATTTGCTCCCTCAAATTAGTCACCTGCTCACCTAGAGACTTTTGAGTCCTAGAACTCTTGTTATTGATGTTGCTAGGCCTACTAGTCAAACGAGGCTGACTAGAACTAGCCTCATCCTTTACATCTAGTTTTTTTAAAACACAAAAATTTTTGTATAGTAAGGGTTGAAATAGGGAAAATTTTTTCCTCATTAGGGTCACCAAAAATACCAACATTTATACATAAAGCATAGATAAGATAAGGAAGCCCTAAGCTCACAGAAGTAGCGCCCTTGATAATGTAATTCAAAGATGAATGAATAAACTTTCCCACATTAGTATTGTAATTAAATTGAATAACATAGTTAAAAACAACATGATCTTTGGTTTCCTCACTAATATTTTTGTTTGGTAATAAATAGGGAGAGATAAATAATGTTAAACATTTCATAGCTAGATTAAGTAAGATGCAGCATGAAAGTTAAAAATTTCTTCTCTCTCGTTTTTCAAACAACTCCACTGTGGGTCCCACAAATAAGTCTCAAAATCTCATCTAGATCATAGGCTCCAAAATGTTACAATTCGAGCTGATGAGTTTATATTTTTTATTATAACAAACATTGTGGATCACATCATCATATTGAAGGATGGGTTCAGTTAGGGGTAATGACTCTTAGAAGGACCATTGATGAAGAGATTGTCTTCCACTTCTAATTAAGAATTCTTCATGAACCAGTGCCATAGTACATGATGTAGAGTGTTTTGTGGGAGATAAGCAACATAAGGTCGAGTTAAATCTTCAGCGATAACTTGGAGAAAGCAAGATTGTCAACCTGTACGTGAAGGATGGGTAGAGCTTGCTGTGTAAACAAGTTCATTGTCTTGACGTGATGGAGGATGCAACCTTGACTTAGGAAAAAGAATATTTGCATGAAGATGTCCAGGTCGAACACCTTCGGCCAGTGTTAGTTCTCGAGGGAGAAAAACATTTCTTGTTATACTAGCACTGGTTATTGAGTCTCTCATAGAAGTTGAAGGATCTCATTTTGAGATTCTTCCATCTTTCAGATACGATCTTCTATGAAAGGTCTTGAAGTTCCTTCTCCAATAGTGTTTTGCCCCGTGGGATAAAAAGAGATAGATACTTGTCATCCATGATTTCATAGACTGATTCGTGGATTGTTGTGTGTTTGAGTGAGAATCTCCCAAGAAGCGATTGCTACGCTAGTTGGCCATTGCAGTGGTGCTTAGGATAGTGGGATTGAGCTTCCTATAGACGGCGTCAAACTGTTGCGGGCTAGAATATTCACGATGGTAAACTGAGTAAATTTTTCATCTTAGCGATGTACGAATATCCATCACACAAACAGAGAGAGAAGTAAAAACTTCGATATTTTTTTATGTGGAAAGCCCAAAAAGGGAAAAACTATGGGGCCTCGTCTACGTGAAAAGATTTCACTAAATTTGAGTGAATTATAAAGGTTAACCTGTCCCTTGACTTAGAGACGATAAAATTATATTTGTTTAAAAAGTTAGGCAAAGGTCAAGCGATAATCGGGCGGAAGCCCGACAGCGTCCTGGCAAACGTTCAGGGATGGGGAATAATCCGAAGAAAGTCGGGCGGAAGCCCGGTGACACTCGGTTGTCATGTTGAAGTCTCGAGGCGGTTCGACGATGATTTGATGAAGGTTGGGCTGAAGTTCGGCGGCGGTCAACGGCCGGGTAGAATTTCGACAATGGTCAGCAACCGGGCGGTGGTCCGACGAAGATCGAGATGAAGTCTGGCGGTGATCGGCGGCCGAGCTTTGGTCCGACGACAGTCGATGGGGCTCTCTGGCGGTGGTACTGGAGCACTTGAAACATCATAGCTCTCTCTAATCTCTAGCCAAAAAGTCCCCTTTATGTACAGAGTAGGGGTCTATTTATAAATTTTCATGAGTGACACACCCCATAAATACAGAGAATATCCGAGGCAAGTTTGGAGTGCTCCATCGAATGACTCATATTGATTCCCCCATCATAGAGGGTTTTTAAAGTGCTTAAGTGCCTTAACAATGTCGAAATTCAGCGATCATGTGCTCGTTGGATTTATTTCGCCGAGCCAGTCGATTTAATTATAATCATGCCATATTTGGATATCATTTTTTTCATCCAAATAATGCTTTAAACCTTCCAAATGTGGTTTGGGCCCCCGATTTGGACCCATTTGGGCTCGGTTGGACCGATTTTGGTGTTGTTAGATTCTTCTCTTTGAGACATTCAGTTTGATGCACTATAAATTTGTTGAAATTGGAATTCAAATGATCCCGAATTTAATTTTAAAAATTTCCAATTTGAATATGCCTCAAGATTCGTGCATAATCAAGATCCTTTTTGGTGGCGTATCAATCTTATTAAATTTTCGTAAAATATTTTTATTTTTGATCTTTTGATGATAATATAAATCAATTTTTAAAAATGATAAATATATGTCACATAATTTTAATATAAAAAATAACATGCATAATTAATATAGTTTATCTATTGTAATTATATATTTTAAAATATGCACACTGAGTTATCTTACATAACACTTAGTATATTAAAAAATATTTTTGGCGCAGGCCCAAAATATTATTTATATCAAATAATATTAATTTAAGTAATTCGAACCTTGCTCAAAAGGTGACATTGAACTAGTTTTGTCAACCAATCATTTAGAATACACATAGTATTAATGACTTCATGCTAACATTAATTGACTTGAATTTTTTACTTATTACATCGATCTACCATATTAATTGGCATGAGTGTCAAAATGAAAAATTTGATGTTACTTACTGATAACAATTTGACAATAACATACAACTTTGGGGCAACATATATTAATGATCGAAATCGACCACTATAAGTTTCACTACAAACATCATTTGGCCTTCACGCTTTTTCTTTGACTCTATTAGGAACGCTACTGTAATATGTTGTTTCTTTATTGGTGCTGGATTTATGATGAAGCCAAAATAACGATGAGAATATTACATCATTGTTAATATGTTCTCAAAAGAGTTAGCACAAGGTGTTAAAAAAGGAAATTTTGTTACGTGTGAAGTCTGGACGTTATCTGAATTTCAATCACGTGAAGACACGAAATTTTTTTCTCTTACAGACACGGCGTACACAAGAAAAAGAAACTGCTATAAGTCTAATCAACAACAATAGTGATTAGTGAAACAGGGAAAGATAACATTCGATGATTCCTCTTCTTAAAATTTGTTTCAAAAACTGTTTTTTTTTTTTTATGCATTCATAACAATGTAGGCCATCTCCAACAGAATACTAAATGATGTTCTAAATGAATGTTTGTCGTCCACCGTCAGCTCCATCAGAATTTGATTTTCCACTGCATTCTCGTGACGTGAACATGCACTCTTCATTAACACAATTTAAAAAAAAAATTATAGAAATTGATAAATATAAATATGATTAAAATTAAAATATAAATATAAATAAAAAAATATACACCAAATATTTATTTTATGTAAAAAAAATCAAATTCTATTAGAGATGAGTTACTGTTTGATGTGTTTATTACTGTATTTTAAAATAAAAAATAAATATTTCGGTTGGAGATAGCCTAACCTTTTGTTACTCTTAGTTATAATTTTTAAAAAAAATTTAATTAAAATTATTAAATGAAGAAATAAATAAACCCTGAAAAAAACCTACAATCCATCCACCAAAATCGCAACATCAAAACTTCAAACTTAGTCTGAATCTCTCAAAAAGCCTCAACCACGTTTCTCATACAAATCAAAAGCTCAGACATCACGATCTCTTTGGCACTCAGCAGGCATCGTCGGGTATCTGCTACGATCGGTGCAATAATTGTAGATCGTATATCTCTCCCTGACCCAACGGAGCCGGTCGTACTGCTTGGCATCGAGGTTGCGAAACTCGTTCTGATCCCACCACCGCCGGCCCTGAGTGGCGCAGAATGTTTCGTTCGTGGAGGCCTCGCAGCCGTCGATGTGGAAGCCGCGGTAGGCGGCGATGAAGGGAGCATTGGCCCAGTTCGTCTTCTCGAGGCCGCCGCGGGTCGCCCAGTCGTCGGCATTCCAGAGGCTGGAGTAGAGCTTCATCGGCTGATTGAATGGGTACCGAACGCCTATGTCCTTGCTGTTCTTGAATACCCGGATGGGCACATCATCCACGAAGAACCTGTGATTAGTTTGTTCAGAGAGGCATTTAGTCGAACAGGTGTGTGGAAGCTGATGATTGGGTTTTCTATTTACTTGGGCTTGTTTGCTTACTTACAAAACAAGAAGCTATGAAAAAGACATGAAAATAAACAAAAGAAACCAAAGGATTCAAGATGCATAGCATATCGATAACACCTAGGCAACAAAATCATAAAAAATGAAGGCAAAAATCCCCTGGTTGCCAGAGCCGACAGTCCAAGGAAAAGCAGAGATTAACTAGCATTCATCATCGTCCTTCAAAAACATCTGATCCCATGATTACAAATAGAGACCGTCCAAGGAGCCAAAACCAGCCAATTTGATAAGGAAATAAGCCTCCAACCAGCCAAAAACCATCAGCATAACCAGAATTCTAAGAGCCAATGCAATCACCCAAGAAGCTCAAAGAAGCAAATGTTGAAAAAAATGATAGCTTTTCCATTTTGATGGTTTATAAGAAATAGCCATGCTTATTTTAGCAGCAGTGGTAGCATGACAGTCAAAAGAATTGTCAAATAATTTATCATTTTTAGCTCTCCAAATATATTAACTGGTAGCATATAATAAAGATAGTAGAAGCATCTCACATCCTTACAAATTTCCCAATCCTCAACAATACTAAATGCTTGAAAAAGGTTGGGGCGTAAAAGCATTCAACCCATAAGAGGAATAAGTTTCATTAGGATAGCAAAAGTGTAGTCACATTCATAAAAAAAGGTGCAAGTGATTTTCCAAAGCGTTAAAGCATAAACCGTAACCTGATGAAACAGGAATTCCCCTCAAAATTAAACATCCGTAGTTTTCAGTCCATGTTTGAAAGCTAAGCAAGTAAAAGCAAAGAAACGCAAAGCATAACATTTGTGCCACACGAATTTATGTCATTACCAAAGAGGAATCGGAATAAAATTGCATTTTGAAGGTACTGAAATTGGGCTTATCAGAATTAAGCCACTGGCAAGACATACCCATATCAAAGATAGGAACAGAAGAAATAATAGTAGTAAGTGGAGCGGGGATATTAGGAGGGAGGCACTAACTTCCATTGAAAAGAAAGCTGCTCACATGTAAATGAGAGAAGCTAAAGAGAGAATTCTCCATATGCATATTCCCCAGCCTATCCACAATAGAAATGTCATAGCACCAAGGATCCCAAAGTAGGGAAAGAGTGCTGCTGCCAATGATTTTAAAATTAAGACAATATTGAATTTTCTTTGCCACACAACAGAGAAAGTTCCAATAAACATAACCATGTCTAATGCTAGAGTTCCAAAAAGAGATAGAAGGCTCTTAGGATTGAAAAACCTCTAAATTAGATAACAACCAAAGACATGATAGAAAGAATCTATGGCAGGAATACCAATACCCTCAAAATTGCTTCGGTTTACATGGTGTCCTTCAAAGAAATCATATGCAACTTCCTTTTATAGATATCACCATAATTTAAGAATCTAGAGCATATTCTAATAATAATTTTGCAACAAGATTTGGGCATAATGGCCCCTCTGATCTAGTAGGCCAGGAAGTTGTATATGTAGTAAATTTTAGAAATTGAATTCTCCCAGCAAAATATAGAGCTTTTGCTTTCCAACTATCCAAGGAAAAGTGAATCTTCTAAATCAATGGCTGAAACTTAAAGAAATGAAGCCTCCTAGTTAAGATAAGAATGTCAAGATATTTGATAAAAGAGTTGTATAAAGGAATATTTAGGATTTTGGAAATGGTGGGCTCCTCCACCACATTTCTAGAGAAAAAAATAGAGTTTTTTTTTTTTTTTTCTCTATTAACCTGCAAGCCCGAGTTAGCAACAAAATGGGATAGAAAATCTTTAGGAGTTTGAGCATTCTCTGAGGTCGCCTTCCCAAACACAAGCAAATCATCAGCATAAAGAAGATGAGATATAGTTATGTTACCCATAATGATCCCTTGAAAGGTGTTGTTAGAGGTGGTTTCCTCAAAGCAAGAAAAAAGATTATCCATGACAATGCTAAAAAGGTAAGAAGAAAGAGGACAACCCTGTTTAAGACCAAAAGGAGTTGAAGTAGCCTTTCATAGCGCCATTAATAAAATGGAGAAGTGAAAATTAGATATGCAGCCTTTCATCCCAGATATGAAGGTTGTAGGGAAACATTTGGCAAGAAGATAATTAAGCAAGAATTCCCAAGAAACTATATCAAACTTCTTGTGAATGTCAAATTTTGCACACAAATACTTGTTTCTAGCATTCAATTTAAAAATCCCCAAGAAGCTCAACTGCCAAAAGAATATTATCAGAAATAATTCTGTTTTTGATAAAACCTGTTTGGCTCAGGTGTATGATGGAAGGCATGACCTCTTTCATTCTATTGGTCAGAATCTTAGCTATAATTTTACAAGTGTTGCAAAGGAATAAAGGCCTATAATCAAATATATTCGCTGCATGAAGACACTTAGTAATCAATGCTATGGCAGTAGCAGTAGCCTTAATTTTGTTTGGCATAGAGGCAAAAGAGAAATAAGAAAAAATCGCATCACAAAGCTACTTGCTAATAGCATTCCAAGTTGATTTGTAAATTAAAAAGTGTAGCCGTCAAGTCCAAGGGCTGAAGAAGGGGGGTGGGGGCGATAATATCCTTAATTTCTTTCACAGTGACTAGGGCAATTAAATTAGGAATGAGGTGAGGAGGGATCATGCAACTAATAGGAACAATGCTGCTATCAAAGATAGGCAAATAGGGCGTATTAAAGAGCTTTCTAAAATGCTAGATGATAAGCATTGCAAATATCAATGGGTTGGGTGAAAACACAATCAACAGTAATGATAGATTTGATTAGATTAGTGTTGTCTAGCATTAGTCTAGAGTAAGAAAACTTTAAGTCATCCTCTCCACAAGACAACCATTTTGCTTTAGCTCTTTGGGCAATCTAGTAAGACAAAGCAAAATTTCTCAGAGAAATTAAGATTGATGGATTTTAAGGCCACGTTCAAGTCTGGAACGATGGGAATATTCTGAATTTGGCTCAGGTAGAAGTTTTGAATATTGGTGAAATTAGGGGTGTCAATTTCGGGTCACGGATCGGGTTTAGGTCGAACCCGAAACTGACCCGGCACCATTCGGGTCAAAACGAACCCGACCCGTTTTTGCAAACAGGTCGATTTCCTGGACCCGAACCCCACCCGCTTCGGGTTCGGGTCAACCCGAACCCGACCCGTTATATCACTAGCGCGGCTTCGCAGCACCGCAGCGTGCACTGTGCAGGCAGCAACAGCGCGGGTTAGCAGCAGGACGCGGTGCGGCGTGCAGGCGGCAACGGCGCAGCCGCGCGGGTTCGCAGCGGGACGCGATGAGGCGTGCAGGCGGCAGCGGCGGGCCGGAGGCAGCGGTGTGGCCGACGGGCGGGCAGTACCGCGCAGACAACCAGGCAACTGCGCGACGGTCAGACGCGACACGTGAAGCGATGGGCGCGCGCTATCTCGGGCAGCTTCGGTCAAGCCCGGTCAGGGCGGGCAGCGGGTCATTCCGGGTCATTATCAGGTTTTCGGGTCAACCCGAACCCGACCCGAGTTTGCAAACGGGACGAAAACCTTAACTCGAACCCCACCCGGTTCGAGTTCGGGTCAACACGAACCCGAAAATTCCGGGTCGGGTTTTCGTGTCGTGTCAAATATTGACACCCATGAGTTCTTGCTTGAGATAATTGGAGGACGCCCAAGGCTTGGACTTGATGTTGATATTAAGAGCCTTGAGTTTGTGGTAGAAAAGCCATTAGGGCTACTATGAGAGTGTTGAGAAAATGAAGTAACAACACAATCCCAAAAAATCAGGCTGAAAAGCCCGGTAATTTTTATAAAAGAATTTATGCTTATGTTGGGGCGTAACCTCATTGTGCAGAATAATGGGAGAATGATCATAAATCTAAGGATCTCCCACTTTATAGAATGAATTGGGGTATGATTCAAGACGAGCATCATTTACCAACACTCTATCAAGCTTAATTTATATGAAAAGGATTGTCAGCTCTATGATTATACCATGTGAAATAGTGCCCAACAAAAGAGAGCTCATGAGGACTAATGTTAAAGATCAAATTGTTGAAATCGGAGAGCTTGCAGTTGGTTAGAAAAGACCAACCCGCTTTTTCATATGAAAATCCAGGGAGTAGAAATAATGCAAGCTAAATCCAAAATCTATTTCCAAAGAATTTATCTATCATCCAAAGAGTTGAAAGCATAAATTACAAAAACACAGCAAGAAGCATTAAGACCAGAGTAACAAAACAATCCGTCCTAAACAACTTTTTAACTATTTTTTTAAATACTTTTTTTAGTACAAAATTTTAAAATTAAGAAAAAATGAACTAAAAATTTATTTTTTAAAGAAAACTGTCCCCAATAAAATCTTAATATCTTGCTTCAAACTAAATAAATATAAGAGCATTTCAATGCATGGCTGGAATCTAATATCTATATTTTAGTATTTATTTATAAAATATTTTAATACTTTAAAGATAAAAATTTATTTTATAAAATAATAATAATACTTGATACGTCATCCTGAAATTATCTTGATTGGGCACGAATCTCGAGGAAAAATCAGTTCGGAAACTTCAAAAATTAAATTTGAGAGCATATGAACTCTGATTTCAGTGAGTCTACAATCAAACTGAGCGTCTCGGAAATACGAACCCGACGACACCAAGATCAACCCAATCCGAGCCCAAATGAGTCCGAATCAAGGGATCAAAGCGCTGTTGGAAGGTTCAAACCACAATTTGAGTTACCAAACGGTCTCCGATTTTGACGAGCTTATACTCGAATCGAACGGCTCGACGAGACGAACCCAACGAGCCCAAGATCGCCGAATTCCGACATCATTAAGGCCTTCAAATGCCCAACGAACGGTACATGATCAAAGGATTCGAGATCGGCCGTCCATTCAAACCACTCCCAATTCGCCCTTGATCTCACGCCTATTTACGGGCTATGCCACTCCAGAAAAACTATAAATAGAGCCCTCATTCTACACACAAAAAAAAAAGAAGTGAAGAGAAAGAAGAAGAAGAGGAGAAAGGGGAAAAGGAGATTCCTCACCTCCTCGACCACCGCCGGAGCTCTTCCTGCCGCCTGAAGACGCCGGAACTCTGCCGGATTTTTGGGAAAAGCCGGGAATTTGCAGAACTTTGTAACTTTGTGAGAAGTTGATTGTAAATTGATCGTCTTGATCTGTAAGACGGATCAACCTTTGTACTTCAAACAAATACTAGTGGAACTTTGCAACTGGGCGAGGCCCCGTGGTTTTTTCCCTCTTTTGAGTTTTCCACGTAAAAACCTTGGTGTTCATTTTCTCTTTTCTGTTTGTGTGTGGGATACTCGTGAAACGCTAAGACGAATATTTCCTAACTCTACTGCCGCGTATATTCCAGCACGCAACAATACTATTATTATTATTAACATAATTTAAAATGTTTTGATATTAAAAATTTTAAAAAATCTATCCTAACTTCCGATCTAATTCGAAACTCCGGTTAATCTACGCAGACAGCAATGCTAAGATGCTAACAAAATATTAAAAAGAATATCTAAATGACATGTATCAAGCACGATAATTCCTTCGCAGATCGGTTCGACAGGCCCACATGGCTAAAAATTTCTTCGCAGATCGACCCGACAAGCAACTCTGACCTGATAGCATCGCCACGCAATGGTAAAAGGAATACGGCTGTGGGTCCCATCAAGTCTATTATTGTTTACACGCATTATGAATGCTGGATTCCCGGACATGCCCACATGGCCTCAGTCCCCGCTTTTCCTTGTTCAAGAAATGTTGGTGCGCGCCCATGTTGAATTTTAAAAACATTAAGATATTTACAGAATAAAAATAAATTTATTAATTAGATATGTACTATATTCAGTTTTAATTAATATAATAATTATAAAATCTATCGTCATTAAATTTTATCAGATTTACTGAACCAACCTTTTCTCCTAGCATGTGATACCTATAAGCTTTTCGTTCCGATGAATAAAATATTCCTACAATTTCCCGAAAGTACTAGTGGATTATCTACGGATCTATGCAATCCAACACTTTGAATTAAACTTATTGCGTCCAGGAGTATTCGCGGCGGTAGAGAAATATAAAATTAACGTTTTTATATTGAACGAAAATCCAGCACGCAATCAGATAAGAGAGAGTGTGTAGCATTCACATGAGACACCAATATTTTTACGTGAAAAACCCCTAAAAAGGGGGAAAAAACCACGGGGCCTAGCCCAGTTTGAATGAATCCACTAGTATTGTAGTTGATTACAAATGAGGTCCTTCCTTGGGGGAAGGCCTTAGCTTGATGTACATCTTATGGAGTACATTACATGATGTTGATACAAGGAGTCTTTGTTGACATGTTCGTTTCATCGGAAGGCTTGTAGTCGGTGGGCGACGTAAGTTAGGAGGACCGTAGTCTGCTGGCGACGGAGGTCAGAAGGACTGTAGTCGGCAAGCGACGTAAGTGAGGAGAACCGTAGTCGGCGGACGACAGAGGTCGAAAAGATTGTAGTTTGCGGGCGACGTAAGTCAGGAGGACCGTAATCGACGGGCGACAGAGGTCAGAAAGACTGTAGTCGACGGGCGACATAAGTCAGGAGGACCGTAGTCGGCGGGCGACGAAGGTCGGAAAGACTGTAGTCGGTGGGCGACGTGAATCAGAAGGACCGTAGTAGGCGGGCGACATAAGTCGGGAGGATCGTAGTCGGCTGGCGACGGAGGTCAGAAGGACAGTTGCCTTGCGACGGAGGCTGGAAGGATTGTGTCTGACGATGAAGGTCAGAAGGACGGCATCAGAGAGAAGTCCAACAATAGAAAGAAATCCATCTTTGGATATACGTCTAGCGAAAGTCCGATAACCGGTAGAAGTCCGGCGTTGGGTAAAAATTTGGCGAAGAGTGAAGGTCTGACGTCGGGTAAAAGTCCGATGTCTGTTGGTGTCCGAGGAGATATTCGACATCACTTGGGCAGAGTTTCAGCGTGAGGAAGGAACTCTGTCGTTAATTGAGAAGAATTTCAGCATCCCGTAGAAGTTGGGCAGAATTATGACGTTCTCCCGAATATCCGGCAGAATCACGGCGTGTTCGGGCGGCGGGAAGAACTCCGGCGGTGGTCGAGGAGGAGCTGAATCTTCTTCCCCTTCTCTGCTTCTTCCCTTCTTCTTCTTCTTGCTTCCATCCCCTCTTACGAAAAATGAGGGCTCTATTTATATTTTTTTGGAGTGGCATCATAGCCCGTAAATAGGTGTGAGATCAGGGGCGAATAGGGAGTGGTCGAATGGACGGTTGATGCTGAATCCTTCGATCGTGCACTTTGAAGGCCATAGTGATGTCGGAATTCGGCGACCTTGGGCTCGTTGGATTCGTCTCGTCGAGCCGCTCGATTCGAGTATAAGCTCGTTAAAATCGGAGACCGTTCGATAAATCAAATTGTGGTACGAGTTTTCCAACAGCACTTCGGGCACTTGATTTGGGCTCACTTGGAGTCGGATTGAGTTCAATTTGGTGTTGTTGGGTTCGTATTTCCGAGACGATCAGTTCGACTGTAAGCTTGCTGAAATTGGAGTTCAGGTGCTCTCGGATTTAATTTTTGAAGTTTCTGGGTTGGGTTTTGCCTTGAAATTTGTGCCCGATCAAGATAATTTCATGATGACGTATCAAAACTAATTATTTCGAGCTTGTTTGGTTGGCTGAAAACAATTGTAGTGAAAGACAATTTGGTTGAGCAAAAAAAATACAATATAAAAAAATATAAAATAAAAATAATATAATGTAAAAGAAATATTTTAGAGTTAATTAGATGAATACAAAATAAATTTAAATGAATAATTTATTTCATTTGTTTTAAAATAAAATTAATATAGCGTAAAGTTTAATGTTTAAAGATTATAGTGGCGACTGGTAGGTGATGGCGGCAGTGGGCTACATTTGGCAATCGCAGCCGGCAATGGTAGCTGAAGGGTAGAGCAACGATGCCCGAAGGTTGGGAGGCGTCGGCTCCGGAGGTGTTTGCTGACGGTGGTGGAGGCTGGCGATGGGCAATCGAGACCAGTTGTGATCGAGCTTGCTTGCGGTGTAAACAATTCTCGCTCAAAATTGAGCAAGAACTGTTTACCATAAAAATGTGCTAAATTATTTTACACAACATGTATTGTGCTTTACCTTGCATTTCTTTTTCATCCAACCAAACATCAAACTTTCAAAATCCCTTTATTCAACTTACTTAACACCAATTTTACTTTCAAATGTAATGCACTGTATTTGAAATATTTGAGAAATGTATGGATCTATAATGCACCAAAACTTCTCCTGAAAGAGGCATTATCCAACACAACACATGTCTGGCACTCCTCTGATATGTGTCAGACATGCCGAAAACATATCCGATTAAAAAAATATATATTAAATGCAAATCTTACACTTGTGTCCGACATGCATCTTCAATATTTTATGAAATTTTTTAAATAAAATTTCTTGTATTTAAAATTTTATTTATTTAAAATATAAAAATTAAATTTCTTATTTACTATCAACAACATCAAATCAATCACCCACATTCAATAACCCCTATTGGATATTCTCATTTTTATTTCTCTTTGGCGGGTGGTGAGTTCGGTTTCACAATAATGCCTAATATAATCTCAACATCAATGTCTGACGTTATTACAACATCGACATTTAAAAACCATCTCAATACCAAAGTTTGACACTCTTGACATTGATATTCGGCACTGGCAATTTCTACACCCACAACTTGACAACTCATCTTTGTTTGACATCTTAACATTGACAACTAATGCCCTCTCAACATCAACGACAAACGTCCTCTTGAAATTGACATCTGATATTTACTGCATAACATCGATGCCAATATCTCAACAGCATTTTCGTCTCCTCTCTTGATGTTTGATACACGATATCAATGTCTGGCTTCGACATCATAATATTACATATTTTAAGCACAAAATTTAGTTAAATGATTTGTTATTTTTAAATTATTTTTAATATTGTATTTATTTAATTTTTAAACACTATTTTAAAACTAAAATTTATAATATCGTGTCCAACCCATATATGTATCTTATATTTTCAATAATTAATGTGTCTCATGTTCGTGTATGTGTCATCGTGTCCATATATATGATTATGATTCAAAGGTATGGATGAGTGTCAAATAAATGTGAAGAACTATTATTTTTATTTGATTTGAAATAAAAAAAATGAAATGTAAAGACCAAAGATAGGATGCTCAGTGGCAAGGGCAGCTAACACCGATGGAAGACTATAATTGCTAGTGATAGTGGTGGTCAGTAATGGTGGCAGTCAGGGTTGCTGGCTGCCACCTCCAACGATGAAGTTCTAGCGTATGCACAAATCATCCAAATCAAAGAATTTCAAACACTAAAAATTGAATTAAATAGATAATTCTAAATACACCAAAAGTTTACACCGAATTTGGTTTACTTCAAATCAAACATAAATATTCTTCAAACCTCTTATATTTGGATACTTTACATCCCTTTTACTTCATACCAAACTACCACTACACAAACAAATTGTATAAAAATAATGACATGCAAAGAAAATCATGCATAATAAACTATATACAAATAATATTAAAAGATATCTATTTATATTTTGATTCTAAATCAAACATACCTTAAACCAATCGTGCTTGGCTGAACATTACAAGGAGGAACTAGGGGTGCAAACAAGTTGAAGTCACTCTTCACTTTAACTTTAACTTAATTAATTAGTCAAATTTGAGCTCAAGCTCAAGTGAAATCATATAAATTCAAACTAACTCATTTATAATGAAAGCAAGAAAATATTTACTATTCAAATAATCATAATAATAATAATAATCTAAAAATGAAATGAATAATAAAGAACCAAAATAAAATATAATTTTTGAATAATTTTAATAATTTTATATGTGGACTCATATACATTCTAATATGTTTTAAATATACTTTATAATAATATTTTCTACCGAGCTGACTCATGAGTTGAGGAGCCTAATTGATGCTAGTTCAAACTTCACTTGTTTTCTAATCGATTTCGACTCATGAGTCATTTATTGAGCCGAGCTCAACCCAACTCACAAATCGAATTGACTCACTTACACCCTTGATATTAATAACCAAAATTAAACCCATGGAAACCGATTTAATTTGTACTGCTTGATTAGATTTAAAATAACTAAGGGGTGACACTCAAATATTTCATTTCTTATTATCTCATACAACACATAAATAATAATAAAAATAGTACTTATAATAATCAAAATTTGACATTGTTGATACTTCTTTAATGTCCAAAGACACCGATCCCATGCCGTAAGTTCACGCGGCAGTAATTAAAGAAATGGAAGAGATTTAAGTAGGATTTAACCTAAATAAGCAAAAATGACACATTTAAATCCCCCTAAAAAATTAAAATCCCAGTTCTCCTCTTTTTATTCTAAATCCCATATTTAGTAAATCCTAGCTGGTATCAGGAGAACTTTATTATGCAACTCTCACAAACTCTTCTTTGTCACGAAAAATTATCAAGTGCGGTGTCCGGACGTGCTATATCACTATATCACTCCATGTATAGTGCATTAGATGACATATCGCATCCAAATTGGATGCATTGAGTGACGTGGCATGTCCGGATTAGCCTCCGGATGGGTTCAGACACCGCACACAATAATCTCTCCTTTATCACAAGCCACCACTCCCATTGGAAAAATTATTATATGCTGACGCCAGACGAACCCTATGTCTCTAGGCCGCAGTTTGGCACTGAGCCCTTTGTACAGTAAAATAATGACATGATGCATTTCTATTGATCTCCCGACGGCATTAGATGTCCGCAGAATAATTTTTACTCCCATTGATACCTTCTCGAGCGGGTTGCTCCCATTGATCTCTTTTCCAGTGAGATCCTACAAGTTTTACAAACAAATCGGAGCCAATCTGATTATTATTATTTTGGTTTAGGTGCTTTTTAAGTTCGCCGTCGTTAATTTTGTCTGTGTAACAAGCACCATTTGTAAAATCATTTGCTCAAAGCAAAATGTGAGTGGGTAGAGGGACTACTAGAGGCAAACAAAAGAGAAGGATAGAGCAAGAGAAGCTTACACAGTCTGGTACAGGTTCCAGAGAACAGAGTAGTAGTGGTAATCCTTGGTGGGATCAAACCATAGATAGATCCTTTGCTCCCTATCTCCCTTTCCTCCAGTGAACACATTGGTCTGTAGTATATAAGGCTGCCCTGTTCTGTTCCCCAGAAACTCAAAGTCTATCTCATCATGCTCTGTATTCTGAGAGGAAAGCTGAAGAAGAGCAAGTTACACAAGAGATGTTAACAAGTTATATTTCCTGAAGATAGAGAACAAGTAGAGAAGTACTGACATAGAAAGCAGTGACAGTTCCAGCGGAGTCACCGGGAACCATTTTTATCTGCATATTGAAGTGGCCAAAGAGGTAGGAGCCTCGAGACTGGAAGCCGGTTCCGGAGTACTTGTCCAAGTATAGCTGGATCTCATTTCCGCCATTAAAGTACTTGATGTGATCGCCGGCCCAGGTTGGCACATAGTTCTTCTGGAAGGGGACGTCAATGGCTTTCCTTGGTGCGGCGGCCATGGCTGTAGACAGGAGGAAGGAGAGAACCAGAACGAGGACAACATGAAGACGGGGAGTGGAAGCCATTTCTTAGCAATGGAAGGGTAAGAGAGGAAGGAGGGGGCAGAAGGGTCAAGTCTCGGGGTTTTAAGTTCGAGGGAGGCCAGCCCTGCTTTATTGCTCTGCGCATTTGTTTATTGCCTTTCAGTGAGAAATGTCTTCGTTATTTATGCCCTGCTTGGTGTGAATAGCGCCAAGGAACTAGGGCTCGGTTTCATCGGAAGGAGAATTGACAAAGACTAATAAATGAAATTCCCCAAAACAAAAAAACAAAGACTAAATGGTTGAATAAATAAAATAAAAAATGACAAATTAAATTATTTTTTTGGGAAAAATAAACTAAATAAATTTGAAAACATACTTTTTATTAGCAGAAATCAAAACAGAATCGTCTACAATGGCTCCTTCCTCATCTCCGGCCACAACAGACACTATAGCACACCGCAGCTCCACTACCTCTCCAACGGTCTCTGACATCTAAACCACATGAAGTAATTATAGTGAAGCTGATAATAACAAATCAACCAATCTCCTTATTACATGTGTCTTGCAATTTGGCTATAAGTATTCACTGTAGCACTTAAACAAGCTTATGAAATACAGAAAATTCCTACAGCTTTCTTCTATGTTCTCTTCACCGTTTACTGAGTATTGCAGGTTGTATAGATCTACGGCTGCACTTCTTCATGGTATCAGAGCAGGACTGAGGAAACTTCCTCAATACCTCGCAGATGACATCAATGTCGCAGTCGGCATCTTCGCAAACGGAGACTCAACCAAGAAAAACGACCGTCGAATCTCCGAGCATCCCATCTTCCCTAAAACTCGTTCTCTCGAACATCAAGACGATCGTCCCCGAACCTCTATCAAGCGAAAACTATCCCATATGGAAGTCTTAGATTCTAAAGCTTCTTCGTGCAAATGGTTTTTCGCAGTTTTTGGACAGCTCCGCTCAGAAACCTTCTCGCCTTCATCAACACATTGACGAAAGCACCGAGCTCAATCCAGAATACACTCAATGGCTTCTCATTGATCAGAACCTAGCCGTTGCACTATGTTCTACAATCTCCTCATCGATACTACCATATGTTCTCCATCTCGAGCGATGCTCAGACATATGGACTACACTGGAGCAGAGGCTTCAAGCAGCCAACAGATCCAGAGTCATACAACTTAAAAATGAAATGCATAACATTTCTATGCGTAACTCATCCATGGCATAATATCTGACCTCTGTCAAAACACTGGTTGATAACATCGCAGCCACCGGCTCGCATGTAGATCCGAAAGACATTATACTATACACTTTAAACGGACTCCCTCAATCCTATCAAGCTTTTAAAACTTCCATTCGCACAAAAAGGAGTCCGCTCTCTCTTGAAGAACTATACTCCTACCTTCTGACCGAAAAAATTACTCTGGCTGCAGAGTCAGTTCGCCTGACTCAGCAAACTGATCCCAACATCCCACTGTATGCATCACGCGGTCGTGGACGGGGACGATCCTCCTACAGCAATTTCACTGGTGGAAGATCAACTTCATCACCACCAGTTACGTGCCAGATCTGCACCAAACAAGGACATACAGCCTCACAATGCTGGCATCGTCTGAATGTTAATTACGTTCCGAGCAACCCACCCTCCAAAGCTCTTGTCGCAGACTCTGCTACTCCATCCCAAGACTGGTACATTGATTCCGGAGCATCATCACACATGACCAACTCTATTGAGAACTTATCTCAACCGGCATCCTACAACGGGGCAGACAGCATCACTATTGGCAGCGGACAAAACCTGCACATCGCTAACTCTGGTCCAGGACTCCTACCCACTCCTACCAGTAAGTTACTCATATCTCAAATCTATCACGTTCCATCTATATCCCATAATCTAATCTCTGTTTCCTCCCTCACAAATGATAACAACATCTCAATTACCTTCTCACCGCTCGGATTCACTATTAAGGACCTGAAGACTCAAGCCACTCTGCTTCAAGGCCCCTATCGCAATGGCCTCTACACAATTAAGCTTCCACCGGCGATTCCTGCATTCTCCGCTCACTCGGCCATCTCCTCCTCCAATCATCACTGGCACTGTCGTCTCGGGCATCCGCATCATCAAACACTTCAACTCATAGCCTCACAACATAGAGATCTTAATATATTTACTACTACTAATTTCTGTTCTACATGTACAACTTCTAAAAGCCATAAACTACCTTTCTCAAGTTCAGTCAATGTAACTACTTCTTAGTTAGCTTCTTCATCTTGATGTATGGGGTCCTTCCCCCACCATCTCCAATCAAGGCTATCGTTATTTTCTGCTTATAACAAAAGATTATTCTCGATATACATGGCCATTTCTAATGAGATGCAAATCAGAAGTATCTAACATAGTTATACACTTCAAAACTTTTATTGAGAAACAGCTCAATAAACATATACAAAGTATACGCATTGATGGCGGCACCGAGTTCCTAAACTCTACTTTCAAAAATTTCACCCAGAATAATGGAATATACCACCAAATCGCATGCCCTTACACACCGGAACAAAATGGAATTGCAGAACGTAAAAACAGGCATCTGGTGGAAACCACATGAACACTCCTTTACACTGCTAAACTCCCACCCAATTTCTGGCCGGACGCTCAACTTACTGCTGCACACCTTATCAATCGTATGCCAACTCCCAATCTCAAAAATCAATCCCCATTTCAATTACTCTACAACAAGCTTCCTACCTATGCCCACCTCAAAGTTTTTGGCTATGCGTGTTACCCTTGGCTACCTCCCTCTCAAATAACCAAACTAGAACCAAAAGCTCTACCCTGCATCTTTCTTGGCTATCATGACTCATACAAAGGCTACAAGTGCTTCCATCTTCCTACCAACAAAATCATCATCTCCCGACACGTGGTCTTTAATGAAGATGACTTTCCCTACCTAAACTCATCTAATACCACATCTACATCTCCACCATTCCAGTCTCCCCCATCCAATCCTCATCTTCTCACACCAACATCAACTATCTCAGTTGTAGCTCCTCCATCCTTCCCCACTCCAGCCCACTCTCCATCTCACTCCACTACTACCATAAGTCCCACTCCCCACGACCAACCTTCATCTGTTGACACTACCACACCACCACCTGCCCCAGCTCCCACCTCTCATCCAATGCTCACCTGTTTCAAATCAGGATCCCTTAAACCAAAATCCATCATGAATCTACTTCACAGCACATACTCTCAACTATCTACTGATCATACTTCCTACAATGAAGCTTCCAAATCTCCTCATTGGAGATCGGCTATGGCTGCTGAATTCTTAGCCCTGCAACAATAGGGCACATGGAATCTAGTGCCCCCACCCGCCAATGCCAACATCCTTGAGTGCCGCTGGACCTACCGAACCAAACGACATTCAAACGGAAGCATTGCTCGGTACAAGACCCGGCTTGTGGCTCAAGGACATAGACAAGAGTATGGCATCGACTATCACGATACCTTCAGTCCGGTAGCCAAAATGCCGACCATCAGGACCCTGCTCACCATCGCAATGTCACACAAATGGCCAGTTCACCAAATGGATGTTGCGAATGCTTTTCTGCATGGTAACTTATAGGAAACTGTATACATGTCTCAACCACGTGGCTTCGAAGACAACCTTCATCTCGGCCATGTCTATCTTCTCAAAAAGGCCATCTACAGTCTCAAGCAAGCCCCATGGCAGTGATTCAACACCTTTTCTGCCTATCTTATCTCCTGCGACTTTCATCACAGCCAATTCGATCACTCTCTTCTCATCATTTCCAAAGCTCAACTCAAATTCTATCTCGTCATCTACGTTGACGACATTCTAATTATTAGCACCAATGACACAGCCGTTCAAAACTTCATCCACCAAATCAGCAATCATTTTACTATAAAATATCTAGGTCATACCCACACCATTTTCTCCGTGATCACATTCACGCCAAGCACATCACTCTGCATCCAGTCAGCACTGTGGATCAGCTTGCCGACCTCTTCACCAAGCCTTTATCAACCAGACGATTCCAGCTTTTGCGCAACAAATTAACGGTTCAACCAGAACCGTCACTTTGCAGGGACGTATTAGTAGAAATCAAAACATAATCATCTATAGTGGCTCCTTCCTCATCTCCGGCCACAACAGACACTATAGCACACCGCAGCTCCACTACCTCTCCAACGGTCTCTGACATCTAAACCACATGGAGTAATTATAGTGGAGCTGATAATAACAAATCAACCAATCTTCTTATTACACGTGTCATACAATTTGGCTATAAGTATTCACTGTAGCACTTAAACAAGCTTATGAAATACTAAAAATTCCTACAGCTTTCTTCGCTGTTCTCTTCACCGATTACTGAGTATTGCAGGTTGTATAGATCTACGGCTGCACTTCTTCACTTTTATTATTGTAAAATTTTTTAGAAAAAAAATTACGATTACATCACTTTTATTTTAACGTAAATTATGATGAATATTTAAAATCAAAGCTTTTAAAATATGAATCCAAAAAAATTTTAATAATTTGGTAGATGATTGATACAGACTTATACTATCAGCACAATAATAATTACTTCTTGGGTTAAGAGAGAGGGTGATGTGTGGTATTAGATTAAAAAGCCAATTTGATTGATATATTCTTAAAAAAAGGGGGGAAATCCCATCTTAATCTATAAGTAGGCTATATTTCTATACATGATGAATAATTTTCTTTAGAGCTCCCAAATCAAAGAGAAATATAAAGTTCCGACTTTCATTTGCTATACCAATCATTTAACGCAATTTTTTTTCCAAACCTCTTTAGCTTCCTAATTGCCCAATATTTCCTCCCGTTAGGAGAATACATTATTGATCATCTTACATAATCCATTATCTGATATATATATATCATCATCATCATCATTAATCGATGTTTGAAGCTCTCCCTCGCCTAACATGACTCTAGTGAATAATGAACAACACATGATTTCTAATATTTCACATCATCCAATCATACTAATTTTTAATATGTATCACCTATCATTATCATGGACATCATTGAACTCCCTCCATTATCATAGGAGACATTTCTTATAATATAAATATTAAACTATAATCCCGCCTTCAATTATAAGGAAAAGAATCCCACCTTCAATTACAAGGAAAGGAAAACCTTCATAATTTTTTGTTAAGATTAGTGCAACTATTTTAACTAGGCTTCACCCTAAAACTTTTCATTTTTGCATCCTCAACATGTTATTTGCAAATCTTAAATTTATGAATGTAATCTTTATACATCATTATGATAATAAATAACTTTCTACCACTATATCAAACATAGGAAGTAATTTCACACATTTTTTTCATCTAAGCAATCATTATAGTCTCCTCAACTAATGAACAAGGATGATGCTCACAAAACCTAGGCTTCCTAATCAAATTCTCATCACTTAAAAGATCAACCTTATGAATTTGGAACATGACAAGCAAGCTTTTTTTATCTAGGGTGTATGATAGATTTTTGAGTGGTGAGTTGAGGTAATTAATTTTTTTTTGTACAAGAAGATGTATAAGAACACAATGGAAGTGATTTGAGCTTTGAGATATCTAAAAGGTGGAGATCAAAGGGTCACTAAGATGCACTAGGGGATAGTAAAGTTGGTCCAATTCTTAGGTGGTTGATTCTACATGGACTTTAAGGGAAGTTTAGGTGTGGAAATTTAATGGGTGTAAGCATTGCATGAATAGTTTAGGATATTAGACAATAAAGATACAATAGTTATTAGGGGTTGTGATGTGAGATTTTTTATGTGTGGAGGTGATCGAGATAAGATGGATAAAGAATTGTGATAGATTTTGGCTAACTTGATAAACATGAAGAGAAACAAGGAATGAAGTGTTTAAATTTAGAGAGAACTTGAAGAGTATTAAAGGGAGATATAAAGAATAGTAGTAAGAAATCACACAAAATAGAAGTGGTACATTAAAAATAAACCTTTCACTAAAGAGGTATTTTGTATCACCTAAATAAAAAATGACTTCTAAGCTTTTCCAAGAAAAAATAATACTTCTTCAATCTTAATTCTATTTTAGCTCAATAATCTTTCTTTATAAATTTCATGATATTTGTAAAGAGAAGATGATGGCTAAAAGGGTAATTAAATAATAGTAAATGTACCATGCAATTTATTTTTTAATAGTATAATGACAGCTTTAAAACTCAAAGGCATTTAATTCTATTGAATATTATTATTTTATGATGGAACAACCCTCTAAAATAATTACAAGATGGCTAGCCTTACTAGCCATGAACTATGATAATTTGGTAAAATAATGATTTGACATTATAGACCTCTCAAGGACAAAAATTATAGATCATATATAACTTAAATTTTTAAATATTTTTACATCACTAATACTTTAACATAACTCCTTAAAATAATACTCTAAATAAATACTAAGTGAAATAATTAAATTAAAATATAATAAATTTATTTAAATAAACATTGAGACAATAATTGTTTTATTAAATTTTTAATAATCCTTTTAAAATAATTCATTATCTACATATTTTATGCCATAATGAAAATGGATTAAATAAAAATTTTGAAAAAAGGTCTTTCAATTATTAACAAACAACAATGAACATGTGCAAATATTTTCTTAGGGGTTATTTAGTTGGCTATAAAGTGAATGTAATATAAAATAAATGTAATTTAATTCTTTGAGATTATTTTGTTTGAAGTAAAGTGAATAATGCATGGGAATTTTTTTTTTTTTTTGATTGGGTGTATGCAGAATAAGTAAAATTAGTACATTATGATCTATCATTTGGATGTTTAGTTTTTTTTTTCTTTTTTTTTTCATTTGGATGTTTAGTTGAGTGACTACAAAATAAAGTAAATATATTTTAATTTGATTAAATGGTTTAATTCCACATTAATGATTATAATTTTATGAAGTTTTTTAATTTTTTTATATACATTAATAAAATATTTGGCTAGATGAACTATCACGACTAGCATGGAATCATGTAAATGATAACCTAGCTACTATTAATTTTCAGCAAGTGTAATGAAAAAATAAACTATGTCCTAGCATTGTACTTAAAGAAGATTTCGAAAAATGTAAAGCAATAAAATGAAGATGTCCTAATTTCCTCATAATGTCATTTCATCGCTTCAATTATGAATTCCTCAGCACATAAGCAAAGCATATTCAAAACAAAATGCCTTGTGATCGAAATTCATGGAAGAATTCACAGCGAACGAGCTCTCATCATTGTTTTCGATCAAAATGTCATGATTTCTGATCAGACAGAAGGAATGTTGTCAAAGGAAGTTGTAGTGGAGTGTAATAATAATGATGGAGCTGAAGAAGTGACTCATACAAAACTCTACCTCACACCAAGAAATGAAGTTGAACAAAAACGACGAAAAAGAGAAGATGAAAAGCAAACCCTGGATACCTCTTAAGCTATGGGAAGAAAATATTCACAGTTGAATAGCAATGAAGGAGCCGAAGAAAGAGGCAATGATGAAAAAAAAGGCAATGTAATCTGAAACATATTCAACAGATCTGTTCCAAAGATGTACCTTTTAATCTGACAAGAAGGGAATGTCGTCGAAGGAGTGAAGTCGAATAGCAATGAAGGAGTCGAACAAGTTACTCGTGCAGAACTCTACCTCACGGGAAGCACCGAAGTCTAACAGACATTAAAAAATAGATAAGATGAAAAGCTTTCAAAATGATGATGGAGGAAGAAATGGCAATGGGTTCCCATGGGCTTCTCTCTCGCCCGTGTGAAATCCTTTTTTTCTCAAATCCATGCGGTTTTATTTTACACATAAAGTAAGCTACAGCGGGAGTGTTGAATACTTTAGATTTTTACTTTAATTTGTGTCAAACCAAACACCTAAAAAGTTAAAACTCATGCATTTGGTTTACTTTGCACTCCCTTTACTTCAAAACTAACAGCCCCTTAACAATATAATCATACTAAATTTAAAATGATTTGTAAGGGACACCTTACTCTTGTGTAAGTTTAGATCTACCTCCAATTGATGTATATTGTATGATGAATTTTAAAATGTTGGTTGTGTTGAATACTTTTATTAAGTGTAAGGGGATGTATAGGAACTCAATCAAAGGATGGATATCTAAGTGTTGTCAAGACTTTGACTTTGTGTGAAGCTTAAGATGGAATTAGGTGGCAATATTAGATGAGTGTGAGTATTCTTTGTGAAGTATAGGATATTAAGAAGAGGGTTTAGGAGTTATTTAAGGTGGTTGTATGGATGTGTTTATGTGTAGAGTTGAATGAAGGTTAGATGGATAGGTTTGGGTAGATTTTATGAAGTCGTGACATTTTGTGAATAATTTGTAGTGTGTGTGTGGGAGTTAAGAAAGGACTAAAATTTCATTTGTATCGAACATAATCACCATACATAAGTAAAGAGACCAATTAGAACCTTCTCTTGATATCGGTCCAAATTTCTCAAAACTTTTATAACGTATCTTATCCATCTTTTATAAGATTATATTCATGGTTTTAAAGCATCTAAGTAGTTTAGCAGTCTCTCCAATCCAGGCTGAGTAAGCCCAAATTTGCATGTCATTAGTTAGGTTCATGTCTACAATTATTTAGTGACCCAACTTAGTTCTAGGTTTCAGTATGGACCTAAAATCATAAATCCCCAACATTGAAAATTTAATCACAATTTTCTAATAAAATATCAACTTAAACCAAAATTTTCTCTCCTCTAAAATTTAAAGTCCAACATAAAATAAGCTTGTATGCTTCTGAATTATTTTTAGAATCCCAAAGCGCTCCCTACCATTCATCATTTGGCCTCCAAAATAAGTGTTCAAATTTGATTCAATCTCTATTGAAATTCTCACATCATTCCTTTCACATCACTCTTTGAAAATCCAAAATAAAATTTATGCTATTATTTTAATCAAGAGTATTCATAGGAAGCCTAAAACTTAATTTTTATGATGTAATTAACTATGAAGGCGTGCCTTCGTAGGATATTTTAAGACCCCAGATAAAATAAATCACAATCTACTTAGCTCCTAAATAAGATAGGGGAAAATTTTTCTTTTGGGAAGCTAAAGTCGATGGTGTATCAACCAACACTAAGCAACACGATGATGGTGTATCAATCATTCTTGGGGTAGGCCTACAGAAGTTGTACACTAGGATGACCAATTATATTGTTAGTTAATTGACTAAGTGTGAAGTAAATAGGAGGACATGCTCGATAGAAACCTATACACAATAGTGGAATATCGAGGGATAGATTAAACTCCACGTACAGGCTATGAGTAATCTGTTTGAGCTATTGGTGTGGCTAACTCTTCAAATTCAATATACACTATGACTGTCCTATGCCTAGCTTCAATCAAAACGAAGTCACGAACCTAATCATCCATGATAAGGACCGCAGTGTGCCCACCACTATTATGTAGTAGACATGCAAAATTAAGTGTTTTAGTTGTGTTGTTGTGACGTAAGGCTCCTAAGATTTTATGTTTTAATTGATCAATGTCATTAATCACTAGAGGTTTATTTCCCCCTCCCCCCCCCCCCCCCCCCCCCCCCCCCCCCCCCCCAATATATGTAGATATAAAATCTTCACTTAGTTGCAGCTCACCATCATAGAATAACAATAAACATGACATATTGTCTGATGTCAATGAGGCAGTACATATATCAAGTTTAAAGTATGAAAAACTTAATTTATCTCGATAATCTTTCATAAAAGGCTATTACCAAATTTTAATACAATCTAAATCAATTAATGTCTAAGAGCTTACACCAATAACTTTTGAAACCCTAATTTACTTGGCTCATCGTATGCACTTTATTTTATCAAAATGATAGAGATCCTTATTCTATACTATTTAACTACAAATAAATTTCATTTATATGCTATTTAACAACAAATCAATAAATTGAAAATAAATAGATGTAACAACTATTTCAATTTGTTTATAACTAATTTAAATTAATAAAATATTACAGTTAAATTTTTTTGTCATATTATTCAAATATAACATATAATTAATTTTTTTAACTCATGTTTATATACAAATATATTTTATTTTCCTTTTTTAAATTTATATTTTCATTAAATATTTTTGTATATTTCTCCTAATTTTTTAGTATATAAAATTAAAATTAAGATTTTTATTAAACATTTTAAACTAAAAAAAATTCTATATTTTTTTAATATTTAATATGTATAGATCAAATTTATTAATAGTATTATAATATTTTTTTTAATTTAAATATTTAAATGTCTAAATTAGTATGTTATTAAAGCATATTGATATTCATAAAATAATTCATCACAATAAAACAATTCAGTGCTGAAATTTATATTTTAATGTATTAAATAATTTATTTAATCTACATCTTTATTATCAAAGAATAAATAAATTTAATTTATAGTATACTTCTATATATTCATTATCTGTTTCTAAAATAATGTTATCCTAAAATTTTGACCATAAACAGGAAATTCCTAAATATATTTTTTTCCTTAACAATTCTATGATAAAAAAAGTATTTAAAAGTAGACAAATTATTTTATAGAAAGATTTTTGTCAAATAATATATATATATATATATATATATATATATATATATAGGGCTGCAAGCGAACCAAGCATTAGATGAGCTACTCATTGCTAGGTTCAATTAAAGCTCGTTTGTGATCGTTTAATTAACTAAACAAACAATTTTGAATAATATTTTAAATACTTGATCCTTAAATAAACAAGCTTGAACACTAATATGTTTGGTTCATTTATGTTCATGAACAACATCATTTGAAGTTCGTGAACAAGCTTGGCATTAAGCTTGATAAGAAACTCGATTCATGAACAAGTTGTTCATGTAAAAAATATAAGATGAATCATACATCATTTGTTCGTGAACTTGCTCATTTGATAGCTCAAAAATACTCATTAGATATGTTCATGAATGTGATTGTTTAATAGTTTAAAAAAATTCAATAAATATGCTCACGAACATTGCTCTTTAAGTTTGTTCACTACAATAAAATCACCCATTTCCGGCGGCCTTTTCCGGCGGAAATTGAACCTTTTCCTGCGGTTTTGTAGTTTTCCTACAGTTTTTCGGCGGTTCAATTCCCGCCGGTAAAAACAGCGTAGGAAAATAAATTCCAAAGGTTTTTACCGGCGGCAAATTATTCTGGCGGCTTTCCGGCGGTCCTTGTGGGTCTCCGAAAGGATTCTGCTCGTGGGGTTCGAATGCGAAGGGTACGATCACACTATCCCGTAGGACAAAATGGTCGTAGACCTTTACAATCGGCACAAGCAGGCCGATGGAAGAGCAGATGGAGTTATAGATACGATTAGCCATAGAGGATAGCGGCTTTCACCTACCAACCTCGATGGATAATAATATCTATAACTCAAAAGTTCACGAGATTTCTCCTATTCGGTACATCAGCATCGAATAGGGTTTATTTGATTGTGGGGATCGGTTTTCTACGGGCACAAGCCCCCGTAGTTAATTACATCTTAGACATCGGTCTAAGAAAACTCTCGATTAGGGATGTTAGATTGTCTTCTCTAATGGGTTTAGTGCAAGGGAAAATTCTAGGCTCTCCTAATCAAAGGGGAAGAAGGTCCCAACTTGGTTCAATCAATCACACGTGATTCAGTCAACATTCGGCCGGTCTGAAGAAGAGGAAACTGGAGAAAAAGAGAGAAGACACTGCACTCAAACATGCACGAGAGAAAGAAGGAAGTGGCGTCATCTATGTGACGCGGATGGGTAGGATTTATAACCTCCGAAAGAATGAAGAACTTACCCACCAATAAGGTGCATAGAGGTACACTCGTACCCCTCACCTTTAGACCCTAAATCTATAAAAGATGTAGTGTTGTACACACAACACTAACATCTACGACCTAACTAATGCAGTCCTGGACTTATTCCTTGCCTGACAAAGGAAGCCAGCTAAAAACCTCCTAATCGTATAAAATCCATGCTGTCCGGTCTGTATGAGAGATGGGTGGGTAGTTTAGACACTGAAATTGGGATCGACAACTAAAGAAATCCCTAATTGATCCCACACTTATGAGTGGTATAATGCTCCTAAAACTAATGCAATTAAATCTTAATTTTAATTAGTTACTAATGCAATTTATGCTGGTTAAAGTTTCCAAATCAGATATGTATGAATTTTAAAAAGACTTTATAAAATAATTTTTGAATGACTAAACTTCCCCAGGTCCGGCACTTCATCCTCATAGGCCAGATTATCCGGACTCTACCCGCAGGCGGGGAAATTTGTCTAATAGAAGAGAGAATGCATGCATGCGCCCCCGGACGATTCCGGCTATTCCCTAATAACGTTATGGTTTCTATGTGAATTAATCTTAAAATTTTTATTTAATAATTACGAGTATAAAAATTTTATCCCTAAAGAGCCTAGCGATCAGACACAAGCATATGCAAGAAAGAAACCTATAAAAAGTATACCGGTTCTACTGCGCAAACAAAGTAAGTAAGTCACAACACAGAAACAAATCCCACGAAAAAGAATGTCCATGGCAAGTGCCATACAATATTACATCACAGAGTACAGTAAGTAATGGTGGTCGGGCTCCACCGACAACAACCCGGGAACGACGCAAATCTTAAAATAAGGCATTTTCATATTTCTTCAGTCTTCTTCTTCCCTTCCTTGATTCGTCTTTGGATCGTCTTCGTTCTTCCTTCTGGCTCCTCGTAGTGACTCCTCCAAAAGGATACCCAAATGAAAAAGGAAACCCCCTGTAGGGGTTTACTTTTCCCTTTGGACTCCTCGTAGTGAGTGCTCCAAAAGGATATCCAAAGGAAACCCCTTGTAGGGGTTTACTTTTCCCTTTGGATTCTTATCTCTTTAAAATGTCTTATTTTAAATTTTCACAACATTTACTATCAAATACATTACATGAATGAAAAAAAGAAAATCTAGACTCTCCTACAGGGGTTATCCTAAACAGTTATAATCAAAATTTGAAAATCATCCAAGCAGTTATATATGAATAAAAATGCTCACATCAATCACCTGGCCGTACTCTGATTATTGGGGGCTATGCAGCTGAAGCATGTACCTAAAGCAGTTATAATTGACATTATTAATTTTAGCCCCCCTTTCTAGCACTGTATGAGCACGGCCACCTGTAGGGAGACAACATTAGTAGAAAAAGGTGTACCTAACCTATGGGTATTCTAACGCTCACAGCAACAGCGCAGAAAAGAAAAGAGCAGAAAAAGCGTCACAGAAAAGCTACGAGTAGCAAAAACAAACAGCACACAGGTCACATGCAGAGCGTCACAACACAGCACAGAAAAGAAAAGCAAAACAACAACCTAACCTAAAGCTAGTAGTCGTGTCCTATCAAACTCATCTAAGTGGGTGAAAGCCATGTGGTTTTGGTAGATCCTATATGGGATAGTTTAGTTAGAGTTGTTTGTATTTTTTTTTTTTTTGTTTGTTAAGAGGGGCAAAGGAAAGATTTTGGTTAAAGTTTAAGTATTAGTGTTTTAGGATCGATTTTTAGGGATATTTTATTTTTTTAATGTTTGATTAACTACTACCTTTGTTTCACACCGAGGCCGTGAGGTTTATTTCACCCTCCTTGGGGCTAACTTAATAGCCTTGTAGGCCTGGGTTATCCAGTGATAATTAACTTTGTTATTATTGTTTTAGTTTGTTATTAAAAGAAAAGGAAAGTGTGTATTAATTATTTTATTAACCGAATTGGTTAGTTGGTTTTAGAAGTTATTCTAAAGTTTGATATTTAAGAGTATCTTATCCTAATGAATTTTTAATTTAGGATTTGATCACCTAATTAAATCTACATCTTTTAGATTTTAGGTGGGTTAAAAGTTAATTATTAGATTAGTTGAATTGATTTAGGTTTACACTTTAGATTTAGAATTTAATAATTACAAATGTTAATAATAAGTTAATTAAGAATTAAATGTTTTAATAAGTTTTTTTAGAAATTAGATTAAAATTGGTTAGTTGATTATTAATGAATTGAGAAAAAAAACAAAATCCAAATCTAGGAAAACGTGTCACTAGGTTTTTGTTTTAAAATCTCTATCTTATAAGGAACATGCACCCTAAGTCTATGTTTTCTAAGACTCGGTCCTTAATTTTTGTCCTTAGATGTCACTAGTGTCGTAGGACTAAAAGTGTTGTTCTTTTTCTAATTCCTAAGACTTCTATACGGGTGTCATAGGATTTTAGGGATCTAAATAAGAAAAATAAAAGCAATCCTAAATATAATTGAAGTTTCTAAGGCCCTAAGGGAAGGAGGCGTACAGTCATCTAGGCCCCTAAAGGTTTTCTAAGTTTTAGTAAACTTACAGCACCGAGGGCTACGACCCGGTGGTTCCGCCCGTAGCGTCCCTACCGGAATGAATAGGGGCGACTGATGCTCGGATCCGATTGTCCTAACTCCCTCTCCAAATGCTCCCACGCTCCTTGTTCATTGCTTTCCAAAAGGTACCTCACATGTCATAGAAAAAAGAGGGATTAGAGCAGTTCTATAAGCAGTTAATAATATGAAAGAATGAAAATGCAAGAAAAGAAGAAGAACGTACCTTTTCATTACTTGTTGAGTCATTTGTGCTTTGGGTTCTCCTTAGTTGGCAAGTGTGTAGCATCAAGGCACAAAAGAAACAACAAAGAAACAATAAAAGCAAAGCAAAAGGAGACTAAACGCAAAAGAAAGAAAGAAAGCGAAAATCAAATACGAAAAAAAGGATGTAGTCATTGTTGTTTTGGACACACTTCGTTAAAGACAAGTGTATCCTAAAGCAACAACAACAATGCCCTTTAATGTTCCCACAATCCAAATGAGGCACTTGATATGTATAAGACCTCTACCTACCACACACTACAAACAAATCTTATATCAACTAATGGGATACAAATTCCCAATTCTAACTCCAAACTAAGAATCTCTTTTGTTTTATATTTCGCCCCAGAATTCTATATTTATTCTTCTTTCAGAAACTAACACTAAAGGGATCTAATTCAAATAATTAAGAACTATCTTACTCCCAAAAGGACACTAGAGGCTTTCCAACCTAAAGTTTCCTAATACCTCAAACTCCAAAATCCATCCTATAGAAAGAGACTTTAAGAGAATCTAACCTAAAACTTCCTAAAGTCTAAACCTCAAGATTCATCCTTAGCAATAACCACCAAAAAATTTTAATTCCAATAGGAAAGCACTAACTACTCCCCCAAAAGACACTAAGAGGTCCTTCTACACACATTCAGTTATAAAATCATAGATCTCAAAAATAGTTTGCAAAAACTTCTATATGAACTACTACAAAACTTCCCGAAAGTTATCTACTAAAATCTCTTTTCTTTTTATTTTGTTATGACACAAAAAAAAACTCTACCCAACCACCCATAATCAAGTGCCTCCTTTCATTTGGAGTGGGGTAGAAAAACTCAAAGCTTTCCAACGAGAAGATTTTACAAAAATCCCTCATTGTAGAGCCCCCATCACAAAACATTCAAAAAAAGAAAATCAATAAAACCTATTGATGTAAAATAATTAGCAAAACTTTTAATCATAAAGACATCCATAAACTCTTTTACTACCAAGCACTTCCTAAAACTTTTCAAAAAAAAGACATTCACAAAACTCTACAAGGCAAAGTAGTTCCTAAAACCTTCCAAAGCATTTTTATCCTTTCAACTAAGAACTACAAGTAAAAAGACCATTCAATCTTGCCAAAACAAACTTTATAGAAATGTTGAAATCCATCAATACGTGTTACTTTAGATGCTAACGGAAGAAAATCCATTTGTAGTGAAATAAACGAGCCTCCAACATAAATACATGGACCATTATTGCTAATCATATATACGATATTGAGAAATATTTATAAGTTCAAAACTTCTCTAAACATGAAAGTGGACAAATGCTTACATGACGTCAAAAGATAAATAAAATTGCAAGTAAGAGGGATACATGCTTTTGTGAGAGAAGTTAGAGAAACTGCTCATGTGATCTTTCAACTTTTATGCCAAACATGAATAAACGAGCGTGAAATCACATAGCACAAGACTTCTCAAACCCAGTACTTATGCCGAATGTAATTATAAAAGAGAGAGAGATTCTTATGTCATTGTTTTGTTCCCAAAGTCTAAGAGAAGAGAGCATGATATCATCACAATATAACATGGGTTTACGATATGAGAGCGTGGATTTAAGACATAAGAAATGTAACTATTACCCAACAAATTTCTAGTTTCTACCTCCATAAACTACCAAATATCTCAAAGGACTTTTACAAATCCGTAAGCTTACTTTAGTGATACAAAACATATGATTTTTACAAGTGTTTTGATGTACATCAACTATATTCCAAGTTAGCTCATGACATTAAGTGCAAAGTTATACTAATCATATTTCAACCATACATGCTTCAAGATATATGCAAAGTGAACATCAACATCTCATTTGCAAGAAGTTTAAACTTTGGAAAGAAAAGATGATCTCAAAATTTTCATGCTTAAATAGTTTCAAAACAACAAAGTTTCTTTTTTTTTTTTTTTTTTGAAAACCTTAGCAAAGAAGAGTAACTCATGTTTGGAACCTTATTTTCAAAAAATACATAGAAATCATGCTTTTGAATACTCATATAAATGCTTGGCTCATGAAAAAAATTTACCCAACAATCTATACCGAATACTACCACAAATAACAAGAGAGATGATATGTAAAACTTTTATACCAAGTAGTAGAAAAACAACCATAAATTTTCTTAAAAAAAACATTACCATAAGTATTATATAAGCAAAGTTTTCAAGATTCCATAGAACATGCTAACAAGAGCAATATATTTCAAATGCTTACTTGAGTGGGTTCACACAACTACCAAACTTTCTTGAAATAAAGCTTCAACACAAAAAAAAAAAAACTTCTTTGAGACATTTCATCAAATAGTTGACCCACAAAACTTGGCAAAGAAGAAAATGGAATCAAAGCTTTGGCCTTAATAACACCTATTCCCTATCTCATAACAACGCATAAACTAGCCTTAAGATAAACAAGTCATAACCCTTAACCAAAATGTATAAGTCGATATTCTCAAGCATGCTAATAATATTGAAACGTATTTGTAAACTTAAACTCTCTTTTTTTTTTAACAAAACTCAAGTATTTTGATTGATGACTAAAACCAACTTTGCTTGTTTCAAACATAAAGCCTCAAATAATGCACAATTGAATTAGAAGGAACGATCTACTCGCAAGCTATAGCAAAAGAAATAGTGAGAAATAACGCTTGAAAATATCTAAAAGTGCCGAACCTCTCACATTATATAAAGGCTCAACTTTAATGCACATACTTCGTACTCAAAACACGTGCTCTTTTTTTTTATTTTGTCATGTGTGAGATATCTCCGATATGACGAAAACAAAAGTGAAAGATAACAAGTAAAAGATATCAAACGGCATTGGAATTTCTTTTTCTTAGCGACAAGAACAACCTTTGCTCACAAAAAAAAAGAAAGAAAACTTTGATTCAAAAATGTGAAACTCTTGTGTAATCATAAGCTTCATGAGATGCCACCCATATAAAAATTCAACTTGAATCAAAACACTACAACTTTCTTCTAGTAACATTTGGATGAATATTTGATATGCAATATTTATGAAACCATACAAGACAAGCTAGCATAAGGATCCCATTATACACTTAGTAGATTGGCATCCTTAAAGTAGTCTACAAAAGAAACTAATGATTCCCATGATAAATTACTTCAATAAAACAACATGGAAGCATAAACATGAGAAAAAAAAGGATTTATTCTCAGATTTTTGCTAACAAAACTCCAAACAACCTATTTGGGCAATTTCTAAATGAACTAATTTATCAAGTGAAAAACTCAATGCAAGCAAAATTGACTAAGTTCTCTTTAGTAGCATTTAATCAAATACTTCAAGTGCATGTTTTAGCAAAGAAACAATATGACTACTCAAGACTTGCTATCATTTACCCCTAAGATATTGAATCACATAACATAGCCCAAGTCTAAACTTTATATACCAACTGTTTACTTTTCAAACAAAAAGGGTCAACACATCATTTCGTTCAAACCATATGAAGTTCATCATGGTTGGCAATGACAACTTTCAACTTTCAAAGCATTAAAGCATCACTTAATTCTCAAATGGACTCAATGAAACTAGACAAAAAGAGATAGTAAAGAATGACTTTGCCAAGCTCATTTTAACAGAAATTAAATCATCTCAATTTCATTTTGAAGAAGATATATTAACTGGATGAAGAGAAGAAAGAAAGCAAGGAAAAAGAGGAAGAATAGAAAAGGAAGGAAGAAGAAAGTAGAAGAAGAAGGAGGGAGAAGAAGGGAGAAATACTCACCTTGCAAGGAGGAGGAGTTCGGCAACTCCTGGCGTCGGGATCGGTCCAGGTAGCGTCGGATCGGGCGGCTATCAGGAGCAGGGGAGCCGGCGATCCGAACAGCTTCGGATCTGGTTCAGGCGCCCGAAGCTGAGGGCCGGAGTTCGAGCGGCGTCGAGTCCGGTCTTGGTCCGTGCGAAACCGAGAGGGAGCGAGAGAGTAGAAGGGATCGGGAGCTGGGGCGTTTTCGAACAGAGAACCGAGAGAGGGAGAGGGAGAAGGATCGAGTGCCCTGCCTAGGGCGAGCCGAACCGAGAAAAAGGGCCAGAGGAAAACTGCTCTCTGTCGCCTTAGGACGATTTCTCCGGTTCTCTTAAGCATGGAAATGAGCCCTATGCATCTGCCCGCTCCGAACTCCTCCTGTACGTCTTTCCAAAACATGGTCTAGCACGCGGTCGAGGCGCCTGGCAGTGGCGGGATCAGACTGAAGAATCGTAGTCGTTGGATCATTTCTTGATCTAGAAAAATAAATTCAAAAATATTTAGAAAGTCAAATGGCCTTTAGTAGGATCCCATTGAGCTGAATCAAGTTAAGTTTGGCTAGGATCGAGTTAGATTCGAGTCCAAATTTAGCTCGATTTGAGTCGATTCAGTCTCGAGCCGGCGCGACAGATTAATTATACAAAATTTAATTCAAAATAACGATCAATTTAAAGGAAACTAGGTACGACGCTACGAAAATAAACCTAAACGAGTCTAATTGAGCACAGTCGAGCCCAATTCGAACTCGACGAGGCTAAATCAAGCTGCTCGAAGACCCTCGAGGGCGATCGAACAAAAACGAGGTCAGCAGTTCTAAACCGCCGGTCAAATTAAAAATAAAAAAATCCCCCGCCCAACCGCGACAGCCACCCCGCTCCGCGCTGCCGGCGCCGCGCCAGCGCCCTCAGGCTGCTCGCGATGCAATCCGCTCCTGCTCCGCGCGGCCGGCGACGAAATCCGCCTCCCCTCCCGGACGCGCGCCCGCGAGTACTGCCGTGAGGTTCGAACGTTGGCAAGTTGGAAGAAATTCAGGATACCGACCGAATTGCTAAATGTGAAAATATGCTTTTATGGTCAACATTTTTTATTTAAACTATATTCTGCTCGTAAATAAATAAATTTTTAATTATAAAAAAATGGAACTAATTAATTTAAAATAAAAAACAACTAACTAATTAATTTTAAAATGAATATTAATTAAATAATTAATATAACTTTTAATAATTATTTATTAAATCATTTAAATAGTTTAAAATTTATTCTTTTTTTTTTTTAATTTTTAAAAGCCGCCGGAAATTTAGAAAAGCCGCCGGTAATTTCCATGGGAAACAACCGCCGGAAAAGTGCCGAAAAGCTGCCGGAAAAGTGGCTGCCGGAAAGCCGCCGGACAATTTTGCCATAAATTAGTGATTTTCCTTTAGTGGTTTGTTTAAAGTACGATGAGCACTAAACGAACATAACATGAATGAAACATAAACCAAACATGAACACCCATTCAATTTAACAAATCAAACATGAACACTAACAATAAAGCTCGAATCAAACACAAACTAATAATAGACGAACTCAAACATGAACATTCACATACTCGACTTGGCTCGGTTCGTTTGCAACCCTACTATATATGCCAGACACTCAAATAAATTGACAAGTTTTCAATTATATTCATCTGTATTCATCAATATATCAAATACTAATAAAATATTACAGGATAAATTTTAAAATAAATTAATATTCACAATTCTCTTATTAAATAAACTAATTTTAATGAATGGTTACATGTCAAGCAGCAAAATAAATCTTTAATATGTATCGTTACATGTAATAATTAATTTAATTTAGATTTAATAAATGTAAAATTAATTAATTATTGGGAAAATTATAATAAACATTTATCAACAGTCTCTTTTATTTTATAAGTAATTAACAAAATTTAAGAAGTTCGAATTTTCAAATATATAAATTGTAACATGCATGACATGAGCATCAACTATAACCTACTATGTATTTCTTAAATCGAAATGGCAGTATAAAATTTAAAGTGCAACGAAATTGTAAGATATATTAAATTAATAATACAAATTAATTAAATTTGATCTTAAATAACTGACCTTTGATTTACATACATACCATTATATGCATTGGTCGAGCGAAAAAATTTATTGAGGGCGGCCTAAATTATTTTATTAAAATTTTTCCTCAACTTTTTTCATTCGAGCTTGGGACCGGCATAAACAGTTCAAAATTTTTTGTTCAATTATTATCCAAATATATAATATTAAATATAAGATAGTAAACAACTTACAATTTATAACGTATGTTCTTCATATTCTGAAAGAATTGAATGATTACTTCATTATCATTAGAATCTAAAGTTTTTTTTCTCAATATGAGCAATTAATAAATCATTCATCCATTGATCTTCAATCCTATCCTGCAACCGATTTTTTATAATATTCATGTTACACCTCAACCTTATTGTTAATTGCATCCATATTATTTGATGTTTTTTTTTTATTTGAAATATCTTTCCATGATGTTGAAAACAAAGATATAAAATCAAGACTTCAAAAGACAATAGCACATTGAAACAACTCAACCAGAACAAGGCAACTAGATTTTAAGTAAACTAACATATGCTGTAAATTAACATTATTTGATTTCTCTTTTTTGCAAACCGAAATAAAAATAAATAAATAAATAACTTGTTACCTCTGTAAATTGTGCTCCGGCTGCTCAAAACCTGGCACGACGGCGATCCCACACAGCACGCCGGCGGTAAAGAGCGTACAAATCCGACGGCAGAGACGTCGTGCGTTGTCCCAAATATGTAAACTGAAATCACTGCGATGAACAGGAGCGACGTGTTCAGTGATAAGTATGCTGCCGGAGATGTCGAATATGAGGTAACCCTGTCTTCATCGGAAAAAACGCTGAAGAGAGCTCGCCGGCCATCGTATGTCCTCCCTAGGGGTGTTAATTTCGGATCACGGGTTGGGTTGGGTCGAACCCAAAACTGATCTGACATTAATTGGGTTAACCCTAACCTGACCCATTTTTTGCAAACGGGTTGGTTTTCTGGACCCGAACCCAACCCACTTCGGGTTTGGGTCGGGTTCGGGTCAACCCGACCCCACCTGTTTCAGCCAAATCTCGCACCTCCATTAAAAAATTTCACCAAATCCTTCAGTAGCGGCAGCGGGCAGCCATCGACAGCGGGCAGGATACACGTTGTCGTGGGTCATGCGGACCACGGGGCACGTAACTCGGCTCGATGTGCGGGCACGGCAGACTGCGCGGCTCGTTAGGGCAGATGCGGCGTCGCGGACCACGCGGCAGCGGGATGGCCTAAATGCGCGACGCGGGGAGCGCTCGAGTGCGTGACGCGGGGCGCTCGAGTGCGCGACGTGGGGCGCTCGAGTGCGCAACGCGGGGCGCTCGAGTGACGCCGGTAATTGACGCGGGATAGTGGGACACGGAACTGATGCCAGACACGACGCAACGCTGGCCTCAGGACGCGATGCGCGTGGTCGGGGCAACCAGGCATGCGATCGCGGGGCAGCCGGGTTTATGTGTTATTCCGGGTCAACTCGGGTCATTCCCGAGTTTCCGGGTCAACTCAAACCTGATCCAGTTTTGCAAACCGGTCGATTTTTCGTACCCGAACTCGACCCGCTTCGAGTTCGGGTCAAACCTATAAAGACCATTTTTCTCCCAGGATCGTCCGGGACGAAGTTGGATCGTCCGGGACGAAGTTGGATCGTCCGGGACGATCGGTACAAGTTGTGTAGGAAAACATTTCTGGCTGCATGGTTCGTCTTGACGAAATTTGGATCGTCTGGACGAAAATTTTTCAGAGAGCAAGTCGTCAGGGACGCTATTTAATTTCGTCTAGACGAAATTCGTCCAGAGCCCAAATCGTCCTGGGACGAAGTTGCGATCGTCCGGGACGATCCGTCTGGATATATATAAGAATGAGATATTTTGAAGAGAGAGAAAGCCAGGAGAGAGAAAACCGAAGGAAAAAGAGGAAAAGTGGATTTTTGGGCGGCTTCGACTCATTTTTGTTCGTCGCCGTAGTTGAGAAAGTTGACCGACTCGAGGTAAGACACATTCCGCCTTTCTCAATTTTCAGAAACGATGATTTTGACGACTTTTCTGTTCCGAATTTCGTTTCCGTTAGCGAATTTCTGGTATTATTTTCTTCTGACAAAGGTTTAACCGCGTAACTTTTGGTATGTCTCTGAGATGATAATTGTGCACGTTTTGAATATTTTCTGTAAGATTTTTATCGGATATTTTGAATTCTGCGGTGTTTTAATTGAACTGCAAATTATCAGGATGTTGAAAAATATTTTGTCAGTACAATGAAAGTCTTACAATGTTGTTGTGAATATTCTGTGGTAATTTGGTAAATTTCTGAATCTGTGAATTTTGTGTAAATTCCGTATACTGCCGTTATGCCGCTGAAATTTCGTACGAATTCTGATTTTCTGAATTGATTCCTTGAATGAATTGAAGTGTTTGTGTGCTATAAAAAGGGAGTTATAAGAGGCCAGGATCTTTTGAGATTCTGTAAGTGTCAGGGAAAGTTGATATGAGCTCTGAAATCTGAAAATAAGTTCTGTTCTGAAATTCCGCAAATATCTGTTATGTTCTGGTGCTATAAGCACAAAGGGAGATATAATGGGCCAAAATCTGTAGAGATTGTGAGACCTCGTTCCTTTGCTGTAGCTGCTGGAAAAGTGATTTTCTCCTAGGATCGGCCGGGACGATGGGAGGATCGTCCAGGCCGATCAATGCATTGGAAATGGCTGATTTCTGGAATGTTCTCTGGAGTGATTTCTGGACTGGATCGTCCAGGCCGATTTTGGATCGGCCGGGGACGATCAGATACGACAAGAATCCCGAGCGCATCGTCCTGAGAAATCGTCCAGGGCCGATTGGTTTTGTTCTGATCGTCCAGGACGATTAGGTGGATCGGCCGGGCCGATCAGCTTTATGTTATAAGGAAATCAGCTCGATTTGAGGAGAGAGAAATTTTATAAAAAAATAAAAATATCTTTTCCTGAGAGAGACAGAGGAAAAAGGCAAAGGAAAGAAGTCCGATTTCGGGGCCCGCGGAGCGATTTTCGTCGTTCGTTGCTGTTGGATAATTTGTTTGTCTCGCTGTAAGGACTCCGAACCCTACTTCTGTTTTCGAAGATTTTGAGGTTTTGCGAAATGGTGCTCAGATTTATGTTTTTGTAAGTGATTTTCGTACCTGGTTTGGTACTGGCGAAGATTTCACCGCATAACTTTTGGTATGTTGTAGAGATGATTATTCTGCACATTTTAAGTATTTTCTGGAAGATTTCGTCCGGTCCGTTTTGATTCTGCGGGGTTTTATTTTGACTGCAAATTATTATGATGTCCGAATTGGTTTGAGCAGTAGAAGAATAGTCTTATAATGTTGCTGTGCACGTTCTGTATTAATTTGGTGGATTGTAATTTCTGGAGATTTCTGTGTAAATTCTGTAGACTGCCGTTACGCTGCCCGATTTTCGTACGATTTCCAATTTCCCTGAGATTGATAGATTGAATTGATACGTGTATGACTATTGATATGATTGTTCTAGATTTCTTCAATATCGCTTATTGCATCGGTTATTCATTGAATTGATTGTGTCACTGAAAGACAAGTGGGAACCTAGTTGAACGTTGGTGAAGATAGACTTGACCTGTACAGGATGGTGGGCCGACGGGCTTTCCTTTAAACATCGATTATGGATTTCTACAACAGCACTATAGATGGGAGTTATAAGGAGTTTTATATGCCGACGGGCGGCCGACGGGCAAAAAGAGTGACGACTCTTATTGATAGACCAACGTGTATTAAACGGACTACAACAGCAACGGATTCTACAACAGCACTATGGATAATAGCCAGTTAACCTGGTTGATCATGACTAGTGTTTGTGCTTGTCGAGTAAGACCCTTGTATGACATTGTATGATCTTACATTGTATGGACTTCCTGAGGTGCATTGATTTATTGATTTCCAATTTATTTATCGATATTGACGTTGATTTATAGATTTATTGATATTGTATGGATTTCATCGACGGATTTATTGTATTGTATTGATTCCTCGCTATCGATTGTATCGACTTGATTTATGGATTATCGATTATGGACTATGAATTATGGATATGGATTGTATTGATTTATAGACACCGGCACCGACATTGATATAGATTGTATCGATTGATAGATATCGACATCGACATCGATATGGATATGATATGGACATATGGATACTATTGATACGACAGATCCTGATATGCTATTGATGCATTGATACATTGATTTATCGTGCCGATGATTGATTGATTGACTGGATTGATCGACTGGATCGACTTTATTGAATGGATTATTGCCATATAGATCTGAGTTATTGTAGAATAGATTTCTTTATTGAATTGATTGTATTGATTTCAATTGACCTGACGATTTCATTCTATGGATTTGATTCCGATTGTTTTGTCGATATGTTGATTTGATCGTTCTATGAATTCCCAGCTAATTGATATAATTGACTGGAAAGTGCTCTATTGACTTTGAGATGATTTTCCTACTGTAGCATCGTACGTCGTCATGATTGAATTTGCCGTAGTGTTATTGAATATTGCATATTGACATCGAGTAAATCATATAGAATAATTGGATTGACCGATTGGCAAGAGTATTGACTGATTTGATAGATGATATAGATACAACGAATTGACTAGACGACACGGTTAGACGACACGATTGATTGAAATGATAGTATTGATTGATAGACACGGCTACGATGGATAGACATTGACTGAAAGCACTTATTGATTTGATTGCTGGAGTATTGATTTATCGATGCTTTTATCGCTGTATTGATTATTGACTATTGGTGTATCTGATTCGATTTGATTTCCGTACCTGCATAGATTCATCGATCATAGTCTTGATTTGATTTGATTGATCAGCATATTCTTTTCAGTGTCGTGCTTTGATTTCAGTTGTAGGCTTTGGTGACCTGCTGGGCTAGTAAGCTCATTATATGTGGTTAATAATTTCAGGTGCAGGGCCTCCAGCTTGAAGATCTTTCTGCCGAGTTCTGTAGCTTTTAGTTCTGTAGCTCTTTGTTTTGTAGCCTGGGTAGGCTTTCTTTTGTAGCCAGTGCGGCTATTGTATATGACCTTTTGGACGCTTTTTGTCTGTACTCTGTTGTACTATATGTGAATTATAGTATCCGCTGCTGTTTCTTTTCTGTAATGTAATTATCTCTGGCTCTGGATATATGTATGCATGGACTGATATGAACAACGGATAAGGGATTGATAGAATTAAAAAAAAAAAAAGAGGCAATAGAACGATCAGATGAATCCTTTCGCTACACGGATCTTGGGTCGTTATAATTGGTATCAGAGCGAGTGTAGTGAAAAGGATTTGATTATATCCAGAGTTGATAATTGCATTATTCGATTCATTTTGTTTTCTGTGTTTGACTCCGTGGTTTGATTTGGTTTGACTAATTTGAATTGATCAGGCAAATGGATCGGAAAGGCAAGAAGATTGAGACTGAACCTGCCGCTAACTTCCCACTTTCATCCGAAAATATGGATAAATTCGTTGACAAGGTCGCTCAGATGGTGAGCGACAAACTCGCAGCCAAACGTTCTGGGCATGTTAAGAAGAGTGGGGAGAGTAGCAGACCGAGGACCACTCCTGTTTGTACGTCTTGTGGCAGGAGACACATGGGACAGTGTTACAGAAGGACAGGTCAATGTTTTCGATGCGGTGCACGTGGGCATCGGATGACTGAATGCCCAAGTTTTGGGTGGAGGCAAGTACCTGTTCCGATGGCTTCGACTGTTCCGACTGTTCCGACTGATCTGGTTGGAAATGAGCAAGAAATGGAGGAAGATGCTCCAGGAATGCCTGCTAATGTGACTGGTACGAGTTTTTGTTTATCGTCTGTTTCGTTGTGATTTGCGCGATTTATTGATTATCTGATTGATTGGATTAGATCTGTTTTGTTTCGTTTTGCTTCCGTTTTGCTTCGGACTTTTAGGGAAATGTCGGGACGACATTTTTCTAAGGTGGGGAGATTGTGAGACCTCGTTCCTTTGCTGTAGCTGCTGGAAAAGTGATTTTCTCCTAGGATCGGCCGGGACGATGGGAGGATCGTCCAGGCCGATCAATGCATTGGAAATGGCTGATTTCTGCAATGTTCTCTGGAGTGATTTCTGGACTGGATCGTCCAGGCCGATTTTGGATCGGCCGGGGACGATCAGATACGACAAGAATCCCGAGCGCATCGTCCTGAGAAATCGTCCAGGGCCGATTGGTTTTGTTCTGATCGTCCAGGACGATTAGGTGGATCGGCCGGGCCGATCAGCTTTATGTTATAAGGAAATCAGCTCGATTTGAGGAGAGAGAAATTTTATAAAAAAATAAAAATATCTTTTCCTGAGAGAGACAGAGGAAAAAGGCAAAGGAAAGAAGTCCGATTTCGGGGCCCGCGGAGCGATTTTCGTCGTTCGTTGCTGTTGGATAATTTGTTTGTCTCGCTGTAAGGACTCCGAACCCTACTTCTGTTTTCGAAGATTTTGAGGTTTTGCGAAATGGTGCTCAGATTTATGTTTTTGTAAGTGATTTTCGTACCTGGTTTGGTACTGGCGAAGATTTCACCGCATAACTTTTGGTATGTTGTAGAGATGATTATTCTGCACATTTTAAGTATTTTCTGGAAGATTTCGTCCGGTCCGTTTTGATTCTGCGGGGTTTTATTTTGACTGCAAATTATTATGATGTCCGAATTGGTTTGAGCAGTAGAAGAATAGTCTTATAATGTTGCTGTGCACGTTCTGTATTAATTTGGTGGATTGTAATTTCTGGAGATTTCTGTGTAAATTCTGTAGACTGCCGTTACGCTGCCCGATTTTCGTACGATTTCCGATTTCCCTGAGATTGATAGATTGAATTGATACGTGTATGACTATTGATATGATTGTTCTAGATTTCTTCAATATCGCTTATTGCATCGGTTATTCATTGAATTGATTGTGTCACTGAAAGACAAGTGGGAACCTAGTTGAACGTTGGTGAAGATAGACTTGACCTGTACAGGATGGTGGGCCGACGGGCTTTCCTTTAAACATCGATTATGGATTTCTACAACAGCACTATAGATGGGAGTTATAAGGAGTTTTATATGCCGACGGGCGGCCGACGGGCAAAAAGAGTGACGACTCTTATTGATAGACCAACGTGTATTAAACGGACTACAACAGCAACGGATTCTACAACAGCACTATGGATAATAGCCAGTTAACCTGGTTGATCATGACTAGTGTTTGTGCTTGTCGAGTAAGACCCTTGTATGACATTGTATGATCTTACATTGTATGGACTTCCTGAGGTGCATTGATTTATTGATTTCCAATTTATTTATCGATATTGACGTTGATTTATAGATTTATTGATATTGTATGGATTTCATCGACGGATTTATTGTATTGTATTGATTCCTCGCTATCGATTGTATCGACTTGATTTATGGATTATCGATTATGGACTATGAATTATGGATATGGATTGTATTGATTTATAGACACCGGCACCGACATTGATATAGATTGTATCGATTGATAGATATCGACATCGACATCGATATGGATATGATATGGACATATGGATACTATTGATACGACAGATCCTGATATGCTATTGATGCATTGATACATTGATTTATCGTGCCGATGATTGATTGATTGACTGGATTGATCGACTGGATCGACTTTATTGAATGGATTATTGCCATATAGATCTGAGTTATTGTAGAATAGATTTCTTTATTGAATTGATTGTATTGATTTCAATTGACCTGATGATTTCATTCTATGGATTTGATTCCGATTGTTTTGTCGATATGTTGATTTGATCGTTCTATGAATTCCCAGCTAATTGATATAATTGACTGGAAAGTGCTCTATTGACTTTGAGATGATTTTCCTACTGTAGCATCGTACGTCGTCATGATTGAATTTGCCGTAGTGTTATTGAATATTGCATATTGACATCGAGTAAATCATATAGAATAATTGGATTGACCGATTGGCAAGAGTATTGACTGATTTGATAGATGATATAGATACAACGAATTGACTAGACGACACGGTTAGACGACACGATTGATTGAAATGATAGTATTGATTGATAGACACGGCTACGATGGATAGACATTGACTGAAAGCACTTATTGATTTGATTGCTGGAGTATTGATTTATCGATGCTTTTATCGCTGTATTGATTATTGACTATTGGTGTATCTGATTCGATTTGATTTCCGTACCTGCATAGATTCATCGATCATAGTCTTGATTTGATTTGATTGATCAGCATATTCTTTTCAGTGTCGTGCTTTGATTTCAGTTGTAGGCTTTGGTGACCTGCTGGGCTAGTAAGCTCATTATATGTGGTTAATAATTTCAGGTGCAGGGCCTCCAGCTTGAAGATCTTTCTGCCGAGTTCTGTAGCTTTTAGTTCTGTAGCTCTTTGTTTTGTAGCCTGGGTAGGCTTTCTTTTGTAGCCAGTGCGGCTATTGTATATGACCTTTTGGACGCTTTTTGTCTGTACTCTGTTGTACTATATGTGAATTATAGTATCCGCTGCTGTTTCTTTTCTGTAATGTAATTATCTCTGGCTCTGGATATATGTATGCATGGACTGATGTGAACAACGGATAAGGGATTGATAGAATTAAAAAAAAAAAAAAAGAGGCAATAGAACGATCAGATGAATCCTTTCGCTACACGGATCTTGGGTCGTTATAGAGATTCTGTAAGTGTCAGGGAAGGGAGACATAAGGGGCCATAATCCATCAAGATTCTGTAAGTGTTAGGGAAGGGAGGCATAAGTGGTCATAATCCGTAGAGATTCTGTAAGAGTCTGGGAATCTGAAATCTGTTATGTGACTTATCTGATCTGTTTTATGAATTATCCGACATACGATTTTTGATTTCTGTACGATTCTGGTTGAATTTGATATGAACTATCTGATATGAATGAGATTTTATCTGAATTCTGATTTCGGTACGATTCTGATTATTCCGTACAATTCTGTCTACTATGTGACTTGAAAGCTTTATGATATCTGTTCTATGATTTTCGTACGGCTATTTCTGATGTGAATTTCTGATGATTTGGATTGGTGAGTGATGTCTTGCTGAGCTGTTAGCTCATCCTTATTTTTTACGTGGTTTTCAGGTTTTGAGAAAGGGAAGGAGGTCTTGGATTAGCAGTTCAGAGTCTGATCTGTGATTAGGTATTTTGTACTTTTGATTTTTGTACAGTCATGGCTTATCTGTTCTGTTCTTTCTGTCTGTAAGCCATGTACTGTATCTGTATATGATTATTTTGACGAAAGAAAAGATAGATGGACTGTTCTGTGGTTGGATGTTTATAGTAGCTCTGTGTTTTTCTATCTGTGTAATATTTGGAAGAAAGTTCTGAAGCAAATTCCAAAACTAGATCGTGGATTTCGAATGTTCCGTCGCGGCCCGATGCGAGCGGGGTCCGTCCCGGTCGGGTTGGGTCGTGACAAAAACAAACCTGAAATTTTCGGGTCGGGTCCAATATTGACAGGTCTAGTCCTCCCGATACCATCTTATTTCGTCGCAATCGCACGTTAGGGCGGGGTGGCCGAATCTCGCAACATGCTTAGAGCAGGTAGAACTACGGAAGAGTTGGCTCGGGTAAGAAGATAAACAGTGAATTAGTAAAATAATATATACTACCGGAGATGCCGAATACGAGATAACCCTGTCGTCATTAGGAAAAACGCTGAAGATAGCTCACCGGCCATCGTATGTACTCCCTAGGTGTGTCAATTTCAGGTCATGGGTCGGGTTCAGGTCGAATATGGAACTGACACGGCATTAATTGGGTCAAGCCTAACCAGACCCATTTTTACAAACGGATCAGTTTTCTGGACCCAAACCTTACCCGCTTTGGGTTTGGATCGGGTTCGTGTCAACCCGACCCCACCTATTTCAGCCAAATCTCGCGCCTCAATTCAAACATTTCATCAAATCCCATTCAGCACTAGTGGCAGCGGGCAGCCTGCGACAGCGGGCAGGCAGGGTAGGCTACACGCGGTCGCGGGTCATGAGGGGATAGCGGGTCACACGTGGACCACGGGGCACGCTGCTCGGCTCGATGCGCAGGCAGGGCAGGCTGCGCTGCTCGTTAGGGCAGATGCGACGTCGCAAACCACACGGTCGCGCGCGGCAGCGGGGTGGCCCAAGTGCGCGACGCGGGGAGCGCTTAAGTGCGAACACGGGGCTTGCTCGAGTGCTTGACGCGGGGCGTGCTCGAGTGCGCGACGTGGGGCTGATGTAGTGACGCCGGCAATTGACGCGGGACAGTGGGACACGGAACTGACGCCAGACGTGACGCAGCGTTGGCCTTGGGACCCGACGCGATGCACGTGGTCGGGGCAACCGAGCAGGCGGTCGCAGGGCAGCCGGGTTTATGTGTTATTCCGGGTCAATTCGGGTCATTCTCGGGTTTCCGGGACAACTCGAACCTGACCTGATTTTGCAAACGGGACAATTTTTAGTACCCGAACCCGACCCGCTTCTAGTTCGGGTCAACCCAAACCTGAAATTTTCCAGTCAGGCGGTAGGAATGAAATATATAGGTGATGAGAATGAAATATGGGTGCCTACTTAATATTAAAATAATATAAAATGATATATAATATAGATTAAAATTTTAGATGTTAGATATATAAATAGAGTAGTATAAAGTGATATGTATGTAAATCCCAAAAAAAATCATTAAGTTATTTCATTAATTTTCAAATTTCTAAGCCAAACCGACCACAACTGCAAATCCAAATTAAAGGAATACTAGAGATACTAAAGTCAGTTGTGCTGGCTCTACCACAAGAACTTTTATTTGGTCCGGTGAACGTACGTAGAGCTACGTTTGGCCGGCACTAAGATCGCAGGCACAAAACGAGAAATAACGAGTAAGTAACGAGCAATACCAACAATAACGAGAAATACTATTAGTGAAGATCAAATACCGAGCAATACCGAGCAATCCCGAAAAATACCGAGTTTTTCTAGAAAAAACTCGGTATTTTTCGGGATTACTCGGTATTGCTCGGTATTACTCGGTATTGATCTTCACAGAGCGGTATTCCTCGTTATTACCAAAGAATACCTAGCAATACGTACCGACCAAATACCGAGTAACAATCCTCTGACCGAACGTAGAGCTACGTCGGGTCAGAGGGCGTAATAAAAGTTCCTACCACAAATATCAGAAAATACAAATTAACCTTTCAGGTCCCCTCCCGTCTCACTCTTCCTCTCTACCAAACTGTCACCTTTCCTATCTAATTTTCTTTTTCTTCTCATTACTTCTCACCTTCCACCACTCTTCCTTCCTCTTTCCCTCCTCTACCTTTCTCCATAAATAACCACCATCCCTTCTTCTCCTACGCCACTGAGGGTTCTCTTCTTTGCGAGGTTTTTCCCAAACCTCGCAGAGTCAAGAAACCCTCACCACCCTCTACGCGCGTACCTATCCATCATCAATGAAGCTCCACTCTCCACTAGCAGCAAAGCGCCTTCGGAGCTACCTCCGTGTAGCCTTCTTCATGATAAGAAAAGGCCTCATCTCCAAGAGAAAACTAATCATAGACATAAACCTTTTGATGAAGCGGGGAAAGCTCATCGGAAAAGCTCTCGGCAACCACGTCTTCAATATTCACCACCACGGCCGGCCGCGTGGCTATGGCTACGGTCTACAGGAATATGAATTCTCTTGCAGCGACAGCCCAAATCCTGTTTTTTTCCATGCCAAGCGCGGTGCACACCGCAACTATTTCCCCTGCATTAGTGCCATGGCCGAAGAGGACGATGAAAGGCCTCCCATAGTTCCTTCTTCCGCCGCCGCCGCCGCCGCCGCCTTGCCTAGGCTTGATTACTCGCCGAATAGCTCGGTCGTTGCGTCGGAGGAGGAAGAGGAGGCAGAGGAGGAGATCAGACAAGTATCATTCGAAAACAATGAGGTGGATGACGAGGCTGAAGAGTTTATCAGGAGGTTTTATGAACAGCTACGGAGACAAAGCCGCTTTGCCTTGCTGCAATATGAGATAGATTATCGTGCGATGTTGGCTCGCGGCTGCTGATCATTAGTTATGGGATATATATTTACCTCTAAAATTTAATATATTTTTATATAATATTTGAATATCTTAGATAAATTATATCTCTAAAAGTCTATTTTTTTTTAAGAAATTATATATGTATAGCAATTATGCATGTGTGCTAAGACTAGCCTTCCTGTGTTTTAAATGGGGAGATTAGTGGCAGATATATTTTAAATCATATATGTTTTATATGTTTCATGATTGTATTTGTGGTGAAGTGTGCCAGCTTATTTCTTTTTGGCTTAGCTGGTTTGGTGGGCGAGCGTGATGGGGAACCCCTCAACTCATGTTCGATTCCGCTCTCAAGCGGCGCGACTCCTTAAGGGGATAAAAAATAAGTTCTTGGTCCGGCACCTGTGGGGTTGGTTGCTGCTAAATCCGCCGAGGGATTAGTTACTCTATCAAATACCTCCTCTACAGAGGTGGCAACGGGTAGATATCACCGTTCAAAAATCATAATAAATAATTGTATTTTCTTTTTATTTTATACTTCTTGATTGTTTGGTCATGACTTGTATTTGTCGATTGATGTTAGGGAACTGGGTTGTGATTTTTGCTTAAAACCCATCGTGTATTGGCTATTTGACATGTAAATTCAGTAAAATCTTTGCTTTAGCTATCTGTATATATGGATGCTTTCTTGCGTTTATGATGTTAGCTAAGCACCACCGTATTTTTTGCAGGCCTGATAAAGACCCCACCAAAGCTAACCTAATCAAAGCAGCCCACTGCTTTTCTTGTAGGCTGTATCATTGAGGTTGCTGGCCTCTGGGACCAACTGCTCCCAAATCATTACAAACCTTAATTTTTTTAGTGTTGTGGGTCTTTCAAAAGAAATCAATGCAAATATTTTTTGTCCGTTTGTTAAGGGTTTTGACTATCAATTAAGATATTTTAAATTCAAGCCTTGCATATGTGATGTGTGTATGAATTTATCATAATTGATATAAGAGATTTTTACATACATAACACCTAAAATAATTGAAAATATATATTTAACACATATATACTTTTATATTTGCTAATATACCACTTTAAATCTCTCTTTTAATCAATTCTAACATTCAAAAAATTTTATTTGAGATTTATTTTTTTAGATGAATCAATCAAAAGTAAGAAGAATGTCATGAACATAATTGGAAGGAAGTTTGATTGATCTATTATCTAATCAAATAATAATGAGAATAAGTTTTGTTCTAATTTTTTTATAGTAAATCGTTTGTCTGTTTAAGGATTCTATACAAATAATGTTGATATATATAAAAGATGCTATCATTTTATTTTTAGAAAGGTGAATATGCTTTCCTTGCCTTGAAGGTTTTTCTTATTCCTAACCAAGCTTTCTCCATATGCAAGGCAGATTGAAAATGATTCAGAATTGCCACAGAAGTTAAGAGTCAATGCAAATTGATCCAGCAAGGGAAGGTAAGGCATAACATGGCTTTTGCCGTACAAATCTTGACAGCCTAACAATTTGACCAAATATCATTCTTCAGCCTCAGTATTTTCTACTATTTTAGGTAAATTATAGATGGAAACTTAAGAGTTATTGTATTTTTCCGTTCTATTTTTAAAAATCAACACAGCTCACATTGGCCTGTAGGTTGAGAGCTTATGCTTCCAACTAAGAAGTCTTGGGTTCGAGTCTTTGTGTATGGCTTGTGCGTGTGAGTTTGTCTTAAATGGCCTAAATGCCCAAAAAAAAAATTATAAAAATCAAAACATCAGTATATGTAATTGCTCACTTGTAAGTACACGTACACTTTTTAAACATAGTTCGAGTGGATATGCTAATCAAAGTTCGATCAGGTTTAGGCTTTGTTCGGAATAACTTTCTTGTTTCTTTCTAAAGTAGCTTTTTAGTATAACAACTTTTAGTTTAGGAAATTTTTATACTAAAAAACTTCTCTAAAAAGCAATAAGAAAGTTGTCCCAAACAAAACCTTAATCAAATTTAAATTTAAGATCTTTCTTTAAAAAGTGAAATTTAAGGCATTTATGTGAAAAAAAAAAGAACAAGGGCTACTTTGTGTTAAACAACATTGAATGGCTTGAGTTTATGAATAAACGTATAAATCTGTTTACCGATTTGGGAATTTGATCATCCATCTTCTTTAACATTTGCTTCGCTTATCATTCATCAAAGGATAGCCATCAAAGGCGTCAGGAATAAATGTATAGCATTGCACTTAATCTATTTTGCAAAGTATTAAAAGAGATGGCTTTAAGGAAGTTGAGGTTGGTAACACATCAAAAAGTAACCTTCATCATTGATGGTGCGCTGGGAATATGATGATTCTGATAATTGCATAAGTATAGAAAATTATCTTTATCTTTCAATCAAACATTTAAACTGAGTCATTTTTCTTAATATTTTAATTAGTTTCTTTAAGTTTTCATTGGATGAGGATGTTATGGTGGATGAGTTGTTTTACTCATAGAGATAGAAGGCGAAACGAGTATATATATATAAAAAGGTTGAAGTAGCTCGATTGACAAATAAATGATTAGAGAGAGTCACTTTAGATGGTTTGGTTACATAAAACATAGGTCTTCCTGTATTAGTTCTGATCTACGTTAAGAAAGATAAAGATAAACTAAAAAAGATTATGAAAATAGGGCTGGACAACGAACAGAAAGAAGCTTAAGAAGAGGTTCACGGTTCGACCGGTCAAATCGGGGTTGAACCGGATGATGTAAAAAATAATAATATTATTAAAATTAATAAAATTAACATAATACTATTACTATTTTATATTAAATATTTAATATAAATTTAATTCAAATATAAGTTTATGAATTTAATATACACATTGCCATAGTATTTTTTGTGGCGTTAAGAAATTGACAATCTCACCTAAGGTCTAAACCATAGGTGAACCCTAAATCAAGACCCAAGATTGTCTAAAATAACTAAAATACCCCTATACTAGTGATCCAAAACTAACTTAGTGATCTTGCTTTGAATGGTAATTAACCAAAACTCATATCTTGATCATTTAGAGTCAATGTTAACCCTTGGTCAACCTCTTTAATAAAGGTCGATGACCAAAATTATCAAAATACCCTTATACTCAAGCCTTTGGGAAATTTTGATTCAAACCCAATTCCTTGTTTGAGTCAAATTGATCATATATCCCTCACAGACCAATTTGACTCATACTTGACCCAAGTTGACCATATGTTTACCTAAAAACTCTAAATTGTTGTTCGAAAAAATATGCAAAATGAAACTAATAAACTCAGATTAACAAGAAAATATTATTGCAATAAATGGTTTTTAACATATGAAGATAGATGAGTGCACACATGCACATGGTAATACATTACAATAAAAGAAAAAAAGAAAGGTGGTGCATGCGAGCCTACTTGGCACTATGAAAACACATATATATTGGGTCCCAAAACAACGTTGCCCCCCCTCAGGTGACACCCTTAAAATCAATAATAAAAGCTTGTCATAAAATAAATCTAAAAGACTTAGAGGCACAATTAAGAGCTTATATTGCATAAAAGATCTCTTAGAGTACCAAATTAGCCCCTCACCCCCCCCCCCCCCCCCCCAACCCACACACACACACATTTCTAAATCCTTTGCCTCTTGCTTGCTTTATTGGTGTTACAATAGCTCACTCGAGGAAACACAAACTACAAGCTCTCTCACAGTAGGTGTCCTTTTTCTTGATAATACTGGCAAATGCTTAAATTTGTTTATTTTTATGTTACTTTATCTCGATAGAGGCGCTTGAGAGCTTACTCCAACCTCAGTAGAGGCTAACTTTTATGAAAATATTTGTCATTAGCCACCTAATGCCACTCACCTTCTCAATCAATCATGTCTCCAAAGGCTCCTCATCCTCATCCTTGGCAACTGACGTTAGCTGTGTCAACCTTAACAACCGTAGTTATCAAAGTCGACATAATAACATCCTTTGTCGCCACCCTGAGGTCAATACTAATCTTTATTGCATGAGGGACAATGATAGACACATATGTCTCCTAACACCCCTCTTGCTTCTTGAGCATCAACATTGACTTTGAAACTCTTTGATACCTTTGTTTCTTTATTCTATCTCTCTTCTTGGTCCTGACAGAAGGCAACCTTATTTTACATCCTTTGGTGAGAATTAGCCAACTCATTGAGCTCCATCCTTTCCAAGACTTATAAGCTTTCCAATCACCAAAGCACAAAGTGGAGTTTTCTCAGTGCATACTGTGTACTCCGGGATTGGTACTCCTTAGATTAGGTCCGTCCCACTCTTAGTTAGGGTCTTTCCTTAGTTAGGGTTCCTCCCCTTTAGCTAGGGTTCCCCCTACTCTACTTCTTTCCAGCCTATCAAGCTATTCCGTCCCTTATTCATTCCTATCAATACTTATCAAATCCTTCTTTTCTGATTTTCATTCTGATTTCTAACCTTTCAATTTCTTTTCTTGGCAGCAGTGCCATGGCTTTCTTTGCTCCTTCCGTTACTTTTGCTTTCGGTTCGGACGCGCGGGTGACTCTCCCTGAGTCCCTGCTCACTAGTCCGCAAGTGGGAGGAATCACTTTTGGTTCCTTCACTGACTCGGCCTTCGTCACTCTTGGCGGGCCGACCCCGGCGGAGTCTGCTGCATTCTCTCCTCCTCAAAGGAGAGGAAGCGCAGCCATGCGCCCTTTCGGACGACCAGCTGCTCGGCGGACAGCCCGGGCACATGCTCGTCCCGTTCTTGTACTTGCGCAGCCAGTGCGCGCTGTGGCTAGGCCACCAGTGCCTAGGCCATACCCGGTTCCAGTTCGACCAGCGGTCAGGCGACCTGTGCTTGCCGCTCCTGCTGCTCGGGTTGCCCCGGCCCCTCAGCGCCGGCAGCCTGCTGCAGTTGTTCCACCTGTTTGTGCAGCAGTCAGGCGACCTGCGCCTGCCGGTCCTGTTGCACAGGCTACCCCGGCCCCTCGGCGCCGGCAGCCTGCTGCTGTTGTTACTCCCGTTGTTCCGACGGATGTACCTCGCGTTCGGGTTCCCCCTCCCGCTTCCACTAGGAAGAGGGGTGCCCAGACCGAGGTGCCTTCGCCCTTTTCCGGTCAGGTTTCTGTTTTTGCTCGGCTTTCTCATCCTAAGACTGCCGGGCAGACCCCGACACTTCCAGTTGTTCCTGTTCCCCCTGCCACTCAAGTAGTGGGTTCAGATGTCCCTTCCACCTCCACCTCCGGCCTTGGGAGAAGGGCCCGGAGGAATAGGAATAGGAGGTTGCGTCTAGCTGCGTCAGAGACAGAGAGGCAGCGGATGGCCGATGCCATCGTTCACGACGAGTTAGTTCAGAGGCAGAGGAGAGTGGCTCCCAAGCAGCGGAGGCCACGTCCAGTTGTTGTTGCACCTGCTCCAGAGGTGATGGTAGCCCCCGAGTTGGAGGCAGTTCAGGGAGGACGCTTCTCCCCACTGACGCATAGTGGAGATGAGGAGGATGTTGCCTGTATAACGGTGGCTCCTCCTGTCGCCACTACTCTGCCCCGAGCTAGGTTACCCAGGGACGCTGGTGTCCGAGCCCTCACTCAGAGGATTCGGAACATCATCCTCTTAGCTCGTGGCAGAGGGCCCGTAGTCGGTAGGGCTTACTCTATCAGATTTCTCGGGCGACCTTTCAGTTGAGACGACAGACTGCGATGAGACTTTACAGTTGGCAGAGGGGGCAGACACCGCAGCAGCCGGCACAGACAGTCCCAGCAGTTAGGCTGCCAGCAGTTGCTCCTGTGGTAGGACGACGCCCCCATCGTCGAGGACGAAGACAGCAGCAGGAGCCTGCCCGGCCTCAGGTCAGTTCAGTAGTGGTAGCCCCAGAGCAGCCAGTTACCCGTGCAGAGCCCCGTTGTAGTAGACGGGTTTGGAGAAGTCGACAGGCGGACACCCTTGCTGAGCCAGTATAGTTAGTTAGGACAGTACGAACATTAGAGCCAGTACAGTCAGTGGAGACAGTACGACTAGTAGAGCCAGTACATTCAGGGCTAGTACAGTTAGTCGAGGCAGCACGACCAGATGAGACAGTGCAGTTGACAGAGATAATGCAGCAGGCTAATGCAGTAGATCAGATGAATGTAGCAGTTTCTCCTAAGTCTGAAGCGGTCTCGATGACTTGTGATGAGGATGCAGTAGTTACTCCTGTTGGGTCACCGGGTCGAGTTGAGACACCTTTAGCTCCCAGTACTCATAGGATCACTTTCCCTATGAGTCCCTATATAGAGGAACTCCGTCAGATCTTTTCAGAGGATGACTCATTCGAGGATGAGTCAGATGAGGATATACCAGTACACCAGGTCAGTGAGACTACCCGTCGAGGTCACTCGGATGAGCAGAGAGAGCCCGAGGACCAGGATGAGCGGGAAGACCCGGAGGCAGGAGGGTCTCCGAGATCAGTAGCTACGGACACCAAAATCTTACACTTACAGACTCAGATGGCCACTAAGAAGATCCATCTCCAGGACAGTGATTCGGTACAGCCTTTAGACAAGGATACTCAGACAGTTCAGATGATCTCTAGTCCCAGCCACCGTCCTACCCACAGTTCCAGCCACGGTGACAATCATAGTTACAGTTAGGGCAGTAGTGGCAGATTACTCCACAGTTCTGAGGGAGAGTGGCAGTTAGCACTCTCCAAGAAGACTTAGCAGATGATTGAGTAAGCTGTACAGAGTTTAGAGGCAGTTGAGATGAGGCCTCCCAAGGCCAAGTCGACAGTTGCCACTCCAACTTCTTTGTTAGCACTAGTTTTTCTTTTCTTTCTTCTGTTGTAGTGCTAGATGAACACATTTTCTTTTTACTTCTATCTGTACTAGAAAAATATGTATAAAAAAATGATTGTAACCTCAAAAGGGAAGACAGTCCCCCTTTCAGCACTTGTGCTGAAGGACCTCGTTCTCCCTTATTTTGATGATTAATCAATAAAAAAAGATGATTTACAGTTATGATTGACTCTTCTACCTCTTCTAGCTTTACTAGTTTTATAGTGATGACTCATGAAAGAGTATGATCTCTCTATCTCATCTTAGGGGTGGAAAGACTTCTTCTTTTGAACTAAAATCTTTTTCAAATTGAAATTAGATTTAGAATTAAAAATTTTTTCTATTATCTTGTGATTCTCTATCTCATAGATAACTATAGTATATTGATGCATAAAACTTCATAATTTTCTTAATCATGCTAGTCATTTTTATCAGAAGATAGGATTTGTTTTGTAGATCATTCTTCCTTGCCCAAGAAAAGTAAGTCTTCTTCTCTTGTACTTGGAAGATGATCTTACAATTGAGAAATAGTTTTTTTTTAGAGATTTGGAAAAGGAAGCCACTTACAAAAAATGAAAAGATGCGCAAAGCGCCAAAAGTGAAAGATACATAAAGTGTATCAAGTAATTGAAATTTGTGCAAAGCACATGAAAGTTGATAAAGTGGCTCAAAGAGCCCAAAAGTTATAAGTAAATGGCTTCCCTTTCTAGTAAATCTCTAAATCTCAGAAAATCTATATCCTTTTGATATTTTTGATACTTGAGTCTGAAAATTATGATTTTGAAATCACCATTATACATTGATATCCTATAAGATATGAAAGTCTATTCTCATATAAGAAATGAAGAAAATTAAATTTTTTTTTCTAATTTAAATTCCTTTTTGAGTTAGATTTAAATTCAAGAGAGAAAAATACTCATATAAATGAGATGTCATGATTTAGCTAGTATGGAGCTTGATTTGAGTTAGTAAATTTAAATTGAGATTCCTTTTAAAATTAGAGGGAGTTAAGTACTAAACTCCTTTGGGATATGTGCTCTTTTATCACTTTTGACTGGGTCCACACCCTCTTGCATTGGTTAGGTTTGGTGATGTTGATCCTCTACTAGGATGAGATTCTCTTCTTCCTATCAGTCTTGCTCTGATAATTGAAGCCCCCAGTCCATTCATATGAGATGAATGTGATAGGGGATGTCTAAATTATTGATTTAGACCATTAAGAGATGTGATACTGGGTCTACACCCTCCTGCATTGGTTAGATTTGGTGATGTTGATCCTCTACTAGGATGAGATTCTCTTCCTCCTATCAGTCTTGCTCTGATAGTTGAAACCCCCAGTCTATTCACATGAGTTGAATTTAATCGGGGATGTCATACTCTTTTTAGATTAGACTCTTTTGAGAGAGGATAATGGGTCCATATCCACCTATATTAGTCAGGTGAGGTGATAGCGAGCCATTATCCCTATGAGTTTCTCCTCTTCCTATCACTCTTGATCTGATAGATGTAGCCCCTGGTCCATTCATATGGATTGAATGTGATCAGGGATGCTAGAGTCATTAGTTTAAACTCTTTTGGAGGCAGGATACTGGGTCCACGCCATTCTATACCAGTTAGGTGTGGTAGTGTTGATCCTCTATCCTGATGTTGATATTGGTTATACATCAATTTCATTATGATTGTGCTCCTCAATTCATTCACATGAGATGAATGTGATCTGAGTTATCAAAACCATCCACTACCCTCAATTTAAAAATTTATGTGTGATAAAGGAGGGGAGCTCTTAGTAGAGCAAAATCGGTTGCCCTTGTTGCAGGAGGAACCCGGTAAAACTCTCTAAGAGCACAAACTCCCCAGTTCTGTTCATTTGGCGAACATGGTCTGGGTCATCAAAACCATTCATAATCCCTATTTAAAAAATATACATGTGATAAAAAGAGGGAAGCCCTTAGGAGAATAAAAACCCGGTTGTCCTTGTCACAGGAGGAACCTGATAAAACTCTCTAAGAGCTCAAATTCCCTAAAAAAAAAATTTCTCTTTCTCCTCCCTTGAGAGTACTTTGACGATCTCTTCAAGGTTGAGTTCCCACTTAGTTGGTCGATTAATTTATATGATTTTAAATGCATTTCTTCGTTAGTGATGTAGTACATTGTGTTTTGAAATGTAACCATCACTATTTTTTGGGCTTAGGTCTTTCTGAGAAGAGATCACCCTCTACTGCCCTCTTTTGGCAGTCTACCTCCCATTCATGAACTACTCTGAGCTGCCAGAGTAGTCCTATGAATGTGACAGTGTTACCTTCACTTCGCACAGGATCCTACCTGATTAGGGTAGGCGTTACCACTGTGGTCTTATGATAATCATAGATCTCACTCATGATTATCAGATTAGGTGTCAGGTGTGCTCCCTTGTCACCTCAGAATTATTTTCTTAGCTGAGATGTGGTACATTAGTTCTCAGGTGTTAGCACCACAGTTCTAGGAGCTCTGATTTTCTATCGGAAGATCAACTCCCCAGTTTCTTTCACCGACCTATTACAACATTCTTACCCTACTCTTAGCTGCTAGAGTAGCCCTATGAATATTCTCTTATTGTTTTGGCTTCTCACAGGGTCCCACCCAGTTATGGTAGGTATTACCATTGTGACCCTTCCGGTAATCATTGACGTCATTCATGATTACTATCCTCGGTAGTAAAGGAACCCCCCTTCACTACCTAGAGTTGTTTCCTAGTTGTGATGTAGTACACCCTCTCAGGTGTTAGCATCACATCCTCAGGAGCTCAGATTTTCTAGTAGGAGATCAGCTCCGTGGTTCCTTTACTCACTCACTTTCAGCATTCGTACACTACTCTTAGCTGTTAGAGTAGCTCTATGAATGTTGTTTTGTTGCTTTTTGCTTCTCACAGGGTCCTACCCGATCAGGGTAGGTGTTACCCCTGTGACCCTCTTGATGATTCTTCACTCTTATACATGGTTACTGTCCTCAGGTAGTGAGGGTGTCCACTTTACTATCTAGAACTGATTTTCTTGTAATGATGTAGTATACCTTACCTCATATATCAACATCACTATTTTGAGAACTTTGAACTTCTAGCATAAGATCAGTTCTTCTACTCCTTTTTGTGACCTATCCTATCATTCATACATTAGGCTCAGTCGCCGGATTAGTCTTATGAATTAGTTGAGGTCACTTTCACTTCCCACAGGGTCCCACTAGTTTGTGTGGATATTACTACTGTGAGATTTTACTTACTCAGAGTCGTTGCCCTCAGTAGAGAGGGTACTCCCTCACTACTTTGACTCTTTTTCTCCTACCTAGTAATACAAAGCATCATGCCTTAGATGTTGCAATCACCTTTTCCTTGAGCTTTGATTCTCTAGTAGAGAGTCAGCAATTTCAGATACTTTTACCACTTGTTTCCCCATTGAGATCCCACTCCTAGCTGCCGGAGAGGTCCCTTGGATGTTTTGATACCACTTCTACTTCTTACAGGGTCCCCATCAGTTGGTGTGGGTTTACCACTGTAGCCTCTTTGAGGATTGTTTTTGTTACTAGGCTTAGTCATACCTTCCGTAGTAGAGGTGCCCCCTCGCTACTCAGTCCTCTTTACTCCTTTGGAATGAGATTACCCCTTTGCGCCCTCTACTGAGGGTGTATCTCTTCCAGCTTTGTTTGGGAGACATCGTTCTGATGTCTTCCTCCTCTTTTGCGTAGGGTTAGGGCTCTTTAAGAGATCTCGATGGCATTTGGATACTCATGACCACGACAATTTGTCCTCTATCATGTGGTTACCAGAGCGTTAGCTTGAGATTCCTTAAGTAACTCAACCCTTTAAAACTTTTACATATACCTTTCCTTTCTTCCTCACATCCCTACACTAACCAGTGTCAAGTCGATGATGAGATGACTTATGCCTTTTACCCCACTGTTTTGATACCAATAGATGGATAGTTGGCTTTACTTACCTGGTTGAGAGAGCCCGACAGAGTCCCTGGGAGGCATTCCTCACCACTGTTTCCTCTTCACATCATTGCTGGCATATGCGCCAGATGATTGTGTTGAGGGTTTTATCTTTATTCTACTGTAGGCATATGTGCCAAGTAGAGACTCTGCCACAGGCACATACACCGGGCAGAGGTGACCTTTCTTTCCCTTCTATTCTAGTGCAGGCATATGCGCCTGGTGGATATTAGGTTTTTCTGGTTGAGAGAGCCCGACAGAGTTTATTGGAGGCATTCCTCACCACTCTTTCCTCTTCACATCATTGTTGGCATATGCGCCAAATGATTGTGTTGAGGGTTTTGTCTTTATTCTACTGTAGGCATATGCGCCCAGTAGAGACTCTGCCACAGGCACATACACCGGGCAGAGGTGACATTTCGTTACCTTTTTATTCTAGTGCCGGAATATGCGCCGGGTGGATATTAGGTTTCTAGTTGAGAGAGCCCGACAGAGTCTCTGGGAGGCATTTCTCACCACTCTTTCCTCTTCACATCATTGCTAGCATATGCGCCAGATGATTGTGTTGAGCGTTTTGTCTTTATTATACTATATGCATATGCGCCAAGTAGAGACTCTGCCACCGGCACATACACCGGGCGGATGTGACCTTTCTTTCCCTTCTATCCTAGTGCAGGCATATGCGCCTAGTGGATATTAGGTTTTTCTGGTTGAGAGAGCCCGACAGAGTCCCTTTGAGGCATTCCTCACTACTATTTCCTCTTCACATCATTGCTGGCATATACGCCAGATGATTGTGTTGAGTGTTTTGTCTTTATTCTACTGAAGGCATATGCGCCAAGTAGAGATTCTGCCACAGGCACATACACCGGACAGAGGTGACCTTTCGTTACCTTCTATCCTAGTGCCGGCATATGCGTCGGGGGGATATTAGGTTTCTAGTTGAGAGAGCCCGACAGAGTCCCTGGGAGGCATTCCTCACCACCCTTGCCTCTTCACATCATTGCTGGCATATGCGCCAGATGATTGTGTTGAGCGTTTTGTCTTTATTCTACTATAGGCATATGCGCCAAGTAGAGACTCTGCCACAGGCACATCCACCAGGCGGAGGTGACCTTTCTTTCCCATCTATCCTAGTACAGGCATATGCGTCTGGTGGATATTAGGTTTTTCTAGTTGAGAAAGCCCGACACAGTCCCTGGGAGGCTTTCCTCAACACTTTTTTCTCCTCATATCATTACAGGCATATGCACCGGGTGATTATGTTGAGTGCTTTTTCTTTATCCTACTACAGGCATATGCGCCGGGTAGGGACTCTGCTGCGGGCACATACACCGAGCAGAGGTGACTCTTTCCTCTCCACATCATTGCTGGCATATGCGCCAGATGATTGTGTTGAGTGTTCTCCCGTTACACTTCTTTTGGCATATGCGCCAAATAAAGACCCTACTGCAGGCACATACACCGTGCAGAGGTTTTCTTTTTCTTTTATCCTACTGCAGGCATATGCGCCGAGTGGACATCGACTTACTTAGTAGAGAAAGCCTGACAGAGCACCTGCCAGGAACTCCTCGCCACCCTTTTCCTCTGAGTGTCTGGTTCTGATTAGGCAGACACCAGGTTTCGTGACTCCTCTCTTTGCTGGCTTGACTTGGTCAGGCAGATACTGAGTCACCCCAATCCACTGATATGAGATAGGCATGAGGATATGGGATCCTTTCACATTCTATTCTGCTGATTCGATATAGTCAGGCAAATAGTTGGTATGCTTTTGTTACTTTAGTTTTGGTTCTTCTCTTGACTCTGCCCCTACTACAGGGTAAGGCCAGAGGAGAATATCTCTACCTTTTTCACTCTTGAGGTGATCTTTACCTTTGGTTCTCTCCTTGGCTTTGCTCTTATCGAGGGGTAAGGCCGGGAGATGACCACACTACCAGTTCACCATTTTGGTGATTCTTGACTTGTGCACTGCTGCTTTTCTTTCTCTTCTAGGCTCTGCCCTCGCTATGGGGCAAGGCTAGGAGAAGAATCTCCTTCTTTTTCCACCATCTTCCTGATATTCCTTCACTCATATTTTCCACTCTACTTTTTATGGCATGGTCGGTCAACACCAACACGAGCGGTTCACTAGTTGTTCGCTGCTCCTGTTGGGGGTCCGTTTGTTGACCTCAATTTTTGTTCGAGTGTCATTAAGGGTCTTTGATTGATTTAATCAATCCCCATCGGGTTCAATTCAAGCAGGAATTAGCTCGAGTTGAGTCAAATTAGGCTCGATCGGGTTTGATTAAACTCGATTAGTCCGCCTTGGCCACATCGAGTTTGTTATGATTTGAGTCGTCATTTTATTTAAATTTAATTGGGTTAATTTGATCAAATTAAATTAATTTTGAATTGACTCGAATCTAATTTTGAGCTTAAATTTATTATTAAATCAAGCAATTAAATCGATGGCTAAATCACCTCAATTCCCTCTTAATTAGCCTTAGGATGAATCCTAGCCGTAGATCTAAGGGTTTGATCATTTAAATACTCTTTTAGGGCTTCATGAGAGGGGAGCTTCTATTCTCTCCCTAGCCACTCTCAACCCTAACTTCTTGGTGTGAGAGCTCTTCCAACCTCTCTCCACCTTCTTCCACTCAAATCCACCGGTAAAACTCCGCCGGCGAGATCAAGGCTAGATCCATCCAAGGCCTCGAGCCGGTTGAGCTAGAGTTCGTTTGTTCGTGATTTCAACTAGAGATACATACGAGGACAATCTATAAGCTCAACCGTTTGAAGACCTTGAAGATCTAACGGTAAGAATTTCTCAAAACACTTTAAATCTAGGTCACAACACATAGATCTAAGTAATTTTTCATATACCTCATTTTAGAATGCGAAATCGCTCCCCCACGAATGCTTTCATTCCTTTTACTCATGTTTAAAATTTCATTATATTTTGTTGTCTCAATCGAGAGAGTGAATTTTCTTTTTCTCTCTTAATTACTTTTTTTTTTTTGAAGGATTTAAATAAATTTAAAATTATTTTCAAATTTATAAAAAATAAAAATAAAAATATAATACATATAATATGTCATTTTCTTCATGATTTTATACTTTTTATTTTAAAATTAAAATTATTTTTAAATAACATATATATTTTAAATTATTTTATTAAACCTAGTTTAAGTATTTAATTAATATTTAAATGAATATTATTTTAATTTTTATATAAAAAATAACAATAATTTTTTTTCATTAATATGTCTTAAATAATTATTTGAAAAATATTATTTTAAAAATAAATTTTATTTATAGTATATTGTATGTTATTTAAATAATTTACATATTCATTTGATATTAATATTTATTCATGTTATGTTATTTTTAAAATAAAAAAATTAGTATTATTATTATTATTATTATTATTTAAGAAATATTAATTATGTTTAATACTATTACTATTTTTAAGTTGTTCTTAATTAGGTAATCAATTAAGTGTTTAAGTTATTAATTAATAATTAATTTACATACTTTCTAAAATTATTATTTTTATTAATTATTTTAAAATATCAGAGAAATTATAATAATTATTTAAACTTAAATTAATAATTACTTTCTTTTTTTATTATTTTAATTTATTAGTTACCTAAATTACTTAACTAGTAATTAATTAATTTAAGATTCAAATACTTTCTAAATTTATAAAATTTAATTTAATTTATATATATATATATTATTAAATCATTTTAAAAATCAGAAATATTATTATTATTTTTATTATTTAATTTGAATTAATAAATACTTTCCTATTTTTGAATTATTTGAATTAATTAATGACTTAAATTGCCTAATTAACTTAAAATCTAATTATTTTTTAAATTTGTATAAAAAAAATTAAATATTTCTCATAATTATGTTAAAATATCAGAGATTTATTATCATTATCATTATTATTATATAAATTTAAATTAATAATTATTTCATACTTTAAATAGTTTCCTTATATTACTAATTACTTAATTTACTAAATTGATATTAATTGATTTAAAAATTCAATACTTTCCTAATTTATAAAAATTATTTTTATTAAATTATTTTGAAAATTCAGAGATTTCTTTTTTTTATTTATTTAATTTCGTTTTTTTTTCTTTTATTTTAATAAATATTTCCTATTTCAAATACTTTCCTTAATTATTAATTACTTAAATTACTTAATTAATAATCAATTAATCTAAACTTTAATTACTTTCCAAACTTATGAAATTTTATTTTATTTATTAAATTAATTAAAATTACAGAAGATTTAATATTTAATCTAATTATTATTTTTAAATTATTTAAGAAATATATATATTTTTAAATACTTTAAACTTTAAAAATTCATAACTTCCTCGTTTCAAATCCGCTGTCGACGCGCAGCACCTCATTTTGAATGTATTTGAATTCTGTACATCTTGAAGTCTGTATTGTACAAAAAATTTTAGTATATATGTATTTATTTTGAAAACAGTAAAACTGTATTATTTTAAAATATTATTTTTATTATATTCAAACTTCGAAAATTAATAACTTTCCCGTTTTAGATCCGCTGTCGATGCACAGCACCTTGATTTGAACGTATTTGAATTCTGTACGTTTTAAATTTGGTTACACTCAAAAATTTTGAATTTGTATGCAGGTATTTTTAAAACAGCAAAATAGCACTATTTTGAAATTATTTAATTATCGTCTTTAAACTTTGAAATTGCGTATTTTCTCGTTTTAAGTCGGATTTCGATGCACAATACCTTGTTTTGGGTGTATTTTGAATTTTGCATAGTTTAAGATTAGTTTTAGATAAAAATAATGTTTATTTTTTTTGTTATCCCAAAAACAGTAAAATAGCACTATTTTAAAATATTCTTTTATTATGTTTAAACTTCGGAAATTCATATCTTCGTCGTTTTAAATCGGAGTTTTGCGTATAACCCCTCGATCTTTTCAGAAAAATATGTATTATATTTTGAAACTATTTCCAGTCACTGATTTTGACAGTTTTCTGTCTTGGAGCATTATATGATTATTTAATTATTATTTACTTAATTAGTATAATGATTATTTTCAAGATACAAACTATTTTTAAACCATTTCGAAACCTCGATTGGGTGGTCAGTAGGTCTCCCTATATCTATGTATTATGAGTTGACTTATTTTTTAATTACTTTATTTTCTAAAATGTATATCTATATTTATAAGTATTTTGAAACTATTTTGAAATTACTTATAATTAAATCCTAATTTTGGGAGATCCGCTATTTCATGAAATTTTAAACTTGGCTTCTATATGTGAACAGTAATCATGGGGGAGTGGATTAGTGAGTGATTGAGTTCCAATCATTCACTAATCCCTTCATTAGGTGGTTTTTCGTTTATTTTTCGTAGATTGTATGTGTAGGTCGCACCACGAGCACTTAGCTTAGGCTCTCCTAGATTTAAGGACATGGCGTGTTTATTATTTTTATACATTTTCTTGTATTTATTACCTTGAGGGTTAGACAAAACATCACTTTCAACTCCTACAACGTAGTGACACCCTAAGGACAATAATTAATGACTCGTCTAACGAACTTAGAAGTTTTCTAGGAGCTAGGATAGATCCCGGATTGACATGAAAACTTCAACACTTAAACTTAGTGACATCTGAAACATCTCATAATTTTTTAGGATTTTCTTAGGAGTCTCTAGGCCCCTTAATTAACCAACCCTAATTAACCTGCTAAATAAGGCCCCGAGACCTTCCAAAAATTACAATAAATACATTTTAGGTCAAAAAATTACCCGTAATACCTCAAACTGAGCAGAATATGATCCTTGACATTAGATAAATAGGGCTCCATAGTTTGACTTTAGGTTGACCCCTAATTTGACCATAAGTGGAATTTACCATTTTGCCCCTAATAATTCATTAAAAATTATTAAAAATCCCAAATTTTCTCCAAACACTTGAGAACACCTTCTCAGTTCATCCCTGACCTTTGGGGGTGATTCCAATCAGTTTGGAATTAATTTGGATCAAAACAATAAAATCAGCCATTTATTAGGAAATTTAGAAATTCCCTTAATTACCCCGAAACTTAGAAAATTTATAACTTTGCCTAGAAAACTCCGATTTTAGTGTACTACCCTGCTAACTACTCCTGTTAAGGTCTAGTATTTTTCTAAGGTGTTCGCGCGGTGCTCTTTCGGATTGGATCGAATGGGGTTTATTCAAAGATGGAGAGAGAAACTGGTCCCACCATGGTCGTCAGAAACGGGTCAATTAGAAGGGACAGATTGGATCGTGCATACGACTAACCATTGAGGATAGAGGCTGTCGCCAACACACCGTGATGGGTAGTAATATACACGACCTAATCACGGGTTTCCCCCACCCGATACAAGAGCTCCCATGGTTAATTAGTAGATGTGGGACCGAGTTTCCCACGGACGCAAGCCCCCATGGTTAATTACATCCCAAGTCTTTATTAGGAACTAAGTTAAGGGTCCAAAAAAGGTCACTATGAGAAAAAGGCTAAGTTTGGGGTGCCTAACACCTTAGAAAAATACTATACCTTAACAGGAGTAGTTAGCCAGGTAGTACACTAAAATCGGAATTTTCTAGGCAAAGTTATGAATTTTCTAAGTTTCGAGGTAATTAAGGGAATTTCTAAATTTTCTAATAAAGGGCTAATTTTATTATTTTGATCAAAATTAACTCCAAACTGATTGGAATCACCCCCAAAGGTCAGGGATGACCTGAGAAGGTGTTCCCAAGTGTTTGGAGAAAATTTGGAATTTTTAATAATTTTTAATGAATTATTAAGGGCAAAATGGTAAATTCCACCTATGGTCAAATTAGGGGTCAACCTAAAGTCAAACTAGGGAGCCCTATTTATCTAATATCAAGGATCATATTCTGGTCAGTTTGAGGTATTACGGGTAATTTTCTGACCTAAAATGTATTTATTGTAATTTTTGGAAGGTCTCGGGGCCTTATTTAGCGGGTTAATTAGGGTTGGTTAATTAAGGGGCCTAGAGACTCCTAAAAAAAATCCTAGAAAATTATGGGATGTTTCATATGTCACTAAGTTTAAGTGTTGAAGTTTTCATGTCAATCCGGGATCTATCCTAGCTCCTAGAAAACTTCTAAGTTCGCTAGACGAGTCATTAATTATTGTCCTTAGGGTGACACTACGTTGTAGGAGTTGAAAGTGATGTTTTGTCTAACTCTCAAGGTAATAAATGCAAGAAAATGTATAAAAATAATAAACACGCCATGTCCTTAAATCTAGGAGAGCCTAAGCTAAGTGCTCGTGGTGCGACCTACACATACAATCTACGAAAAATAAACGGAAAAACACCTAATGAAGGGATAAGTGAATGATTGGAACTCAATCACTCACTAATCCACTCCCCCATGATTACTGTTCACATATAGAAGCCAAGTTTAAAATTTCATAAAATAGCGGATCTCCCAAAATTAGGATTTAATTATAAGTAATTTCAAAATAGTTTCAAAATACTTATAAATATAGATATACATTTTGGAAAATAAAGTAATTAAAAAATAAGTCAACTCATAATACATAGATATAGGGAGACCCACTGACCACCCAATCGAGGTTTCGAAATGGTTTGAAAATAGTTTGTATCTTGAAAATAATCATTATACTAATTAAGTAAATAATAATTAAATAATCATATAATGCTCCAAGACAGAAAACTGCCAAAACAGTCAAAATTAGTGACTGGAAATGGTTTCAAAATATAATAAACATTTTTCTGAAAATATCGAGGGGTTATACGCAAAAATCCGATTTAAAACGAAGAAGATATGAATTTCCGAAGTTTAAACATAATAAAAGAATATTTTAAAATAGTGCTATTTTATTGTTTTTGGGATAACAGAAAATATAAACATAATTTTTATCTAAAAATAATCTTAAACTATGCAGAATTCAAAATACATCCAAAACAAGGTATTGTACATCGAAATCGGACTTAAAACGTTAAAATTACGCAACTTCAACGTTTAAAGACGATAATTAAATAATTTCAAAATAGTGCTATTTTGCTGTTTTGAAAATAACTGCATATAATTTAAAAAATTTTGAGTGAAATCAACTTTAAAACGTACAGAATTCAAATACGTTCAAATCAAGGTGCTGTGCGTCGACAGCGGATCTAAAACGGGAAAGTTATTAATTTTTGAAGTTTGAATATAATAAAAATAATATTTTAAAATAATACAGTTTTACTGTTTTCAAAATAAATACATATATACTAAATATTTTTGTACAATACAGACTTCTAGATGTACAGAATTCAAATACATTCAAAATGAGGTGCTATGCGTCGACAGCGGATTTGAAACGAGGAAGTTATGAATTTTTAAAGTTTAAAGTATTTAAATATATATTTATATATTTCTTAAATAATTTAAAAATAATAATTAGATAAAATATTAAATCTTCTGTAATTTTAATTAATTTAATAAATAAAATAAAATTTCATAAGTTTGGAAAGTAATTAAAGTTTAGATTAATTGATTATTAATTAAGTAATTTAAGTAATTAATAATTAAAGAAAGTATTTGAAATAGGAAATATTTATTAAAATAAAAGAAAAAAAAATGAAATTAAATAAATAAAAAAAAGAAATCTCTGATTTTTCAAAATAATTTAATAAAAATAATTTTTATAAATTAGGAAAGTATTGAATTTTTAAATCAATTAATATCAATTTAGTAAATTAAGTAATTAGTAATATAAGGAAACTATTTAAAGTATGAAATAATTATTAATTTAAATTTATATAATAATAATAATAATAATAATAATAAATCTCTGATATTTTAACATAATTATGAGAAATATTTAAATTTTTTTTATACAAATTTAGAAAATAATTAGATTTTAAGTTAATTAGGCAATTTAAGTCATTAATTAATTCAAATAATTCAAAAATAGGAAAGTATTTATTAATTCAAATTAAATAATAAAAATAATAAAAATATTTCTGATTTTTAAAATGATTTAATAATATATATAAAAAAATTAAATTAAATTTTATAAATTTAGAAAGTATTTGAATTTTAAATTAATTAATTACTAGTTAAGTAATTTAGGTAACTAATAAATTAAAATAATAAAAAAAGAAAGTAATTATTAATTTAAGTTTAAATAATTATCATAATTTCTCTGATATTTTAAAATAATTAATGAAAATAATAATTTTAGAAAGTATGTAAATTAATTATTAATTAATAACTTAAACACTTAATTGATTACCTAATTAAGAACAACTTAAAAATAGTAATAGTATTAAACATAATTAATATTTCTTAAATAATAATAATAATAATAAAAATACTAATTTTTTTTATTTTAAAAATAACATAACATGAATAAATATTAATATCAAATAAATATGTAAATTATTTAAATAACATACAATATAATATAAATAAAATTTATTTTTAAAATAATATTTTCAAATAATTATTTAAGACATATTAATGAAAAAAAATTATTATTATTTTTATATAAAAATTAAAATAATATTCATTTAAATATTAATTAAATACTTAAACTAGGTTTAATAAATAATTTAAAATATATATGTTATTTAAAAATAATTTTAATTTTAAAATAAAAAGTGCAAAATCATGAAGAAAATGACATATTATATGTATTATATTTTTATTTTTTTATAGATTTGAAAATAATGTTAAATTTATTTAAATCCTTAAAAAAATAAATAAAAAAAATAAAAAAAAAATAAAAAAAGTGAGAAGAAGAAAATTCACTCTCTCGATCGAGACAACAAAATATAATGAAAATTTAAACATGAGTAAAACGAATGAAGAGCATTCGTGGGGGAGCGATTTCGCATTCTAAAATGAGGTATATGAAAAATTACTAAATCTATGTGTTGTGACCTAGATCTAAAGTGTTTTGAGAAATTCTTACCGTTAGATCTTCAAAGTCTTCAAACGGTTAAGCTTGTAGATTGTCCTCGTATATATCTCTAGTTGAAATCACGAACAAACAAACTCTAGCTCAACCGGCTCGAGGCCTTGGATGGATCTAGCCTTGATCTCGCCGGCGGAGTTTTACCGGTGGATTTGAGTGGAAGAAGGTGGAGAGAGGTTGGAAGAGCTCTCACACCAAGAAGTTAGGGTTGAGAGTGGCTAGGGAGAGAATAGAAGCTCCCCTCTCATGAAGCCCTAAAAGAGTATTTAAATGATTAAACCCTTAGATCTACGGCTAGGATTCATCCTAAGGCTAATTAAGAGGGAATTGAGGTGATTTAGCCATCGATTTAATTGCTTGATTTAATAATAAATTTAAGCTCAAAATTAGATTCGAGTCAATTCAAAATTTAATTTAATTTGGTCAAATTAACCCAATTAAATTTAAATAAAATGACGACTCAAATCATAACAAACTCGATGTGGCCAAGGCGGACTAATCGAGTTTAATCAAACCCGATCGAGCCTAATTTGACTCAACTCGAGCTAATTCCTGCTCGAATTGAACCCGATGGGGCTTGATTAAATCAATCAAAGACCCTCAATGACACTCGAACAAAAATCGAGGTCAACACATACCCCAAAATTTATAAAGAACTAAGCAAGAAGTGGCATCACATCACCATTGTCAATACAAGGTTACTATAAAACCTCAAGACTATAGTAAACAAAGTGATAAATTTGCATTTAATCTTTATACTTACTGCTTGGTAGCCTTATTTAATGATCTCCAATTTTTTATTTCTCAAAATCTATTTATTTCCTTGTCCTTCTTACCACTTGCCCAGCAAAGTGCTAAGTGAATCAAGGAACTAATGTATACTAACATATGCCTTTATACGTATTTAGCAGGAAGTTGGTGAGTTATGATAGAGGATCTTGCCCTTAAATGAGCCCACTTAGGGAAATCACAAGGGAGCTTGTCTGAAATAACCAAAAATCATTACTTGCTTAGGCCTTCCAAGGAGCTCGACTTGCATGGGGAAAGTAAGTGAATCTTCTCCATAGCTAGAATATTCCTAGACCACATCTGAAGTACTCACTCTTTCCAAGGGTGACCATTTTCACCAAACTCAACTACATGAAGGTGCTTATTCATGGGACCCTTAGTGTGACTGATTGTACCATTTAAGATGAAGCTCTCCTTTCCCATGACAATATCTCACTCACCTTTCTCTTCTCAAGCAATATTATAGCCTATATACATGTGGTTGGCCACATCAACCAACTTGCTAGTTGTTAGTCCCCTTTCATCTTAGTAATTGCCCACATACTCATCTGAGGACACTCATTCTTATCCACTTAGTATTATTAGAGTCACCTATAAGAAACTCTTAGTAAACTTCTGATCTCACTATCATTCAGCCTATTAGAAGAAGACATATGTTTAAGGTTATGTGTAGTATTATATTGATATTCTATCTAATATTATATTTTCTTTTACTTTTTCTTTTTGTAGCCTTTTATGTATCCCTCAAAACTCTATAAATAAGAGGTGACGAGGAACAATTTAGGGACTATTGGACTAATATAGTAGGTACTTTTACAGTTTTGAGACTCACAATTTCTTGAGTATTCTATTAATTTTCTCTCTGCTCTGCTCTCTCTCTTTCTTCTCTTTATCTCTTTTGATTATCTCACAAATTCTCTAGTCACTCGTTCACTCATAGTTAATTTCAGCATGCTAGTAAGGTCGGATGTCTTTCAGGGACAAATTTGAATCCAATAATATAATTCACTCATTTTTACTAAAGATAATCTTTCTTATAATATTAAGTTTTGACCTCCACCTATAATTAGAGGGTTAGAGGGGAAACTTAGGAGATAGAGAAGTTTTGTCTCATGTCTTGTATATTTTGATAATACAATCAAATTCATATCTTTTCATTCAAAATTTATTTTATATTGTGGAGAATATCTCAAATATATAATTGTAGGAAAAAAATCTTTGCTAACTAACATGCTATGAATTCTTTCACCTTTTTTTATCTATTTCATTTTGTCATTTTGTAATAGTTTTTGTTATAAAATTTTGCTGTTGCTCATAAATAAAATTAAATGAAACACTTACAATATAGTTAAATTTCAACTCTATAGTTGAATTATGTCTACATAAATTCTTCTTTTTTTTAAAAGAAACTGTAAATTGTGTTTATTAATGAAAAAAAGAAAAATACAATATAAGTGATAGCTACTCCATCACATTCTTCCTTTAACAAAGACATAAAAGTTTAAGGAAGGTTATTATCTAGTACATTCTAGAAGAAATTTCTTAATAGAGTATAAGTTACACAACAAGTGACAACTTTATTACATTCCCTGGGTAGGAATATAATGAAAAATGACTTATTTAAAGTCATGCAAAAAAGATAAATCTAAGAGACCTTTATTTTAATTTGGCTTAATAGAAGAAGCAAAATATTTCTGGAACATATTGATAACATTGATGTTATCCCCTTCAATCCAAATGCCATTAGATTCCAACATCCAATCTTTTAGTACATCTTTAAGGGTAAGAACATCAAGAACTTTGACTTGAGCAACATCCTAATGAAATAATTTCTTTCCAAATGTAGAAATAATAAACCTACCCTCTTGTGATCTCTAATAACTCCTTTGATTCCAGTATTATTATATTTGAGTAAAGAAGTGTCCACATTCACCATTATTCAATTTGGAGGAGGGGTATTAAAGTTTGCAAACTAATATGGTCATAGAATGTAGGACATTTCTCAAAAGATTTTTCTATATTCAAAGTGTCTTCCATTACTTGGATATGTTTCCCATTCCCAATCTTCCATCTAATTAGTGGCTTTAGATGCTGAGCACCATCGAGTATAATTTTCCAAATAGCAAAATCACCTCTATTTATGAAAAAAGATCAAATATGCTTGTCATATTTGAAAATTATACTTCTGTTAAGCAAATAACTTGGATTAATACAAAAGTTCAAAGCTAATCTAGCTCTCAAAGTACCATTCCAATTGGATTTTGAATGAAACCCCAAGCCTCTAAAACTTGCTTGGAATATAAAAATCTTCGCACTTTACATAATGCAAATCTTGCATCCCTTTATCTTTATGCCATAAAAAAACTTCTACATAATATGTGCAAATCATCCAACACTCCTTTAAGAACTAAAGAGTAGGAAGGTAGGGAGAGGAAGAAGAGAAGACATAATTAGCACAACCCTTCCTTCCAAGGATAAACATCTACTACCCCATGAGTTAAACTTCTCCAACGTATGTTTGATGAACAACAACATATATTCTATGTACTTTTTTTTACACCAAGATAAACAAGTTCTTTCACAAGTCTAAATCCAATGCACTTAGTCAATCTTTTTTTCAATTTCATATTCAGAATTTTTGAATAAATAGCTATATATTTATCCTTGTTTATTTTCTATCCTATGCAAGAACAATATTCGGCCATAATATGTTTAATAAGGCTAATATTCAGAAGTTTAGCTTCAGTAAAGATCAATGCATCATCTGCATAGAGGAGAAGAAAAATTATCTCAGAATTGGATGCTAATTTGATATCCAACTTCACACGTTTCTATTGGGTAGCTTTGGACAACAGTTCTTAACACAAGATAAATAAGGAGATAATGAGCATCCTTGTCTAAAGCCACAATAATCCATTATCCATTCATGTTTTTGACAATTAATAATAACTGTGAATCTAGAATAACAAACACATTGCATCACATAATTTGTAAATTTCAGAGGGAAGTTGATCAATTTCATAACTTGGAATAACTTTGGCTAGCACATACTATCATAGACTTGCTCCATATCCACCTTTAAAGCAATACCATCTTTCTTTGATGCAAAGAAATTTGAATTTATTGAACATTTCTTGAGCTAAGAGGCAACGATCTGAAATATATATGCTAGGAACATATGCTACTTGATCTTTCGAAATTAAGTTGAGAATAATCAATTTAAATCTATTTAACATCCTTGCAACTATCTTATATATTGTTTGGCAAAGATTAATTGGCCCGACTTTTAAGGATTCAGTAGCATTTTTCATATTGAGAATGAGAATAACCAACGTCTCTTTCCATCGAGATGTCATGCATTCTATTTTAAAGAATTCACTAATTGCTTTCCAAATATGATCATGCATAATATCCCAATAGAACTTGAAGAAGGTTGCTGAAATTCCCTCAAGCCCAAGTGATTTTGTTATTTCCCATCTGGTTTACAGCAGTCTTAAGATCTTCTTTGAAAAATTTTGATTGCATGAATGGTCGGCCATCCATCTAAAGAACAAATCCTTGATCTCCATTTACATCTAAAAAACTAAGCAAATACATTATTCTATACAGACGAATAATACACACATTTATCAAATTTCTCACACATCAATGGCCTTCAAAATTTTTTAGCAACACGTAGATTTGTACAATTATGTGGAGGATTCGGGTCATGTTCATTTTGGCAGAATAATATTTAATGGTGATAATGTATTCTGATCTGACTAAGCTAAAGCTCTAATTAAAAATTAAGTTCTTTAAATATATTTGTTTGCAGTTAGTTTACCCGATCTATGGTGGCTTTTTGACTCGTCTCCTCTCTCTCTCTCTCTCTCTCTCTCTCCCCGCATCAGTGCACTCGTTGAGTTTCTCAAACGATCGTTTATGACTTTATGCCTCCTCCCACAATTCCGGCAATGCCCGTCTCGCCTCTGAGGTAGATCCTCTTGCCTTCTCAACGGATGACCCCCGATCATTAGCTAGCAGTAAGGCGTGCTGCCTACCTCTCGGTTTTTACCAGCTCAAGCAAGGTGGTGACTGGTGAGCTGACTACGGGTGGCCCTATCCAGGGCTGCAAAGATCTGCCGGTGGCACCGGAGCTAGCTTTTTTGATTTCTACCTTCTTGGATCCGTTTCCTGTCAGAGGTACTTGCACAATGTCATTCCGTTTTCTATCGATCGCTTCACGGATTTGTATGGATTGTTGTTTGTTCTGGGTTTCGGTCTCCTAAATCTTTTCTCGCTTTGTCAAATTTGACGTCGTGTCCAATGAGATTGGAACTTTTGACGGTTCTCCTGTTTTTTTTTTTTTTTTTTATTGTTGCAGCGAAAAAAATAATAACTCAAGGAATATTATTGGAACTTGGTTCAGCTCAGTTTGTAAGATAAGATGAACACAGCAGCTCCTCCTCAGCTGTCTGATTCTAATTGCAGGATCATTGAAAACAACAATGCGTCCAAGAGGGTCTATCAAGTCTGGAAAGGAAGCAATGTAATACTCGTTCCTTACCCTGGCAAAATCTTGTGTGTTATATTCTGGTTATAAACATGCCCATTTTGCTATGCCCATAGCCTTTAAGCCCTTTGTTTTTTCGTGCTGCCATATTTTGGTTTTGAAGGCATAAGTTCGAGCATTATTCTGATACTTTTAGTTTTGGGAATTCATATGAACTAATCTTAAGCTTATGGGTTTGTGGCAAGTTTCAAACTTTGGCTTCATTTATTATTTCTGCTGTTGTTTGAAAAGTGGGGTGGGGGTGGAAAGTTGTTATTGAAAGAAGATACTGATAAAATTTGCTGAATTGAAAGTTTAAGATGCTGTTTGGTTGATGAGCTATAGTTCATTAATAAAATGGGTTTTTGTTTAGGTCATTGGTTCAAAAGGTGGTAAACCTACACCCCTGTTGCATACAGGAAAACAACAAGCAGTAAACAAGATAAACACAGGAAGAAATAGAAGAAATGTCTATTGATTTCATTCATGCCGATTACATTAGCAGAGACTAGATATATAGGGTAGGATAGTAGAGTTAGTTATTAAGATATTTATGCCATAATGTATGCACGTTAGTGTAACTGAATGAATGCATCCAGATGATACAAGCAGTTGTAAGAATGTGTGCTAACAGTTGCAGGCAGTTATAAACCGTATGCTAACATCCCCCTTCAAATTAATGAGCCATGGAGTGGATCGTTAATTTGTGTCTGAGAGTGTGGAAGCGAGCAGCCGAAAGTGGTTTGGTGAGAATGTCTGCAGGTTGATAAAGGGAGCTGATATGATGAATTGTAATTGCCTTTGATTTGATGTGATCACTGATAAAATGATAATCGATCTCGATGTGTTTTGTGCAGCCATGAAAAATTGGGTTGTTTGCAAGAGCCAAATCAGAGGTGTTGTCACAATAAAGGGGAGTGGTGGAGTGTTGCTGTGTCTGAAAATCAGCCAAAAGACGTCAGAGCCAGAGTGTATTCGATGTTGTTGAAGCAAAGACGCAATATTATGCTTATGTTGAGGATTTAGCCAATGTTGATTGCTTTTTAACGCTCCATGAGATTAGATTATCTACCAAAAATGTGCATAAACTAGTGACAGACTTGCGGTCATGAGAATCGGCCACCCAATTGGCATCCACAAATGTGCGTAGTTGAAGTGAGCTGCAAACTAAAGGAAGACCAAAATCGATTGTGCCTTGAATGTACCTAAGGAGCCTTTTGAGAGACTGGTAATGAAGGTTTGTTGGGTTGCACATATACTGACATATCTGATTTGTGGCAAATGCTATATCAGGTCTGGTAATGGTGAGATACTTAGCAAGTTGGCGATACAGATGCAGATTGTGATATGGAAGTTCAACATCATGGCATTGTGAAGGCTTGGTGGGCACCGGTGTGAGTGCAGATTTGCATTGGTTAAATCCTGATGCATGGATAATGTCTCTGGCATAATGTTGCTTGGTAAGGAAATAACCATTGGAAGTGGTGGATATCCGAATTCCCAGAAATAAGGAAGCAGAGCCAAGATCTTTGAGAAAAAATCTGATTGTAGCTGAGTGATGATGCGTTGGATGGTGGGTTGAAGATTGCCTGTGATTAGCATGTCATTTACATACATCAGTAGATAAATTTGTACCTTGTTATGATGATATACAAGCAGTGAGGAATTGGACTTGTTGTGATGAAGGTGGGGTGATAGATTCGTTCAGAGAGTTGCTTGGAGAGGTGATACGTTATGTTGGAATGAGCAACGGAGGAGAAATTGAGTATGGTGGAGGCGTGGTAGTGGATGAGGTGATAGGAGAGCCAAAGAGAAATAGATGTTCATGGAAAGTAATGTGCCTGGAAATGTAAATTTTCTTTGATTTTTGATCATAACACCTATAGCCTTCGTGTGTAGGAGAGTAGCGTAAAAAGATACAAGGTTGAGATAGTGGGTTAAGTTTGTTTGTATCTAGATGTGATAAGTGAGGAAACAAAGGCACCCAAAAGTGTGTAAATGGCTATAGGAGAGAAGTTGTCCATATAGTAGTTGATAGGGTGTTTGAAATTGGTGGGCTGTGGTGGGAAGAAGATTGATAAGGTAGTTTGAGGTAAGCACAACCTCGGCCCAAAATTGAGTGGGAAGATTGGTGGCATGTAGGAGGGTTCGTGTTGTATCTTAAAGATAACGATTTTTGCGTTCAGCAGAACCAATTTGTTCTGGGGTGTAGGGACAACTGAGTTGGTGGAGGATTCCTTGTGTTTGAAGGAACTGCTTGAATGTTGAGCTAGTATATTCTCTGCCACCGTTAGAACGAAGAATTTTAATTTTTGTATTAAATTGTGTGTTAATGAGTTGGCTAAATTGTTGGAATTTGATTAAGGTTTTTACTTTGCTATGCATAAGAAAAAGCCAACAAAAACGAACAATCATCGATGAATGTTACAAAATATCAATATCCATTTAAAGAGGAAATGGGGGCTGGACCCCAAACATCTGAGTGTATTAACAAAAACAGAGAAGATTCATTTGTGGAACTAGTAGAGAATGACAATTTATGGCTCTTGGCCGTTTCACATGAATTGCAAAGAAAAGAACTATTGGAAATACATAGAGATGGTTGGAGTTTTGCTATAGTTTTCATGAGTTGCTAATGAGGGTGACCGAGCCGAGCATGCCATAGAGTTTTTGGAGAGAGGGTGCTATGAAATGTTGTGGTGTTGTTGATTGACGGTGAGACTTGATAGTGACCATCATGATGTTGACCATGAAGAAGAACATGATTGTTCGTGAGGTCCATAATAATGAAGCCAGTGGAGTCAAAAGAGATGGAACAGTTGTTATCTGAGATTAGTTTGTAAATAAAAAGCAAATTATGTGAAAGGGAATGAACATGTAGAAGGTTGCGAAGAAAGAGCTTACGGTGGAAAACTGGTAGAGGTAATATCCCTTGGCCCGTGTGTTGGATTGGAAGCGATGTGCCGTTGGCTATAGAGACACTGTCCGATCCCTAATAAGGCGTAGCTTGTTGTAAATTGAAAGCATCAAGTGTTAGATGATTCGTGGCTCCATAATCTGACACCCAATCAAATTTGGTGGAGGACTACTGCGGAGAGAGGTATGCTCGGGTTAGATTGGGGTTTGCTAATAGATATTGCATGTTGCACCTATTCCAACATGATAATGCAGTGTGATCATACTCATTGCAGATTTGACAAGTTGGGCGGGATTGATTCTAAGCTTACGAACCATGACCTGAGGAGAATGGTGATCGTGATGAAGATCCTCTGCCACAAGGAGGTCTTGGCTGCCAATTGCGGTTTGCCTGATTTGATGGAGTTGAATTTCAGCCAGTATAAAGGGCTTGATGATCTTTATGGGGAACTGATTCTTTGAGGAGTTCATTTTGTTGATGTATTTCTTCATTGCATAGTAGTGAATAAAACACTTCAAGATTGATAGAGTGAAGGGATGTGCGAATGGAAGTCTTGAAGGAATTATAAGAGGAGGGAAAACCATTTAAAATGTATAGAATTATATCTTCAGAGTCCACTTGAGAAATAGCTGCGACAATATTATCTACTAGAGCTTTGATTTGAGTGAGGTATTGAGTCATGGTATTATCACACTTTTGTATGTGATGTAACTTATTCTTTAATTGGATCACTTGAGATCAGTTAGTAGGCTGAAGTCGAAGCTCTAGATTTGTTCAAATGTCATGAGCTATGGTTAAAGTGAGGACATAAGGAAGGATCGAGGGTGATATGGTGGAAAAGAGGGCTGAAACTAGATTTTGATCAACTAGTTTCCATAGGCGGTATTCTGTGTAGTCTGGTGGAGAAGTGGAAGATGAAATTGGTTCAGGTGGGCATTGAAGACTATCTTTTAGATAACCTTCAAATCCATTTGTCGAAAACAATTTGTATATCTGCAATTGCCAAATGGGATAGTTATCATTTGCAAGTTGAATATTAACAATGGATTTGATGTTGGACATATAAAATTTTAGAGGAGGTATGTTGTATTTAGTCATTGATGCAATAATGGAGGAGGTGGGATTGGTTCTTGTTGATTCCTGATCAGCGTTAGGAGGGGTGGCGACGACCTTCAACGCTCTGATACCATGTTGAATACAGGAAAGCAACAAGCAATAAACAAGATAAACACAGTAAGAAATATAAGAAATGTCTATTGATTTCATTTATGCCGGTCACATTAGCAGAGACTAGATATATAGGCTAGGATAGTAGAGTTAGTTATTAAGATAGTTATGTCATAATGTCTGCATGTTGGTGTAACTGAATGAATGCATCCAGATGATACAAGAAGTTGTAAGAATGTGTGCTAATGGTTGTAGGCATTTATGAACTGTATGCTAACAACCCTGACTCACGGAGATGATTAAGGGATTAATCTCAATTTATGGGACAAATCTTATGAGTCAAGTTCAAACAAAATAATTTGGTATTCAAGAGGAAATGCTTTATATATGAATAATTATAAACAAACACGTATAAGCATAAGTATAATGAATAAAATTTCAGTTTTACCAAGGAAGTCCTTGGCAATATTTCAACTATGAAGAAAAAAAACATTAATTGATGGAAAGGAAATGAAATAAACAAACAAAGTATATAATAACTAGCCCAAAACCCAATATATGTTTAAAGAAAGGGCTACAACATTAACTTAAATATCGATTTAACAAAATAATTATTTCTAAAAAGTTATATTCTTGTTTACTAAACAAATTGATGAAATTTACTAAGATAATTTTGTACTTATTAAATTACAAATGGGGGAATGCAAAATGAACAATAAAGAGGCATTTTAATGGGATGTCACTAGCAAATGTTATTGTGACATATGAGTAGGTGAAAAACAAATGACCAAAATCTCAAATGACCTAAATGACCAAAATCTCAAATGCTCATATGATTTACAGTATAGTAATATTCATAGTTATCTAGGTGAAAAACAACATTTAATGCCATTAAATGTTAATATCTTTATATGTACCCATAAAATTATATATATATATATATAGATAGATAGAGAGAGAGAGAGAGAGAGAGAGAGAGAGAGAGAGAGAGAGAGAGAGAGAGAGAGAGGAATCATTAGTCATTTATCATAGTACTTTTATATTTATGTTCAACTATATTCAGTCTATTAAGATACCTTGAATGAAGAATATTTTATAAACCTATGAAAATCCACTGATTCCCAAAGAGTTTTTTTTGGTGGATATAACGTCTCTCGATCGAAGAAAGAAAACAAGACTTGCGATTGTGGGTGAGAGCAAGGGTATGCGATGATCTAGCTCCATGTTTCCATAAATGCGAGTAGAGTTGGTGAGGCATACTAATCCTTGAAGTTAGGGAGTGAGAGTTGGGTGGCTGGGGCAATTTGCTTATGGAGTTCAAATCAAGGGCATCGATTAGTTCAAGCATCGGGAGTGGAATTTGTCAAGGTTTTGTTTGTTACATTTACCCCACTTAAAAAAATTTGTCTCCAAAGTCATTCCTTAATTCTTGAATAGCTATGGGTACTTCACGATTATCTCTTTTGTCATCTTCTATTATATTCTCATTATGATTGATTCTTTTAGAGTGCCTTGATAAATGGAATGGATTGACACGAAGGTGCTTAGCTTCATGATCCAAAATATGATTAAATATCTCTTTATAACTCAGATATTTAAGAATCAATAGTGGCTTAATTTGAATTATATGAGAATCATTAATGAAAACAATGTCATAAAAAAAAGAGATGTTAATGTACACTTGCAAATTTCAAAAGAAGAGGAAATCGATAAGAAGCTCTACTCACTCTTTCAATCATCTCAAAATGAATAATGATTTGGGATTGCTTGTTGAATCTTGGAACTCTACGTAAACGTGAAACCTTGAGAAAGATATTATCTCCAACCTCAAATTCAATTTCTCTATTGCTTAAGGTTTAAATGCCTTAGCTAATGTTGTTGAACCGAACAAGTTATTATTGAATCAGATGAACTTTTTTAATAGCTTGATGATACGCATGATTTTTATGCATTATTACCCCAACTAGGTTCTTTGTTTTTCATATTTATTATTCTTTAAATTCAGAATTTTGCTATAGCAATGCAAGGAATTTGATTTATGTTGGCGGGCATGATTGTTGGTGGATTTTAGGTACATGATGTGCAATGGCGCCTTGGTGTGCAACCCATAGTTTTTGAGATAGAAAACACAGAGCATGGTGCCTAGGTGCCTAGACTCGGCGCCTAGGTGGTAAGTCCGACACCCAGGCACCCAAAAGTTAAATTTTTGGCACCAAGCCCAGTCTGCACTAAATTGTAGCAAATTTTGCCTATTCTGTGGTGAATTTTTGGGGATACTTAAGAAACATTTTAAGGTTTAGAGAGCTTTTTTAGCAACCATATTTTGGAGAGCTTTTCAAGGGCAAAGAGATTTCTTGGAGGAGTTTTGATGGTGGCTAGGGAAAGAATGAAGAAGATTTCGATGGCGTGTACTGAGAGCCCAAATCTTGAGTTTTTCTTTCTTCTTATTTATTCTTGCAATCAATTATTTTGTATTTTGATTTCAAGTTAGCATAAACTAAAACCCCTTTTTGGATATTAGATGTAGCCGGTTGTACTTTTATTGGTTTGTGTTGAATGTAATCTTTTGAGTCTTTGTGCTTTCATATCGTTATGTATTTTATCCTATGTTGAATGAGTTTTAATTGCTTGGCTACCAATGAGAAGTTCAGAAGGTCCGGTTGAAATATATAGGTAGAGAATGAACTTGTTGTGGATAAATATCTTGATAAATCTATTGAAATCGTTTAATTTGAGTGATCACTTGTACCGTAGCAATTAAACTAATCTATGTTGAATCTATCATTATGATATAGGAATGTTGTGTAAATAGGTAGTAATCCAAGGCATTCTAGAGAAAGGTAAGTCCATCTTAATTTTGATAGCAACAAAACTTTTATGACTGTATTGTACTGCAACCAAGCCAATGGAAAGATCCCTAATGAAATCTTATCTCTAGACCTAGTCCACCAGATTTATATATAAGGTATTCTCTAGTTTGCTTTAGTTGTTTACTTATTTTCTATTTTTATAAAACTCCATTCTATTTCGATTTTTTAAATAGAATAAATGCAACCTAATTTTAGTAATTGGTTGGCAGTATCTTTGTGATGATACTTGATACTCATCACTTTATTACTTAATAATCACACATTGTTTTCATATATGCTCATTCATAACACTTGATCAACTTGTTGAGGTCCTAAGAGTCTTCTCTTGCCAATGCTAAATCAACACAAAGGAGATTTTTTTTTCTTTTCCATAAAGTGCCTCATATTGTTTCAGATCAATACTAGCTTGAAAATTATTATTGTAAATGAAATTCACAAATGGAATGTAATCTTCCTAACAATCACGAAAGTCTATAATGTAGGCTCTCAGCAAGTATTCTGAAGTTTGAATATAATACTTCGTTTGACCATCTTTTTGAACATGAACACTATATTGATGTCTAACCTCATACCTAATTCCTCTTGCACTTTATTCCATAATTTAATAATAAATCCTTCGTTTCAATTAGATACAATGATTATTGGTTCTCCATGCACTCAAATAATATAATCCATATGCATCCTTGTTAGCTTCTTAATGGAACCTGCTAGGTGAAAAATGAGCGGTCTTTATGAGTTGTCAATCACTACCCAAATTATATTATGCCTTACTTGGATCTTGATAAGCTAATAACATTATTCATCACAATCTCCTGCTTTTGCTCATGATTAGGACGAATCTGCAACATAAAACTGAATTTTTGATGTTTAACCTTAACTACTTGATATGTCAAACACTTGGCTTCAAATTTTGTAACATCATTATTCATACCAAACCATGAGGAAAGGTTTTAAAATCTTGATACATTCTCCCTTGATAAATAGAATATGGATTAGTGTGCACTTTTTAATGTATCTCCTATTGAAGTCCTATCTAACTTAGAAAACATTATCTATATTTAATTTTTAATGAGCTTGATTGAGTAATAATGAATTTTGGTTTCATTCTAATCTGAATGTAGTGAGACCTTCAATGCTCTATGGTGCAGAATGTTGGCCATTAAAAGAGAAGCATAATATTGAGTTAAGTGTTACAGAGATGAGGATGCTTAGGTGGATGAGTGGTTAAGTCTTAGAGACAGGATACGAAATGAGCATATATGTGAAAATGTTGGAGTAGCTCCAGTGGAAGATAAGATTAGAGAGTCGCCTTAGATGGGTTGGTCACATGAAACGGCGGCCTTCTGATGACTCGATTATGAACGTTGATGTACTAGATTTGACTTATGGTAAGAAAGGTAGAAGTAGATCTAAAAAGTATTAGTTAGAAAATATTAGAAATGACATTTCTTTATTAGATTTTGATGATAATTTGACTTTTAACTTGACACAATGGAGAAAAAGGATTCATGTAACCGACCCCCACATCGTGGGATAATGGCTTATTGTTGTTGTTGTTGTCTAATTTGAATGTAATTTTTATATTACATCAATTCAGTGTCTTCTATGTGATTTGCACGAATCCAATCTGAAATTGTTGGCTAAATAATCATATCGCACATGATGGATTTGCTTTATGGTGGTACTATTGCTAAGATGAAGTCAATCTATCTTGAATGCCAACTATCACTTGAATGATTATCTAAGTTGCGTAAGTTGAATATTTTCCACACAACATCTGGAACAACATCAACCTTGCTTGAGTGGTACTAAATTTATAGGTCATTATAGTACATTTACTCAATCCATTGCCTCTACCCTACGTCCAAAATCTTGTGTGTAAAAATATTCTCCAAGCTCTTATGATCAGTAAAAATCTAATAGTGAATGCCATAAAGATAATGCATTTAGATCTTAAATTCAAAAATATATGCGATTATCTCCAAGTCATGAGTAGGATAATTCTTATCATATATCTTGAGCTACGTAGAGGCATAAGCTACTTCATTGTCATGTTGCTAGTAGAACATAGTCCAAACCCTGATGCGAAACATATCAATATTTGAAGGAATGATGTGAATATAAGCTGACACTAAGTTATTCTTGAACTTCTAAAAATGTTGCTCATAAGAATCAAACCACAAATAGTTAAGAAACTTCAAATCAATTTAGTTAATGGGTGCAGCAATACTTAAACTTTCAACAAATCTTATACAGCAACCAACTATACCAAAAAAGAACTACAAATCTCTTTGCTGTTGCTCGATTTCGAATAATCTATCAATCTTGATCATAGCAAGATCAATATAAATTTTAGCTCAGTTTAAAATGTGTCATGGATGTTCATTTATACATTTGCAAGAGTATGTATCATGGTGTATGCTTTTTGTGGATGATATTCTTCTTATTTATAAGACTAAGGAGGGAGATGAAGGAAAACTTGAATTATGGAGGTTAATCTTAGAGTCTATAAGTTTTCCTTAGGGTAGATCTAAAATTGAATACATGGAGTGTAATTTTAGTAGTAATAGATCTAGTGAGGGAATTGTGACTTCAGAAAATAAAGTCATTAAAAAGAGTACATGTTTTAGATATATTAGGTATGTTATTCAAACTAATGTGAAATAGACGGGGATATTATTAGTAAAATTCAAGTTGGATGATTGAAGTGGAGGATCTAGCCTGTTGCATGATAGAAAAGTACCCCTCAAATTTAAGGAATAAATTTATAAGATGGTGGTGAAACTTGCAATGCTTTATGGCATAAAATGTTGGCCATTAAAGTGAAACATAAAATTTAGTGTTGCAGAGATGAGGATGCTTAGGTGGATGAGTGACTTTACTCTTAGAGACAATGTGAAACGAGTATATATGTGAAAAAGGTTGGAGTAGCTGCAGTGGCATATAGGACTAGAGAGAGTACCTTAGATGGTTTGGTTGTATGAAACGTCGGCCTTCCGATGACACAGTTAAGAGAGTATCTGCATTAGATCTGGTCTATGTTAAGAAATGTAAAGGTAGACCTAAAAAATAATGTTAAAAGGTATTAGAAATGACATTTTTTATTAGATTTAAACAAGAATTCGACCCTTAATTGGACACAATGGAGAATTCATGCAACCGACCCCACATAGTAGGATAAATGCTTGATGTTATTGTTATTGTTGATAACATGTCTAAGAAAATTTACCTCTTGAAGTCAGAATATCATCAATTACTTAATAAAAAAGTGACATAAATAAGATATAAAAACTCTATTCTATTCATATGATCTATTAAAGCGACAAGGGCATCACTCAACCCAAATATCATCACCATAAATTCATAATGATCATGTCAAGATCAAAAGACAGTCTTAAACATACTATTACTCTTGATTTTCAATTGGAGATAATCTAGTCAAAGAGAATTTGATTTTTAATAGGACACAATGGAGAAAAAAGATTCATGTAGCCGACCCCACGTAGTGGGATAAAGGCTTGATGTTGTTGTTTGTTGATAATCTAATCAAAGGTAAACTTTGAAAAACATAGAAGCACCTTGACATTTATCAAACAAATCATTTATATGAGGTAGATGATACTGATTCTTCACAGTCACCTTATTTAACTCCCTATAATTAATGTATAACCTCATACTTCCATCTTTCTTCTATTCAAACAAAATTGTTGCTCCATGAATAAAAGAAAGAAAGAAAGAAAAGGAATTTTTTTGGTTGTATTATTAGCAACCTTATTCCAATGTTTGGGATTAGGTTTAGGAATTCTCATTTTATCATTTTTTCCTACATAGTGCTACATGAGTTGTTAAATCTATTTTATGTAAAAATTTTCGAACAATTCCTAGTCATTGTTGGAAGATTATTATTATCATCAATGTTATTGGGAAGAGCAATAGGCATAATATGTTTAAATATCTTAAGAGTTATTATAGAGTAGAATAGGGATGTAGATGGAGATATAACTTCTAGAGTTATGAATTGTTATTAAAAAGTAAAATTGCCTTACAAATAAAAGAATACCACGTTGACTTAAAAGGTAAACTTTAGAAAAAATCAATTAGACACCAGTTATGCTTTATAAAATTGAGTGTTGGGTGCCAAAGAAGTTATTAATCACAAATATAGTGTAGTAAAAATTAGAATGTTATGAAAAATTATTGGAAATTTTGAGTAAATGATTGTATTAAGGAGGTGATGGAAGTAAATGCTTGTTAGAGATAAAATTTTAAAAAAATAAAATTAGATGATTTTGCACGTACATTGAATGATATAAGGTAGGGGTGTAAACGAGTCGAGTCGAGTCGAGTTTTGGCCCTTATCGAGCTTGGCTCGTTAGATAGATAGCGAGCTCGAACTCGAGCTCGAGCTCGTGTCACTGTTAACGAGCTCGAGCCGGCTCGCCAGCCATGAGCGGGAATTTTTAAATTTAGGCGGGATTTTTCAAAATTTTAAAATTAGGCGGGATTTTTAAATTTTAAGCGGGATTTTTAAAACTTAAACAAAATTTTTATAAAAATATGAAATATTTCACTTTTAAATAAAATTTAGGTGATTATTATTATAATTTTTTAATATTTAAATTTAATAAATAAAATAAAATTATTTTTAAAAAATATTAATATTTAATCGAGCCGGCTCGCGAGCTCACGAGCCAAGCCGGCTCGAGCTCGAGCTCGTTTACTAAACGAGCTCGAACTCGAGCTCGAGCTCGATAAGCTCGGCTCACGAGCTCATAAAAGAGTCGAGCTCGAGCCGGCTCGCGAGCCGGCTCGGCTCACTTACACCCCTAATATAAGGTGCACCAACTTGAGAACTAAATAAAGTTAAAGTGGAAGGGTGGGAAATAAACGTGGTAGACTGTAAGTTATAAGAATTGAAGTTGCACAAAATAGAGAGAATATCTCATACAAATCGCAACATAAATACAAATCAAAATATAAACAAATTGAGAATGAGAGTTTAAAAAATAACCATCCTATATTGTTAGGATAAGACTAATGATGATAAATTTATTGACGAGTTAGTGTAAACTAGGTAATTTAACCAACCAAAATGCTATTTTAAAAAAATAGTTTTTAAATAAGGTTACCAACTTGAAAAGTAGCCGAAATGCTTTCCATCATTGGCATAGTTTAGAGTGACCAATTGAGTATGATAACGTTAATTTTAATTTGCATGTTTGTGTTTTTCATACTGTTCGTACAAATGAATTGGTTATTGTTTTTTTTTATAGGATCACGGGATGAGATTGATATCTAATTTTGAATTCATTTTTATTTTTATTTTTATTTCTTCTAGTTATGTTCAACTTGACTTAAGGCTCCGCAGAAGTTCCCTAGCGGCACTGACTGCTGCTGCCTGGTGCCCTCTAAAGAGCGCCTACATATTTGTTGAGAATTGGGGCATTTATTCGCTAACTATTCAACGTTTAATAGTTTGTTATTTTATTTTTGTCTATTAGAATAATACTGGATTATATTTTCTGAACCAGCATTAACCTTGTTAATGTTTTCATCAATATTATTATAGATGCCGATTTAAGTTGTGGATTTCTGATTCTGTTTGCAACTAATCTGCTATACCATTCAAGAAAAAATACCAATTAGCTTGTGCATCTTTCAGAGGTTTTTCCTTGGTGGGAGGCTCATTTTTGGTCCAGATGTGAGGTCACTGTTTTTCACTGTAGGCCTGATAGTAATTCCAGTGATCCTGTTTGTAGTTTTTGTTTCACCCCAGCTTGTCGACGAGTTTAACTCTCAAATCGGCTATCTGATCTTATCGATTGCTGTGATCTTTGCAGCATGTGTAAGTTACCATCTGCATTCCGTATATGTTCCCTTTTGCATAAGTTGGATAATCTCATTTTCTGCCGTGGTTTTATCAACATCTAAGCAATTCTTTTACTGTGCGAAATTTTGCTACATTAGGTTCAAACTGCTGCCTAGATTGTGCAATATGCCAAGTCGGTGAAGTTAACCAATATAGCATTTTATTTTAATGACCTCATATATGAAAAATGCATTTTTCGTTGCAATGTAGAACTTCTTACAAATGAATGCCATTATTCCTGTTTAGAGAGTACTTCATTTCAAGCTTCAAGTTTTTTTTTTTTTTTAACACAACCATGACAGGTTTTTTCCAAAGCTATTGGGGTAAGTATGCAGTATCTGATTTGGCTATCTCTTCTTCTATTGTTGAAATTACGTGCTTATGAAGATTTACTAATTTCTAGCAATTTTATGTGGCATTTCATATGTTCACTCAACCAAACATCGTGCATGCTAACCGAGTATCGGATACCTATCAATATGTCACTACATACTTACCCTGTTAAATTAAGGAGAAACTTACAATAGTAATTGAACAGTAACAATGAAAAGAAAACGTAGCATAAATCAATAAGAAAAATGTTTATTTCAGCATAACAAACCAAGATACAAGTTGATCTACTATTTGAGAGGCTGATCGGCTCCTCCATATACAATTTCTATGAAAAATGGGCCATCCCATACTGGTTCAAATTTACCACCATGTTTACGATGGTTGACTATGGGTCTTTTTAAGACAAGAACTCTGTCTCCCACTGAAAATGTTTGAGGTCTGGTAAGTTTCTCATGTGCTCGTGATATTCAAGCACGATACAATTCGAGAGCTTGTTCATCTTGAAGTCGAACAGTATCAAGATTATCACGGAAATCACACCAAAAGAGGAAAAACAAACTCAACGTACATATCCCAAAACCTTAGACAACTCCCCCTTAAATAGTCGTAATATACAATAATCCCAATTAAAACCTTTCTAAATAGCATAATCACAATTAAGAAACTTTTCTAAACAATCAAAACCTTCCCAAACAGCATAAACACAATTAGGAAACCTTTCTAAACAATTAAACGTTTCCCAAACTGCATAAATATCATTAGAAAACCTTCCTAAATAATTAAACCCTTCCCAAATAGCATAAATACAATTATGAAACCTTCTTAATAGCTCTCCCTTAATTCCTCCTACTTACATAATGAATCTTATCTCCCCTAGGTCCCACAAGGTGCCCCTCCTCGGTGTATCACTACCCCCCTCGCAAAAAAAAAGACGCACCTTGTCCTTAAGGTGGAAGGATGGGACATTGGTCAAGGCTTTCTTCAACTGCTCGAAGGCCTGTGTTGCTGCTTTCCTCCAGTTGAAATTGTCCCTCTTCCATTGCAACTCTACTTCCTTGTTCCTCAGTTGGCATCTTGCATCCGCAACAACATTAAACATTTATTAAGGCAAATTCTTTTCATCTCCCATTAATCACAACTGATTCCACTGGCCACGACTAGTGAATGCTCGTTCTATTTCCCCAGCCTCTGAAATCTGAGTAGCCATTGGTACTAGAGGATTTGATGACATGCTCACCAGGCCATCAAGTGATGCTAGCATTGCTAATATTGCGTATGGTGACATATTTGATACTTGAGAATGTCCATTCTTTCCTCTTGGAGGACTAAGCTCCCCATAAATTGCTTTTTGTTTGAACTTAGTAATCTCTTCCGGAAGGGTAGCTCGTACTTGGCTTTGCTTCTCATACTCAATGAGAACTTTATGTACATTCACCATGACCACAAGCTCAGGATCTAACCATCGTTGAAAAGACTTCTCTTTTGTGTGATTGCTTGGTGGACTCCCATTTGACATAACAGAATAATCTTTTGCTAATGATTTTTGAGCTTCTAGCAACTCTTTCAACTTTTTGGTGGCCATGGAAGCCTTTTCTGTCTTTCTCTAAAAAACCATTTTATGTCTCTGATTCATAGCTTGAAGTTTATGTCTTCCATACTCATTTATCCTACCCTCCTTCCCTAATTGCAGGAGTTCCTTTTCTCAATACGCCTTCTACTGCCGAAATTGTTTGAATTTCTTGTAGTTTTTTTTGCTGGTTCTTCACTTCTTTGCTTTTGCGTTACAAGCTGGACCTGGTTCTCTTGTGTCTTCTTAAGATCCATTATCTGAGCTTCAAGAGACTTTAAGTTCTATGAGTGTATATCTGGAAACTTTCAACTTCGGCCAATAACTGATCCCTTTCTAGCTGAACATATCTTTTTTCATCCTCAAGTTCCATAACTTTCTTTCCAAAATGCTGTTTGAGAGCAATTGTTTCAAAACCTCCAAACAATTTCATGTTAGACTCTTTCTGCTCCAGACAATTATTTAACTCGTTCAATTCCCTGCCCATTGTATCCTGTAACATTGTATGTTCCCATTTGGCTGGCTCTTCATCAACTTCCTTTTAGTTATCACCTCTTAGGCTTTCAGCCATTTGGTAGTCAACTGGCTCTGTGCTCAGGCTTCTCTTCACCCCTTACATTTTTCCCAAACCATAACTATAATTTGGCTCTCAGCTGTAAAGTTCTCTGGTAGAGAGAACCTGCTGCGATGTTCATCAAGTTTGCAACCAAGATCTTCATTGGTTTTTGCAAGCCAAGTAATTCTCTCCTTGAGAGTTTGAATTTCATCAGTAGATACTCCTCCACTACGAGCACAACATAGTAGTTCCGTTTGCAAGTACTCTAGCTGCTGCCGCATTCTCTGGATCTCATTTGACATTAGATTCCTATTAACGATAGGCTTGTTTTGAATGTTTCGAGCACGGTTAGCATATTTAAGGGTGTTAAAAGTTTCCTCGGCATTGATATTTGCTGGACTGATGCAAGCTATCATAACAGTCTTGTCTTTTCCACCCAATGAATCCTGCTAAAGCCTAGTAAGTTTGCTGTCCCGGTAAGGAACATGAGCAGCATCTTTTCCCTTTTTCTCATCTCCAAGAGCACTTATTGCATTGCCTAGGACTAGAAGCCCTCTGTTAATATGAACACCTTCCTTAAACTGCAGGCCATCAGAACCTGTTTGCTTGGCCTGTTTCGATCCAACAAGAACAACAAGATGGAGCTTTGCAAATAGACAATCCTGAGTCATATCCTCAACTGGTATACCATCAACCCAAAACATTTGATTTGGTTTATGCATCTGCTCCAATGTGATGGTGAAGATGCATGACAATGACTTGATTGGTTATTCGTGTTCGTACTTCCAGTTGCATGATTAAATGGTTCGAACATCAACTTTAGTAGGTCCAACAAGTATTATGACTCTATTTGAACCCTCTCAGATTTCTATTGGGAGTTTCTCAGGTATGGTAATCTTAGCTATATGTACATTTTCGGGCTCAATTTTTCCAGCAGATCCAGGATTCAACAAATCCATCACTTCTTCCAAAACCTCAATGAATGAGACTCGCGTATGTAATTCAACATGATGCTTGAAGTTCTTAACCTTGTGGAATAATGCATTCATAGCTTGGCGGATTATGCCAGTTTGACATCCATATTTGCCTCTAGTTCCCATGGTATATGTTTTCCTAGAATTGGTCTGATCATAAGTGAAGATTGTACCATTGTATTCTTGGAATGTGCCGTCAAAGAGTGGAGCAGCAAGTTCTTCGAACATGGCAGCAGGTGGAGAACCAGTATTGCCATATACGTGATCAAAAGTAAAAGAATGAGTACCAATTTTTACCTTATTCTCAATCATTCACACATTCAACTTTCTCACCCTAGGATCGCCACTGCCCTAATAGTTTCTTACTTCTCTAGTGTAGCGGATGTCGTGATTCCTTCATGTTTCCTTTGTGCATCTAGGTTGGGAATCCCACCTTTCTTTCACCCTCCTTGCATTACCTGATCCCCATGGCTTAGCTTGACCTCCTCCATCTCTTGTTGCCCACTCTCCTTGTCCGAAATGCCTCCCATAGTAGTTAACCTCCACCACAAAATATTCTCCTTGCCGTGCCGCCATCCAAAAACCCTGATCTTCCCTTCATCGAAGCCCTAGGAGGTGGCTCTTGATGAAAGAAATTCTCCTCATCTAACTCCTTCCGTCTGATCTCCTTTCGCTTAGATTCGACCAATGAAATCCTAGTAAAATCTTGGTAAGGATTAGCAATGGGAACCGCTAGTGGAGTTTTAGATTGCATCTCCATGACCTTCCTCATCATCCCTCTATTAGGGCTCCCCTATTTCCTTGTCGCGTCAACGATGCTCTCATTTTCAATGTGAAGCTTCAATATTTTTCTCATCATGTCCTCTAGGTTAGAAAACATTCCTTCTATAGATGAAAATCATTCCTCAACTTCAGATTTGAGTTTGCCAACTTATCCCAGTTTATCTTCGAAACTATCCACTTTTTTAGCCGTCATAGGTACAAAAAGTGCTCTAATACCAATTTGATAGACATCCGATCTCCAAATAGCAAAAACAACAATACTGAATAGAAAATGCAGCCAAAATTAGCGAGAAAGATATTTATTTTAGCACAACAAACCAAGATACAAGATGATATACAATTCGAGAGGTAGATTAGCTCCCCACAAATTCTAGATGCCGCTAGGAATCACACCAAAAGAGGACAAATAAACTCAGTATGCATAATCCCGAAATCCTTGACAACTCCTTAAATAGCCCTAACACACAATAAACACAATTAAAACCTTCCTAAATATTATAAACATAATTAGAAAACCTTCTTAAACAATTAAAACATTCACAAACAGCATAACAACAATTAGGAAACCTTCATAAACAACAAAACCCTTGCCAAATAGCATAAACACAATTAGGAAATATTCTTAAATAATTAAACCATTCCCAAAAAAACATAAACACAATTAGGAAACATTCATAAACAATTAAATCATCCCCAAACAACATCAACACAATTAGTAAACCTTCCTAACAGCTCCCCCTTGATTCCTCCTCCTTACATAATGAATCATATCTCCCTGGGCTCCACAAGTCCTCCCTTCTCCCCCTGCGGGCGCCATATCACATATTTGGCTACCTCTGCTTTTATTACTAAGATGACATGCTTTTTGAAGGTGTCCTGATTTTAACGCTCATATGTGTGATGTTTTATATAGTTTTGTGTTCAACCCTACCATACACTATGTTTTGCCATTCGAGTCTGATCATTTACTATTGTATGATCTTCATGAACATATATCAAGTTTTGCTAAACCAAAATTGAGGGTGTTTCCTTTTTGGAGGAAGTTTTCATGCTCTATCCCTAGTCCATTTTTTGTTACTCAATTGGTTCTTACAAGCTGTATTGACAAGAAAGAGAAGAAACATATTACAAACAAAAGAATTTTGTTGTAGTGCTAGGACAGCAAGGAGGTGATTGAGGAAGGGAAAATTCAGCTGGTCTTCAAGAATAGCCTTTGGTCAGCAGGGTAAGGGAGAGGGCGTGGATTTCTTGAGCTTAGGCTGAACTTCTTGAGGACAACGGGCCTGGATCGCGGGGGGGAGCTGTGGCTTCTTGTGCTGAGGTGGCTAGACAATGGATTAGAGGAAGTTGCCTACTATTGGAAATAACTACGACAGTCTAGAAGGGGGCACCTCGAAGCAGATCTGCAGGAAGAAGCCATGGAGCCTTGCTTGTGGGCGTATGTTGGAGGTAAGGAGCGGTGATGACCACCTGAAAACTCCAATATACAAAGAACAAACTAATAGAGCTACGACTCTCTTTCTAAATTACCAAAATTTGAATTTCAGGGTTAAAGAATCTCTATCATGATTTAAAATTGCGCAATATGAGGCTCGCCTTTGCGCAATTCCAATAAAAAACGCCTCTATGCTTACGCCTCGAGTTTTTTTTATGAGGCTTGCGCCTCAACTTGGTTGAGGCCCGCCTTGCCTTACTGATATGAGGCTTACGCGTTATGCTATATATATATTAAAACTTACATAAATCTTGAAGTAAATGCCCGACATTGGACTCTATAGGAGAGGAGGAAGGGGAGAGAGCAGTTCATCATAATGATGATTCAAATGAAGAACCCCTTAGTGATGACAGTGCTGATGACTCATGAGTTCTTATGTGATATGTCATTGCTATTTATTTTTGGAAATTAGAATTATATGTTAATAAAAAGAATACTGGGATTTGGGAATGATAAAATTTTGAGTTGAATTATATTTCATGTTGTCTTATTATTGGGATATTTTGATTTCACTTCATATCTTATTCTTTTTTATGTTTTATATTATTCACTCATTAGTATATAAAAAATTATCATTTTATGTTTACGCAATATTTTGATTTTGAGGCTTACGCCTCAAAACGCCTTGAGGCTTACGCCTCAAAACGCCTTGAGGCTTACGCCTCGCCTCGCCTCACGAATGAAAAACGCCTCAATACCCGAATACGCAATTTTAAACATTGATCTCTATTTATAAGTATTCAACTAGTAAATAAAAAAATAAAGTAAAATAAAGATAATACTAAAAATTTGATGTGACACAAACTCCCTGCGAAAATGATTTGCTTAAAGAAGTTTGCACGCTTAGATCTAGAGGCAATAATAAGTAAAATCTTATGCGGAATTGAACGATAAGATAAATATTAAGTGAGACTTAGCTTAGGTTAAACACATGCGAGAGGTTGAGATCATTAAATAGTTAACTAAGTCTTACTTTGCATACATGAGTGGTTTCAACGAGAAATTCCAATACTAACAATAAGATTAGTTGCTATGAGAAGATCCCTCACACAACTCTTCCTATTACTAGGTTCTAGCGGTGAATAATTGACAGGATCTTCATGAATCCATTAATAACCATAAACGAAAAGTAAACTAGGAAGATAAGAGAGTTTGGACAAAGAGTTTACCCAAAGAAAGAAGTTATCCAAGGGAACGACAAATACGGCGCTCCGACGTAGTTGCTTATGCGTTTGAGGAAGAGTGGACAGCACTTTAGGTTACGGAGCCTTCAAGATGGCGATGGGGAACATTCTGGACAGCGAGACAGCCATAAGAGGTCACCCAAAATGACTGGACAGCGGCTAGGGATGCCGAGACAGCAGCAAAGAGGGTCGGGACAGCAATTCGGCACTTGAAATACTTCTGGACAGCAGCCCAAACAGCTTCTGAAAATCTGGGCAGCAGGTTTAACGGAATCCTGGGAAGGTTGGGCCGCCACTAGGCACTTCAGGATGCCTTGGACAATCATAAACGGCTCTCTGGGATCACCTGGCAGCAATTCCCTCTTGCTGGAATCACGGGCCAGCAAAAGAGAGCATTTCCAAGTTGAAATTTCTTGATTTAGAAATAAACTAGAGCAGGTTACGGGATGAGGGAGTTAACTGAGGAGAGAGGGAATCCATTTCAGTTTCAGATTTTTGAAATCTGAAATTTAAACTGATGAAATATGGAATTAACTATGGGAGAGGGGGCATTTAAGAGGTATTTAAGTGGTGGTGACGTGGCAATTAGAGAGAGAAACAATGAGGGTGAGGTGGCCGGCCATAGGGAGAAAGAGAGAGGCTTGAGATTTAAGTGTGATGGGGACATCATATTTCGACACGTGTACCATCGCCGACGGCGCAGAGCGACGGCTACGATCCAGAGCCTCTACTTTTGAGTTTTATAGCTTATGTCATGTATTTTCTTAGTTTTCCGAGTTTGCCCCTGAGGGCATTGTTTGACTTATGTAGCCCCGAGGGCATTTATGTCTTTTCTTTCTTTCATTTTGAGCCTCCTTATATGAGGCAATATGCATTGTATTTTCTTAATTTTGATGAAATGAAAATTTATTCTCCATTGTTCTCTTAGTGAGTGCATTCCCATAGATCTCTTAGTGAGTTCACCGGAGAAAACTAGATCTCTTAGTGAGTTCTAGTTTTCGAATCATCTAATCTTGTGGAAGTTCAAAGTGGAAACAAGGGAGGTTAGTAGATCCGTCGTAGTCGAAGCCTTGAAAATCCCCTCTTGTTTTTTTTTCTTTTCTTCTTCCTTCCTTGCTCCTGCCGCCGCCCACTCCAAGCAGCCCAAAGCCGCCGGCCACCCTGCCTCCAATTTCCGCCGGCCAGATCAGCCACCGCCGGCCAATCCGCCGCTGGCCTCCCTCCGGCCAGCTCCTGCTGGCCAGGCCATCTAGCCGCCGGCCATCCCGTGATCCAGTGGTAGAAATTTCGAATTGCTTTGATTAAATGGCTTTCCTATTTGGTCTTCCTAATTGGGGAAATCCTTGAATGGCATTTAATCCTAATTTGAATTTCTAATCCCGTTTCCCTCCCTCACTTAGCCGTTTGGAAAGCTTTCTTAATTAAAATCAATACTGAATGTATTCAGATTTGATTTTAATTGATATACAACTTATGGGCCCCACCTCTTTTATTTTAATCCCTCTCTTTCCTCTCTATACATGGCCGGCCTCCCCTTGATTGGCTCTTCTCCCTTCTAATTTATTAATTGCTCAATCAACTCCCATTAACCCTTGAGCTGCCGGTTTTTCTCCCCCATCAAATTGGAAATTAATTTGCTTCTTTTCAAATTAATTTCCCACTCCACCTAATTGGAATTATTTTCCCAAAGTTCTGAATTTTCTTCCCCCAGCCCACCTGAGCTCTCCTCTCCCCCTCCTTGGCTCACGGCTTCCCCTTACCGCCACCTCCCTTTGGATTTCGACATTCACTACCGCCATGCATGGATGAGCCCGAATGGAATTTCGGATTTGAATACGATCGCAACGGAAGAGTCGACATTCTCCGTTCACCCTTCTTCGACGTGGGATTCGACTTCGATGACACCCCCGAGGAATACTTGGACCGGATCTTACCAACTCTCGTGGACTCCATAGACGATCATTTCTCCGTCTATACGTGGATCATTGAAAGCCGTTCACCCGCTCCTCCGAACCTGACCTCCATCCCAGCGACAAGTCCTCTCAAGATCACTTGTCTACTAGTGGCGTCGCTAAGCCTGCTCACGGTTCTTTTTCGCTAGCCTCCACTTCAAATTGAGTGACGGATCCTAAGGTGAAGGGTCTAAATTTTAAATTTGGGGCTTTGATATTTTAGCTATTCGCATTATTTGAAATTTTGACTTTATTTTGAATGGCCTTCTAATCTTTGATTGTGACTTCTTGTTGTTACTTAATCACTCATCTTTGAATTCTTGAACTTAAATTGATTACGCATAAAGTTTTGGGACGCAAACTTTAATTCAATATTTCTATTAATTTTAAGTGCAATTCACATTTCATTGCATGATAGATTCACATCATTTGTGGTATCAGAGCATGGCTACCATGCTTGGGATGTTTAGAAAACATCCTAGGGTCTAAATTCATAGTGTAGTTTAATTTTGTCATGCATATCATTGCTTAGGTAGCAAAATTTTACTGTTTTTGTCACTGTTTTTGCATTTCCTGCATTCATTTACTTGGAAGAGGTCATAGTAACTTGCATCTTAGTGCTGACCTTTTGTTTGGAAAGGTTCCTAAGTGTTTAGAACGACTTTAGGCCTTGCGCAGCTGCTGTCCTCTGTTTTCTGCAGCTGTTAGACTTCCATTAGTGAGCCTATAGTCGCTGTTTAGGTACTGCCTTGATTCGGGAACCTTGCCAAATCACTTAGGTGACTTCCCACTCTTCTGTGCTTGCTGTCCCACACGTTCCAGCTGCTGTAACTTCGATTTCAGCAAACGTTTCAGTGGGATTAGTGGCTGTCCGTGACTTAGGAAGCCGTCCTAGTGATCCCTAGCACCCAACCATGGACCCAACTCATATGCAAGCAACCCTTGACCTCATTTTGGGCCAATTGGGTACCGTTACCCTGCAAATTCGCAACACCCAAACCGATCTAGCTGACTTTAGGCGCCACACGAGTGACACCGACTAGATAACATCGAGCGTAACGGGAATCCTGCTATTTATACGCCATCAAGACCTCACTCACCTTATGGCGAAGACAACCGACCCGATCATGAACCCCCTCGAGATCCCGGACGTTTTCAAGACCATTACCAACGCAACCCTAGGCCACCTCAAGAGCCCATAGGAGATGACAACACTTGGAGAGACAACGACGCTCAATTACTGAAGAACATCAGGATTGACGCCCCGACCTACGACGGAACCCTTGACCCTCAAGTTTTCCTAGATTGGCTGAAGTCAATGGATAGTTATTTTAAATGGTACAACATCTCTGAAGCAAAGAAAGTCAGATTCGCTGAAATGAAACTCACTGGTCGAGCCAACCTTTACTGGACCAACCTAGAAAACATGCATGAATCTCGAGGAGAACACCCGATAAGCGACTGGAGAACCATGAAGCAAGAACTTAGGAGGAAATACTTACCACCTTCCTACTACCCTAAGCTTTTGGATAAGTGGAATCGACTGACCCAGGGGAGCAAGTCAGTTAAAGACTACATCTCCGCCTTCGACGATTTCCTGATTCGTTGCAACGGCGAGGAGTCTGCTACCCCAACTCAGATCTTGTCTATGTTTCGAGCTGGCCTTCGGGAAGATCTTCGAACTGAACTGTTTGCTAGAGGTATAGACACACTAGAGGCTGCCTGCAGCCTGGTACTTGACCTAGAGGAGTCCAAAACCCATTCCCACACTAGGCAGTTCGACTCCCGACCCAACCCGTATCGCTCTTCCACCAGCCAACCTCAAAGCCGACCCCCAAACTCGACCGGTAACCGACCCACTGCTAGTTCAACCCCTCATCGTTCCGACCTTAAGGGTAAAGCACCTGAACGAGACACCCCGAAACCCAATTCTGGAACCAAATGTTATAGGTGTCATGGGTATGGACACATTGCCTCACAATGTTCCAGTCCCTATAAGGTCACCATAATAGAAGAGGTGGATGATGACGAGGAAGAGCCTGAAACTGACTTAGTTCACCACGTTGATGAGGAAGAGGATTCTTTCACTAAAGATGAACCTATCACCCTTCAAGTCGTTAGATGTGCTTTGTCCCAGCCGAAACTGAGTGATGACTGGAGAAGGACTTCCATCTTTCACACCTTTACTAGGATCGGAGATAAAAACTGTAAGGTCATTATTGATAGTGGAAGTTGTATTAACGCTGTCTCCTCGGCAATGATTTCTAAACTAAACCTTAAAGCCACACCACACCCAAATCCTTACAAAGTGGCTTGGATTAACTCCACCTCTATGGAAATCAAAGATAGAAGCCTTATCCCGCTCGAATTCAATGGATACCAAGAGAAGATTTGGTGTGACGTCCTGACGATGGATGTGGGCCAAATTATTCTAGGCCGCCCTTGGTTGTTTGACAATGACGTCCATATTTATGGGAGAACAAACACCTGCGTGTTTGAGCACAATGGAAAGAAAATTAAATTGATTCCCTCTCAACCAAAGTCCGACAAGGGTGAAATTAAAGCTGTTCCTCCTAAAACCAATAAGGGCCTACACCTCGTGACGGCGAAAGAACTAGATATGAAATTTAACCAAGGATCACCCATGTACGCCCTAGTAGCTAGGGAAGTTAATGAGGATCAAGGGGAGCCTGTCCCTGAAGAGGTTAAGCCTCTTTTAGAAGCTTTCGCTGATGTCTTCCCGGAGGATTTACCTGACCAACTTCCCCCCTTAGAGATATCCAACACGTGATTGACTTAGTGCCGGGAGCTTCCCTACCTAACTCCCTCACTACCGTATGAACCTAACGGAGCATACGGAACTAAAAAGGCAAGTAGATGAGCTACTGCAGCGCGGATTTATCAAAGAAAGCCTTAGCCCGTGTGCAGTCCCTGCACTCTTAACTCCCAAGAAGGATGGTTCGTGGCGGATGTGTGTTGATAGCCGCGCTATCAACAAAATCACCGTCAAGTATAGGTTTCCCATTCCCCGTTTGGATGACATGTTGGATATGATGACTGGGGCAACACTCTTTTCCAAGATTGATCTTAAGAGTGGATACCATCAAATTAGAATCCGTCCAGGAGATGAATGAAAGACGACTTTTAAAACTAAAGACGGGTTGTATGAGTGGATGGTCATGCCATTTGGCCTTAGTAACGCTCCTAGCACATTCATGAGAGTTATGACTCAAGCCTTGCGACCTTTCTTAGGAAAATTCGTTGTAGTGTATTTTGATGACATCTTAATCTACAGTCGCTCCGTAGACCTGCACTTACATCACCTAACTCAAGTATGTGAGGTTTTGAGGAAAGAAAAGTTGTACGCTAACCCGAGTAAGTGCGTATTCCTCACGAACCAAGTTACCTTCCTAGGATTTATCATATCTCCTCAAGGAATCTCCGCAGACCCCGAGAAAGTCCGAGCGATTAACGAGTGGCCTGAACCCAAAAATATCAGAGATGTTCGGAGTTTCCATGGATTGGCCACCTTTTACAGGAGGTTTATCAGGAATTTTATTACGATTGTGGCACCCATAACTGATTGCCTGAAGAAAGGAGAGTTCCGTTGGACTGCGAATGCAAGCAGGGCTTTTGAGGATATTAAGCTAAAAATGGTAGAAGCCCCTGTCATGCGCCTACCTGACTTTTCAAAAGTCTTTGAAGTCACTTGCGACGCCTCAGTGATTAGAATAGGTGGAGTCCTATCGCAAGAAGGCCATCCCGTGGCCTATTTCAGCGAAAAGTTAAATGACATATGTCAGCGATACTCTACCTATGACAAAGAGTTTTATGCGATTATCCAAGCCCTTAGATATTGGAGGCATTACCTCCTGCCACAAGAATTCGTGATATTTTTAGACCACGAGGCTCTACGTTACATTAATTCCCAAAAGAAACTCAATGCCCGCCACGGCCGTTGGGTTGAATTCCTGCAAGAGTATGCTTACACGATTAGACACAAAGCAGGGACTGAAAATAAGGCTGTTGACGCCCTCAGTCGTAGAATGATGACTACCCAAGAAATGAGGACGGAAGTAATTGGTTTTGAGAGACTAAAAGATGACTATTTGGACTGCCCCGATTTTAAAGAAACTTACACCGTGCTGACTACCGGTACTGGGCCAGTAATTAGTGATTTCCTTTTGGAGGATGGCTATTTGTTCAAGGAGCAAAAACTCTGTATTCCTAATACCTCTCTGCGAGAATTTCTAGTCTGGGAGCTGCATGCGGGAGGACTAGCTGGCCATTTTGGTCAATCCAAAACTATTGCCGCGTTAGAGAATAGATTCTATTGGCCCACCCTGAAACGCGACGTTGGCAAGCTTATAAAGAGATGTCACACCTGCCAACTTGCCAAACAACGAAAACAGAACACGGGCCTCTACACCCCACTACCTGTACCAAATTGCCCTTGGCAGGATGTAAGCATGAACTTTGTATTAGGTTTACCCAAGACCCTCAGAAAACACGATTCTGTTTATGTCGTCGTTGATAGGTTTTCTAAGATGGTCCATTTCCTACCCTGTTCCAAAACTTTTGACGCATCCCGGGTCGCTAAGCTATACTTTGACGAGATTGTGAGACTTCATGGGTTACCTAAGACTATCGTATCCGACAGGGATGTCAAATTCACAAGTTATTTCTGGAAAACACTTTGGCATAAGATGGGTACGAAATTACAGTTTTCTACAGCCTTCCACCCTCAGACCGATGGTCAAACCGAAGTTATAAACAGAAGTTTGGGAAACCTCTTAAGAACGTTAGTTGGGGAAAACCTTAGAGACTGGGATTCCAAGTTACCGATCGCCGAGTTTGCCTATAATAATTCTGTCAACCGAACCACGGGTCTGAGTTTTGCCGAGATTGTGTATGGTTACAAACCAAAGCAACCTATAGATCTTATTCCCATGGGTCCTAAGTCTAGGTCATCTGAGTCAGCATCTGCATTTGCATCGCATTTACATGAATTGCACAGAGAAATTAATAAAAAAATTGAATTGAGCAATGCCAACTACAAACTTAATGCGGACCTCAAGAGAAGGTTCAAAGAATTTAATGTGGGTGATTCTGTGATGGTTCGGATTAGTCCGGAGCGGTTCCCGCAAGGGACCGTTAAGAAGTTACACGCGAGAAGCGCGGGCCCTTTCAAAATAATCTCTAAAATTAATAGTAATGCTTATGTGCTCGACCTTCCCGAAGGTTTTAACTTTAGCCCCACTTTTAACGTTGAAGATCTTGTAGCTTATGAGGGTCCAGAGTTTAACCCACCCAACCCATGACTTGATGAGCCTTGTGAGTCCTTACCTGGTGAGATCCCCAGCCTTCCCCCACTCCCAAAACTCCCCACTTTACCTACTGCGGAAAGGATCGAGGCAGTGCTTAGCGATGAAATCATCTCTACTAGAGACGGTGGTCGACGGAGGTACTTAGTTCAATGGGCAGGAAATCCGGAGACGGAGAACGTGTGGATCGATCGAGATGAGCTACAGAGATTAGACCCAGACCTGCTGGAGTGGTACGAGGCTTCTAGAGACACCCACTCGACGGGGTCGAGTTCTCTCCCACCCGGGGAGAATGATGGGGACATCAGATTTCGACACGTGTACCATCGCCGACGGCGCAGAGCGACGGCTACGATCCAGAGCCTCTACTTTTGAGTTTTATAGCTTATGTCATGTATTTTCTTAGTTTTCCGAGTTTGCCCCTGAGGGCATTGTTTGACTTATGTAGCCCCGAGGGCATTTATGTCTTTTCTTTTCTTTCATTTTGAGCCTCCTTATATGAGGCAATATGCATTGTATTTTCTTAATTTTGATGAAATGAAAATTTATTCTCCATTGTTCTCTTAGTGAGTGCATTCCCATAGATCTCTTAGTGTGTTCACCGGAGAAAACTAGATCTCTTAGTGAGTTCTAGTTTTCGAATCATCTAATCTTGTGGAAGTTCAAAGTGGAAACAAGGGAGGTTAGTAGATCCGTCGTCGTCGAAGCCTTGAAAATCCCCTCTTATTTTTTTTTTCTTTTCTTCTTCCTTCCTTGCTCCTGCCGCCGCCCACTCCAAGCAGCCCAAAGCCGCCGGCCACCCTGCCTCCAATTTCCGCCGGCCAGATCAGCCACCGCCGGCCAATCCGCCGCCGACCAGTCGCTGGCCTCCCTCCGGCCAGCTCCTGCTGGACAGGCCATCTAGCCACCGGCCATCCCGTGATCCAGTGGTAGAAATTTCAAATTTCTTTGATTAAATGGCTTTCCTATTTGGTCTTCCTAATTGGAGAAATCCTTGAATAATTTAATCCTAATTTGAATTTCTAATCCCGTTTCCCTCCCTCACCTAGCCGTTTGGAAAGCTTTCTTAATTAAAGTCAATACTGAATGTATTCAGATTTGATTTTAATTGATATACAACGTATGGGCCCCACCTCTTTTATTTTAATCCCTCTCTTTCCTCTCTATACATGGCCGACCTCCTCTTGATTGGCTCTTCTCCCTTCTAATTTATTAATTGCTCAATCAACTCCCATTAACCCTTGAGCTGCCGGTTTTTCTCCCCCATCAAATTGGAAATTAATTTGCTTCTTTTCAAATTAATTTCCCACTCCACCTAATTGGAATTATTTTCCCAAAGTTCTGAATTTTCTTCCCCCAGCCCACCTGAGCTCTCCTCTCCCCCTCCTTGGCTCACGGCTTCCCCTTACCGCCACCTCCCTTTGGATTTCGACATTCACTACTGCCATGCATGGATGAGCCCGAATGGTTTCGGATTTGAATACGATCGCAACGGAAGAGTCGACATTCTCTGTTCACCCTTCTTCGACGTGGGATTCGACTTCGATGACACCCCCGAGGAATACTTGGACCGGATCTTACCAACTCTCGTGGACTCCATAGACGATCATTTCTCCGTCTATACGTGGATCATTGAAAGCCGTTCACCCGCTCCTCCGAACCCGACCTCCATCCCGGCGACAAGTCTGTAAAACCTCTAAAAAAGCTGATTTTTTTTGGAGTGCAGTTAGTCTGTACGAAATGGACTTAGTACGGGACGAACTGAAGAAATTTGTGAAGAATCTGTCATTTTCGTCTGTACGAACCTGGAGCAGTCGGGACGATCCGTCAGGACGAAATTTGTCCAGAGAGCAAGTCGTCCGGACGCTATTTATTTTCGTCTGGACGAAATTCTGCCAGAGGGCAAATCGTCCCGGGACGAATTTTGGATCGTCCTGGACGATCAGTGTTGATAAATATCCGATTGAGATATTTTGAATCATTTGAAGAGAGAGAAGGAGAAGGCAGGAGAGAGAAAGAGAAGGAAAGTAAGGAAAAGCTTGGTTTTGGAGCCCGCGGAGCGCTTTTCGTCCGACGACGCAGTTAGAAGATTTGTTTATCTCGCGGTAAGGACTCCGAATCCTATTTCTGTTTTCAGAGATGTTGATTTTTGATCGAGTTGTGACCTGTTTTGTGTTTTCGTAGTCGAATTTTGGACCTGATTTGGTATTGACACAACTTTCACCGCACAATTTTTGGTATGTTATAGATATGACTATTGTACACGATTTGAGTATTTTCTACGATGATTTTACCGGTCGGAATTGATTCTACGCGATTTTTTTTGAATAGAAAAATATCAGGACGTGATTTGATTTGGATTCAGTAGAATAATAGTCTTATATTGTTGTCGTGAACATTCTATTGTAATTTGGTGAATTTGTGATTTTGTAGAATTTTTGTGTAAATTTGATAGACTGCCGTTACTCTGCCCGATTTTCGTATGATTTCTGAATTGTTTGAAATTGATAGATTGAATTGATATGCATATGACTATTGATATGATTGTTCTAGATTGCTTTAATGTTGATTATTGAATTGATTATTGATTGATTATTGAAATGATTCTTGAATTGACTATTGATACTGGAACACAAGTGGAACCTGGTTGAACGTTGGTTGGAGATTGACTTGACCTATACAGGATGGTGGGCCGACGGGCTTTCCTTTAAACATCGATTATGGATATATGGATGAGAGTCATAAGGAGTTCTTATAGATATGCCGACGGGCGGCCGACGGGCAATAAAGTGACGACTCTTTTTATTGAAACCAACGTATGGATATCTACAACAGCAATATGGATTCTACAATAGCAACATAGCCAGTTGATTGTACTTGTCCAGTATTATTGTATTGAAATGCATGTTTACTGTATTGACATACGGATTTACTGTTTTATCGATTTCTGCTTTATTGATTTGATCGGATTTACTGTATGGTACGATTTCTTTGATTTCATCGATTGATTGCCGAGCATTGATACTACTGAGCATAGATATGGATATGGATGGCTATGGATATTATAGATTTATTGATATTGCTTATAGACTCATTGATACTATTGATTCTGCATTGTATTGACTTGCTGCATTTGATTTATTGATAGGATATCGTATTGCTTTTCCGATTGATTTTATCGACTTGATAGTATAGATTGGATTAGATTTGATTTGATTGATTGATTTGACGGATTGATTTGACGGACGGATTGACTGATTTGACGGATCGATTGATTTTCTACTGTGTACGGATTTCTTCGAGATTGACGTGGATTGATTGAGCTTGGTTTATTGATTTGCTTGCTGCTGCATTGACTGGATTTATTGACTATGGATTTCCGTATTGCATAGATTCATTGACCATTGACTGATATGGATTTTTTTTAACTGACATGCATATTGATAGCATCGCCGTGCTTTGATTTCAGTTATAGGTATTAGGTGACCTGCTGGGCTTTGTAAAGCTTATTATATGTGGTTGATATTTTCAGGTCAGGGCAAGGGAGCAGAAGATAAGAATTGATCCGGATCTTCAGGTTTTTGTCTTTTGATGATTTTGATTCTTTTGTACTCAGGATAGATTTCAGTACTGGTGATTGTAGAGTAGTTCCTGAGTATTGTACATGACCTTTTGAGATATGAATCGACTTGTATATTGATGTTTTAAATTTTATAGATGTTTGTTAAATTGTTAATTGAAGGTTTTAGATAGCTCTGGTAAATTGTTTGAGTAATTGATTGACATTCTTTTCAAGTTAGATCTTGGGGCATCACAAAGTCCTCTCAAGATCACTTGTCTACTAGTGGCGTCGCTAAGCCTGCTCACGGTTCTTTTTCGCTAGCCTCCACTTCAAATTGAGTGACGGATCCTAAGGTGAAGGGTCTAAATTTTAAATTTGGGGCTTTGATATTTTAGCTATTCGCATTATTTGAAATTTTGACTTTATTTTGAATGGCCTTCTAATCTTTAATTGTGACTTCTTGTTGTTACTTAATCACTCATCTTTGAATTCTTGAACTTAAATTGATTATGCATAAAGTTTTGGGACGCAAACTTTAATTCAATATTTCTATTAATTTTAAGTGCAATTCACATTTCATTGCATGATAGTTTCACATCAAAGTGGGGACCACTAGTAATTAATCAAAATCTGAATTTTTATTTCAGATTTTAATTGCCTCATGTAACTCCCTAATTTAAATAAATTTAGGAGGAAATTTGAATTTCAAAAGATTGTAACTCCCCTTAATTAATTCCCTAATTTAATTTGGCTTAATTAGGAAAGTCATTAATGAGGAAATTCAAAAATTGAGGAGGGAGAGAGGGGCCGGCGGTAGGGGCTCATGGGTGGTGGCTGGAGGAGGATGGTGAGGGTCGGCAGAGGGATTAATAGCGGGAGGGAGCAATTGGCCGGCGGCCAATTTTCTGGCCAGACCAACAGAGCCGGCGGCAAGGAGGAAGTGGGGAGGGGATTCCAGCGCCTGGAAAGGATGAAAATTATGGAGAAAATTCGGAGTTTTCTAACCTCAGGCACTTCTTCTTTGAGATATCAAAGGGAGATTGTAAAATGCCGGAACTCACACAAAGAGCCACGAAATTCCCCTCAAGAACTCATGAAGAGAACTAGGGAAATGGAGAGAAGAAGAAAAGATATTGGGTAGAAAACCAAGAGCTTCGCCAAGGGGCTGTTGGGTATTGCTTTTGAGCCTCTCCTAGGCTTTCCTCACTTGAGAACTCACAAAGAGAACTCTAGAACTCACAAAGAGATCCAAAACCAAAATTTTCCATTAACCATAATCATCATCCTTTCCAAGAGGAAGGGGAAGGCTTAAATAGCCAATTACATGAAGGAAAAATAAAAGACATAATTGCCCCTAGGGCAAAAACATAAAACAAAACCCTCAAGTGAGAGTAGAAATGGAAAAGTACAAATAACAAATAAAATACATGAAAATAAATAGACACGATCGTAGCCGTTGATCTTCGATGTCCTCATCATTCTCCCCAGGTGGGAGAAAAACTCGACTCCGTCGAGTTGGTGTCTCGAAAACTCCTCGTGCATATGGGTTTATCTGTTGTAGCTCCTCGCACTCTGACCACATATCATCTGACTTTGGTTCACCTCTTCACCTAATCCAATACCTTCTTCGTCCACCCTCTTTTGTGGAAATAATATCATCATTATGAATCATGTCAACCTTCTCCGCTATAGGAATTTTGGGAATAATTTTGGGAGTGGAGGTAGGCTTTGGGGTTCTCACAAGGTGGGGTCGCACAAGGCTTAATTTGAAGTGGATTTGGGGTTTAACTCCGGACCTTCAAAGTCTACTAAATCTTTTATGTTAGAAAAGGAATAAATGTTGAATTCTGCAAGCAGATCCACCACGCAAGCGTTGTTATGATTTTATTGACTATTCTAAATGTTCCCGCACTTCTAACATGTGATTTCCGAACGAATCCGCATCATTACTAAGTTACCACCCTTAATAAATTTAAATTGTCGTTTAGAATCAGCATAAAGTTTATACTTATTATTGCTCTATTTAGTTAAGCGTGCAATTTCCTTAAGAAAGTCATGCATATGTAATGTAAATGCGGCATGTGATATGCGAATTCATATGTCAAAATTCAAGACTCAACAAGATGAACATGAGATGGTGCAAGAGGCTTGATATGCAAGATGAAAGAAATATGGATTCACACACGAATTTTAAACAAAGAAAACTTTGGAAGTCAACAGACTACAAAACACACAACAACATACTGACTCACACGAACACATAGCTAGAAAAAAAAAATGGACAAGTCACAAAAAGAGTGGTTTTAAAGTGTTCGGTCTAAGGGAACAGGGGTAGGGGGAGAAATGAAAACACTCTTAGCTACCAGGGCACTTCTATAGGTAGATTCTGTTATCGACAGCAGTATCCTAGTGTGGGTAGTGTAATCGAACAAATTCATCCAACTAGGATAGAAGTGGTCTTTCTCATGGTAGGACGAGGCTATAACGGGCAAAATGAATGAATCAGGAATGACACACTCTGCCAAATATAAATCTAAATGAGCGGCTCTAAAATTAGAGTCTAAAGCAACAAGAGGAGGCCCATTGCTAAAATCAGGATTAAAAGCTTTCAGAATAAAATCATTTTCTTCCGAACTCATAGCACTATCTCAATTGATCAGGATAACTGGGTTCAGGTTAATTAATTCGTGAGTTAAATCCAATAGTAAGTTTAGTTGAACCACTTTCCGACTCGATGTATTAACATCACAATTACCCAAAGTCGACTCAGTAGGTGATACAACTAAATCAGGATCTTCCGAATTTAAATTCATCGTGTTCAAAGTCAGATTGGCTTCTTTCGAGATCACATTACTATCATCCAGATAAAATCTAATATATCCTTATCCATTCATTTGTCGTTCCACACTCATAATTCACTAATTATATTCTTTAAAATCATATCAGCTCTCTACCAACATGTTCATTTAAATCTCCTCCCAATAATACAATTTCTTTTCTTTAAGAGGTATTTTTGTATTAATTTTTTCTAAGTTCATTCCAATTTTAATTTTTGAACTCTTAATTAAAACCTATTTTGAGAAGTATTAAGTACTTATAACTATTAATAATCTTAGCAATAATAATAAAATTCCTTTAAAGCTACTAATTTCTATCTTCATTATATTAACATTATAACCATGTTATCTTTCAAATCTTATTTATAACATACCATACACCATTTCTAGTATGGACTCCCTACCCGAATAACCATAATTTAAATTCTAAACTATCAATCTCTTATGCCTTCTCTCTAACCTAATGAGTTTTTTGAATTGCCAAAATATTTTTAACTTCTATGAATCATAATATCGTGCAAAACTCTATTAATTTTACTTTAAGAAAACCTATATTCCAAGTTCCTATCCTAATTTTAGTTTTATGGACTAACTTCTTTGTCTGCATCCCTCCTTGATGTGGGAACCCTTGGCTATTTAACACTGCACCTGGGCATCGGTACAGCGGCCCTTGCATTGCACCCGTTTATTTGTCTTGCGTGTATTAAGGCCATACAATAGTCGACGATTTCCCAGGACACCCTACATTAACCATGATTTTTTAAAGGATATCCTCTTGATTTATTCAATAAATTTTACGCTCAGCATCGACTACTTAACGCAATCTTCCACTTTTCTCATCCAGGACTTGGGACCTAGCAACGATAGTGTTAAGACACGGGACACATAAATTATTGAAAATATCAGACACGAACACAAGTTGGACACTGTATTATAATTTTTATATTTTTAAAATAGTGTATAAAAATTAAATAAGTATAATATTAACATATAATTTAGAAATAATAAGTCACTTGACAAGAATTTTGTGTTAAAAAAAAAAAAAAAAAAAAAAAAAAAAAAAATAAAAAAAATAAAAAAAAAAAAAAAAAAAAAAAAAAAAAAAAAAAAAAAAAAAAAAAAAAAAAAAAAAAAAAAAAAAAAAAAAAAAAAAAAAAAAAAACAGAAAAAAAAACCAGCAACAACCCACACCACCCCACAAAAATCAAACTCACCACCCCCACCCCCCCCTGCACCCCCCACCCCCCCCACCCCCCCACCCCCCACACCCCCCCCCCCCTGACCCCGGCCCCCCACCCACCCCCCCCCCCCCCGCCCCCCCACCCCCCACCCCCCCCATCTACGCCCCCCCCCCCCCCACCCCCCTCCCCCCCCCCTCACCCCCCCCCCCACCCCCCCCCCCCCCCCCCGACCGCCCCCCCCCCCCCCCACGCCCCCCCCCCCCCCCACTCCCTCCCTCCCCCGACCCCCCCCCTACACCCGCCCCGCGCCCCCCCCCCCCCCCCCCTCCCCCTCCGTCCCCCCCCACCACCCCCCTCCCCACCTGCCCGCCCCCCCAACCCCTCTCCCCCACCCCCCCCCCCCGCCCCCCCCCCCCCCCCCCCCCGGCACCCCCCCCCCCCGGCCTCCCCCCCCCGGCCCGGCTCACCACCCCCCCCGCCCCCCCCCCCCCCCCCCCGCACCCCCCCCCCCCCCCCCACCCCCCCGGCCGCGGCCCCCCCCAACGTTCCCCCTCCCACCCCGCCACCCCCCCGCCCACAGGCCCCCCCCCCTCCCCCGCCCCACCCCCGCCCCCTCCCCCCGGCTCCCCCCACCCCCCCCCCCCCCACCCCCCCCCACCCCCACCCCCCCCCCCCCCCCCCACTCCCCCCCCCACCCCCTCCCCGCCCCCCCCCACAAGCCACCCCCCCCACCCCCCCCACCCCCTCCGCCCCCCGCCCCCACCCCCCCCCCCTCCCCCCCCTACCACCACCCCCCCCCCCCCCCCGCCCCCCCCACCCGCCCCCCACCCCCCCCGCAGACCGCGCCCCTCCCTCCCCCCCCCACCCCAGAACCGCCCCCGCCCGCCCCCCCCCTTGTTAAGACCTCCAACCCACCGCCCACCGCCCGCCACCCCCCCCCCCCCCCCCCCGCAATGTATTGTTGCCCCGACCCAACCCCCCCCCCCCCCCCCCCACCCCCCACCACCCCCCCCCCACCCCCGATGACTGTTTCCCCCGCCCCCCCCACCCCCGCCCCCCGCCCCCCCACCACCCACCCCGATACACCCCCCTCCCTCCCCCTCCCCTCGCCTCAACCCCCCACCACCCCCCCCCCCCCCCCCCCCCCCCCCCCCACCCCCCCCTCCCCCCCCCCCTCCCGCCCCACCACCCCCCCCCCTGCACCGCCCTTCCCCCCCCCCCCCCCACCCCCCCCCCATCCCCTCCCCACCCCGCTTCCCCCCGCCACTCCTCCAGCTCCACCCCCCCCCCCTCCCCCCCACCCTCCTCACCCACCCCCGCTACCCTCCGCACCTCCCCACGCCCACCCCCCCTGGCCCACCCGCGCCCCTGCCTCTCCCACCCCCCCCCGCCCCCACCACCTCCCACACCCCCGCACGCCGACCCCCCCGCCCCCCCACCCCCCCCCCCCCCCCACCCCCCCCTCCCCCCCCCCCCCACACCCCCCCACCCCCCCTTCCCCCCCCCCCCACCTTGGATGATTTATTCCCCCACCCCCCCCCCCACCCCCACCCCCCCCTCCCACACCCCCCCCCCCCCCCCTATACCCCCCCACCCCCCGGCCCCCCTCCCCCCCTACCCCCCCCCCGCCCCCCCCCCCCACCCCCCCCCCCCCCCCACCCCCCCCCCCCCCCCCCCGGGGGGGAACCCACCCCCCCCCCGTCCCACTCCCCCGCCCCCACACCCCCCCCCCCCACCCCCACCCCAACCCCGACCCCCCGACTACCCCCCCCCCCACCCCTCCCCCCCACCCCCACCCCACCCCCACCCGCCCCCACCCCCCCACCCCCCCACCGCCCCCCCCCCCCCCCCCAACCTCCCCCCCCCCCCCCCCCCCCCCCCCCCGCCCCCCCCCCCCCCCCCACTCCGCCTCACCCCCCCCCCTCACCCCACCCCCCCTTCCCCTCCTCCCCCTCCCCTCACCCCACCCCCCCCCCCCCACCCCCCCCCCCCCCCACCCTCCTCTATATCTTTCCAGCCCACAACAATATCACTCAGTCGCGAGACGTCCATCGAAGACGTTATCCGCAGGCCTCGAGAGAGATCACATGTTGTTGAGATGATTTTGAAATGTCGATCTTGTAATGACGTCACATGATGTTGAGATGACATCAGGCATTATTTTGAAACCAAAGTCACAACCTGGCAGAGAGAAATGAAAATGAGAATATTCAATGAATAGGGTATTGAGTGCGGATGATTGATTTGACATTATAGATATGAAATAAGAAATTTAATTTTTATATTTTAAATAAATAAAAATATTCAATACAAAAAAATGTACTTAAAATAATTCATTAAATATTTAAGACACGCGTGTCCAAATTGTATTTATTTATTTTTTTAAATTGGATACATTTTTGGCATGTCTAACATGTATTAGAGTGTCAGGCACATGTCGTGTCGGATACGTATCGGACATTGCACGTCTCTTTGAGGAGAAATGTGGGCATATCATAAGACAAAACTTTGTAAATTTATAAGACAAAAATGCATGAATATGGCATCTCATTGGTGAATTCATGTAAAGCCTAACACATACAAGATGAAATTGATGCATACATAGCAAATATAGTGAGTTCAATATGACCATGATGAGTTCAACATGATCCAAGAGAGTTCAACAAATCTATTCTTCTTACTTGGCCATTTTACTTTAAACATCAAACTTGGCTGAATTGCTTTGAATCAGGATTATGTAATATTTGAATGTACATTTTGTTCCTAGATTCTCTTATATCTTTATAAATAACTTGTAAAAAGAGCATGAGATTTAAATTAATAAATTATCAAATATAGAAGAATAAAGAAATTAGACGATGAATTGATTGGTTGCATACATCATCATTGTAACAAGTTTATAAATATGAGCATACAATTTAATTTGAACCTATCTTTAACTTGACCATTTTCTTCCTCTATCTTGCTTGACAATTTTATCAAGATGTTGATATGACAAGTGGAAGACTAAGAGAAGTTCTCTTTAAGAAGCCAGCACCCTAGAAGGTGATGTTAGAGATTGGTGAGGCGAGTAGGACAGCAGATGCTCCTGTCATTCCTATTAATCAAGCAGCTCTTTGATAGGAAATACTTGAAATCAAGTAATTCCTAGCCAAAACTGAAGCGGAACCAGGGAAAAACTCTGTCTCCAGCAGTGGACAGCAGTTTTACACAGGAAAACAGTGAGAAATGCGAGAAATAATGAGATCCAATGCAAGCAAAGGCTAGTATTTTATAGTAGACGAAATAAATTGCAAAGATACAATTTGTTCTTCGATTCGAGAGGAAGAACGTACTCTCCAAAGTCTCCGGCGAAGCCAAGAGCCCAAACAAAACCTAGATCTCAACGAGAAAACTCAAAATCAAGATCCCCTAATTTTCCCCCAAACTCCTAATATACAGAATTAATCATAAAGGACAATAAAGGACAATCATAAACTTCCTAAAATAGCCTCTCACGTTCAAAATTTCCCTCCTACTTTCCCCCTCCGGCCCACGCGTTCGCGCCTTCCGCCCGCCCAGTCCGTCTCCGCCTCGTATAGAACTGGACCGGTCCCTGTTGGACGGTCCAACCGGCCCAGGATGGGCCGGTCTAAACATTACCGCCCTCCCAAAGAATCACCTTGTCCTCAAGGTGAAAATCTGGAAACTGCTGTTTCGCCATCTCGTATGGCTCCCACGTGGCCTCGTAGTCAGGAAGGTTCTTCCATGGATCAACACTTCCTTAGTTCCCTCTTCTTTCTGGCGAACACCCCTCAGCTCCAAAGGTCCAGGATCACCTCTAACCCTCTGTAAGTGTCGGCGGTAGCTCGGAATGGCGATGTGATCACCAATGACCTCTTCAGCTGTGAGACGTGAAAAACCGGTGTATAGTTTTCCGATGGGGTAATTTTAGTCGATATGCTACTGCTCCGATCTTTTCTATCACTTCATAAGGACCAAAATACCTTGGAGCTAGCTTTTCATTTCTCCTGTTGGCGACTGTCTTCTGCCTGTATGGGCGGCTTCAAAAACACCTTATCCCCTGCCTCAAAATGGATATCTTTTCTATGCCCATCCGCTTGCTTCTTCATGATTTGCTGCGCCCTCAGTAATGCCTTTTAATCCTCTAACACTCGGTCCCTCTCCTCCAAGTACTCCTCACTGATGAAACAGGATACATCTGCTCCCAAAGTGTACCAAGTGAGGGGGATCCCGTCCGTACAACATTTGAATGGGCATTTGTGAAGCCGATGATGAATGTTACATATCCCAGATAGCTCTCGCCCATACTGGTCTGAACAAGTGTATGGGGTGGTAATAATTGATATGTGAAGAAGTGAATATGGACTACGATGTGTTTGATTATAAGTGATATGAGATTGAGAATTAGCTTTATGTTTATCGTATTAATGGTAAATATATGTCTACGACTGTTGTCTTTTTGTTGTGGGGGTGTGTTTCTTTGATTTCCTGATCTTTTTTTTTGTTTGTGGCACCCCATGTATCTGATCACTTCTCTGATAAAGGCTGATGCTACTGTTACTGTAGTGTAGGGATGTCGGAGGGGAATGAAATGGGCATACTTGCTCAACCTGTCCACCACTACTAAGATCACTGTGAATCCCTCTGAACGGGGCAGCCCATCTATGAAATCCATAGAGATCCCTCCCATACTCTCCCGGCAAAGCTAAAGGCTGTAGTAATCCTCCTGTGACATGGCCAAGTACTTACTCCTTTGACAGACCTCACATTGGCTACCATCTCCTCTACATCTTTATGCATCCCCTTCCGGTACAACTCCCCAGCTAGCCTCCTGTATGTCTTTATGTACGCCTGAATGACCCCTATTGCACTCCCATGAAAACTCCTGGAGTAGGTTTGGGATGTGGATAGACGTCCGAGGCATCACAAACCTTCCCTGATACAGTAGAGCTTGTCTCCCTCATGGATATCCCCGGGTGCTATCTGGTTCCTTCAGTAACTCTGTCCTGATCTTTCCCAAAACTCTCATCTCTAGCGCTTTCTTTCTCTATGGCCTCCCAGTCAAGCATCCAGGGCACGATAGAGCAACTGTCTGCAATTCCTCCATACATCTGGATAGGGCATCGGCCGCCTTGTTCTCCACCCCCGCCTGTACTGGATCTCAAAATCATACCCAGTAACTTGGACAACCACCTCTGATGCTCTTTCCGTTACCATCCGCTGTTCCTAAGAGAAATTTCAGGCTCCGCTGATCAGTCCTGACAAGAAGTGTCTTCCCAATAGGTAAGGCCGCCACTTCTGAATGGCCAACACGATGGCCATCAATTCCTCTCATATACTGATTCATCCTTGCACGAGCAGTCAATACCTGGCTGAAATAAGCGACGGGTCTCCGATTCTGCATAATACTGCACCCAATCCGTATCCCGATGCATCGGTCTCCACGATGAAAGTCTGAGCAAAATCCGCAAAGCTGAGACCGGCACTGTAGTCATTGCCTTCTTCAGGCTCTCGAACCGGATGTGGCTGCTTCTCCCCCACAGGAAGCCATCCTTCTTCAATTGCTCCGTAAGTGGCCATGCTATGGTGCTATATCCCTTTACAAATCTTCTGTAATACCCTGTCAATCCCAGAAACCTCTCAGCGCCTTCAGATTCTTTGTAGTGGCCACTTTAGCAATTGCCTCAATTTTGGAGTGATCACGCTGCCACCCTATCCTTGGACACCACATGACCCAAGTACTACTACACTGGCTTGTGCAAGCAGCATTTTTTTAAATTTGCCCTCAACTGGGCTCCTGCAATACCTCTAACACTTTCTTCAAGTGTTCCCAATGTTCGACCTCTGATTTGCTGTATATCAGATGTCATCAAAAAATACTAACACAAACCGTCTGAGATAAGGTTTGAAGACCTTATTCATCAGGGCCTGGAAAGTAGCAGGTGCATTGGTGAGGCCAAAGGGCATCACCAAGAACTCGTAATGGCCTTCATGAGTTCTAAAGCTGTTTTGGAAACATCTTCCTTCCATTCGAATCTGGTGGTAGCCCGATTTCAAATCTATCTTGCTGAAAATCACGGTCCCACTTAATTCATCCAAGAGCTCATCGATGACTGGTATAGGAAATTATCAGGTACAGTCTCCTTGTTGAGTGCTCTGTAATCTACACAAAACGCCAGCTGCCGTCCTTCTTTTTCACCAAACAGAACGGGACTAGAGAAAGGGCTGATGCTGGGTCTGATGATCTCTGCCTCCAGCATCTCTCTGATCAACCGTTCATTTCATCCTTCTGGTAACTGAGGGTAGCGATAAGGACGTACCTGATGGTGATACTCCCTCCCCCAACACAATAGCATGCTCATGCTCCCTCTGCGTGGTAACCCCTGAGGCGGCTGAAACACCTCTTGGAACTGTTGAATCAACGCTGAACGGAAGAGGGTATAGCTCCTCCTCCTCCACTCCTGCCCCTCCAAACTATGCAATTCCACCAGGTAGCCTCCTCCCTCCTGCTGAATGGTTCGGATTAGGGATTTGAGAGAAACCCAGCCTTGGCAACCCAGCGTCTCCTTGAATCGTTTCTCCTTCTCTCCCCTATCACAAGTTCCATCCTCAAAGTCCCCCAATTTAATTCGTCTCCCCCAATTACGCAGCCACTTCATCCCTAGGATACGTCCGTACTCCCCAATATCCAAAGGAAGGAAATCTTCCTTCACCTGGATTCCCTGAATCTTTGCACCACCTCTCTACACACTCCCCTACCCATTTCCACCTTTCCTGTGCCCATCATCACCCATAAGCCACCTGTGTCCACTAGCTCCATCCCTAGCGACTCCACTATCTGGGTGGAAATGAAATGAGGTTTGCCCACTATCGATCAACACACCACCTCCGGTCAGCTATCTCTCCTCCACCTTCATAGTGTGACTCGGAGTGAATCCCACACAGAGTTCAGAGAGACTTCTGCTACATCCAGATGCAGCTTCTCATCCTCCTCCACCTCGGGGTCATTTCCACCTCTCTCTTCGTCTTCCTCATCTTCACAAACGAGGAGAACCTGAAGAGATCGATCCTTGCACTGGCCCCGGCATGTACTTCTCATCGCATCTGAAGCACAACCCTTTTGCTCTTTTGTCCTGCATTTCTTTGTCGGTCAATCTTTTAACTGTCCCCCATTTCCTCCTCCACCCGATTTCTCCTTGGGCACCTCCCTCTGGTTCCTGGGGCTACCCCTTTTGAGGTAATAACAGCAGTAGTCATTTGTATATCCTCCTGATAGTTGCCTCTAGCTCCTCTTTCTGATCTCTTCTGATCTTCCACCAGTTGTGCAAGCTCCATGGCTTTGCCCAAGTTCCTTGGCTTCCAGCACTCTGACAGCTGTTCTTATACTCCGGTTTGAGCCCCTTCATGAAAATTCCCCTCCAGGCCGATTCAGAGATGTGATCCAGACGGCTAGCCAAGTACTCGAATCTGTCCCGGTAGTCAGCCACGGTCCCTCCTGAGTCAAGCAAAGAACTGTTCATAAAGCCTCCTCCCCCATCGGCTCAGAAACGTTCTAATAAACAATCCTTGAACTCTCTCCATTCCTGATAGGCTCTCCTCCTGTCTCGCCATGATACCATGCCAACGCCTTCCCTTCCAGACACAATCCTGCCGCCGTCGCTTCTCATCATCTGTCAACCCATGGACAGCAAAGTAACGCCCACCTTGTAGATCCAGCCATGGCCATCTTCCCCCTCGAAGATGGGCAATCTTCAACTTCCTCACCTTCCGGTCCCTTCCGTTACCCCGGTAATCTCCATAACCCCCATTCCTCGAAGATGAGGAACTCCCCAAGTGTCCCGGTCCCCCTCCGACGTTGTATCCGAACCCATCGTCATAATCCCCCCTTCCCCTTCAAAATCAGCACCTCGACGCTGAAATTCAACACCTCGACGCTGATACTTCTCTTCTTTCGCCAAAATCTGCACTCCTTCATATTCTCCCCTCCGGCCTTCAAAATCCACACCTTGACCCTGAAAATCAGCACCTCGACGTTTGAAATCAGCACCTCGACCTGAAAATCAACACCTCGACGGTCGTTTCACAGGCTCAACTCCTCTCTAGACAGTGCTCTAGAGTGGGCATGTCGTCGCTCCCTCAAGGATCTCCACACCGGATTCCTCCTCCACCGAAGCGGTTCGGATTTCCCCTACGCCATGGTCGCCGACAGTCTCTCTTGCTTCCGACGCCGTCGGATTAAGTCTTCATCTCAAGTAATTTCTTCATCATCCTCATCCATAGCCGCGAACCTCCCTTCCAACCTGTCAGGTTTGTGGAGATTTCCAGGAACTTCCTTCCAGGTCTGTCTTCAGTTGCCGAACTCGCATTCTAATACTTCCACCTTCTTTCCGGCCCATCTTTCTTCAACGGATCCCACACAATCTTCTTCCGAAAGGAAATACTTGCTGAAATTTCAAAATTTCAGCCGCCGTGGTCCCGAATCGATGCTCTGATACCAATTTGATAGGAAATACTTGAAATCAAGTAATCCTAGCCAAAAACTGAAGCGGAACCAGGAAAAAACTGCTGTCTCCAGCAGTGGACAGCAGTTTTACACAGGAAAACAGTGAGGAAATGCGAGAAATATGAGATCCATGCAAGCAAAGGCTAGTATTTTATTAGTAGACGAAATAATTGCAAAAGATACAATTTGTTCTTCGATTCGAGAGGAAGAACGTACTCCCAAAGTCTCCGGCGAAGCCAAGAGCCCAAAACAAAACCTAGATCCAACGAGAAACTCAAAATCAAGATCCCCTAATTTCCCCCCAAACTCCTAATTATACAGAATAATCTATAAAGGACAATAAAGGACAATCATAAACTTCCTAAAATAGCCTCACACGTTCAAATTTCCCTCCTAACTTTCCCCCTCCGGCTCCACGCGGATCGCGCCTTCCGCCCGCCCAGTCCGTCCTCCGCCTCGTATAGAACTGGACCGGTCCCTGTTGGACCGGTCCAACCGGCCCAGGATGGGCCGGTCTAACACTCTTCAAGACAAGCTCACGAATGTCCCAACAAAAGGACTAGTAATTGATTCTATAATTCTTTAGAGCCAAAGACTTAACTGATTCCAGCTAATTATCAAGCATGTATTCTTCTTATCTTGAAGCATTTAGTGAGTCAATAATTCTAGTTGCAAATTCTCAAAAGAACGAACATACAACTTCTTCAAATATTCCTTTGGAACAAGCTGTATTGCCTAAGGTAAAAAAATGGACTTAGCATCGAGAAATAAATTAATTTAGAGAATTTTTCTTTAAGCTTTTTAAGTGATGCGATAATGTACTTTATTATGAACGGGCCTTTTAAGTAAAGATCACAGTAAGGGTGATAACCGAAATAGGTCCTGATCTAGCAACTGGTATGTGTACTGCATATCCAAATCTTTGATGGGTAAATTACCTTATAATGCCTCAAAGAGACTGCTCTTCATAGCTTTGTTCAAAAGGAGTTTACATCTTCCAAACTCCACTATTGATAAACCAAACTTAAAAGATACCAGCGACATTACTTTGATGAGGTTCCCTAAGAATATTTTAGATGTTGCTAGAGAAAAGGAAATAGATACTTACAAGGAAGTTAGTGCTAGTGACCAAGCCCTCGTGACTCTTGAAAACGTTCATTGACCTATTGAAGCCATTGTTTAAAATTGCACAATATGAGGTGCGTCTTGAGGTCTGCCTCAGTGCAATTCTTGTGAAGAACTCCTCGAGGCTTACACCTCTAACTTTTTTTTACTCATGTGCCTCGCCTTGCTAGTGTGAGGATTATTATTATTATTATTATTATTCAAATTTACATAAATCCTAAACTAAAGCCCCAAATAAATCACATTTTCTTGCACCCTCGAGCTGCAGTAATTTCCTGATTACCTTGTATTACAACCAGCCGCCTTTGCCACAGTAGCCATTGGAGATCACTTGGAGGCCGCACACACCACTCTGTCCTCTAAAAATCTTGGAGTATTACTCTCATATTTATGTTGGTGACAAATATTTATGAAAGAAAAAGATGAATGAAATAAATGAGAAAAAAAAAAAAGATTGGGATTGGGAGACATTAGACTTCATAAGATGAGGCATAGAATAGACCAATTTGTATGACAATGACTCAAACAAAGATCCCCTCAATGATGAGAAGTCAGATGATTTCTAAGTTGTTGCCAACTTTTTTAGGAGTTAAAGGTGGATGAGTAGAAAACTAAGAAAGAACAAATTCAGAATTAAACTTGATATTTATATTATTTTTCTCTTGTAATATTTGGATTTAAATTATATTTCATGCAATTTATCACTTCGAATTTATGTTTTATGCAATTT
>CM039726.1:18823279-19034615 GCA_022539455.1 Dendrobium nobile | reverse complement strand
GATTCCAAATCAAGAAATTTCAACTTGGAAATGCTCTCTTTTGCTGGCCCGTGATTCCAGCAAGAGGGAATTGCTGCAGGTGATCCCAGAGAGCCGTTTATGATTGTCCAAGGCATCCTGAAGTGCCTGTGGCGGCCCAACCTTCCAGGATTCCGTTAAACCTGCTGCCCAGTTTTCAGAAGCTGTTTGGGCGCTGTCCAGAAGTATTTCAAGTGCCGAATTGCTGTCCCGACCCTCTTTGCTGCTGTCTCGGCATCCCTAGCCGCTGTCCAGTCATTTTGGGTGACCTCTTATGGCTGTCTCGCTGTCCAGAATGTTCCCATCGCCATCTTGAAGGCTCCGTAACCTAAAGTGCTGTCCACTCTTCCTCAAACGCATAAGAACTACGTCGGAGCGCCGTATTTGTCGTTCCCTGGATAATTCTTTCTTTGGGTAAACTCTTTGTCCAACTCTCTTACTTCCTAGTTTACTTTTCGTTTATGGTTATTAATGGATTCATGAAGTCTGTCAATTATTCACCGCTAGAACTAGTAATAGGAAGAGTTGTGTGAGGGATCTTCTCATAGCAACTATTCTTATGTTTGTATTTGGAATTTCTCGTTGAAACCACTATGTATGCAAAGTAAGACATTAGTTAACTATTTAATGATCTCAACCTCTCGCATGTGTTTAACCTAAGCTAAGTCCCACTTTATATTATCTTATCGTTCAATTCGCATAAGATTTTACTTATTATTGCTCTAGATCTAAGCGTGCAACTTCTTTAAGCAAATCTTTTCGCAGGGAGTTTTGTGTCACATCATCTTGGTATATCAGGCATGGCTAGCATGCTTGACTTGTGCTAGATGCTCCTAGGGTCTAACCGTTCATTCTGCTTTAAAATTGCATGTATCATTGCGTTGTTCAATTTACTTACTTTTTAACTGCTGTCTATGCATTTCCTGCACACTTTCATCAGCATTTAAGCCACCTAACTTGTGTCATATTGCTTCCATTGAATTTGTAGCATTTCTAAATGCATAGGAAAACTAAACTTTGAATTTTGACTGCTGTACTCACTGTTCCAACAGCGTGTAACCACGTTTAGTGAACTTTTGTCTTCGTTTGGGTGTTGTCCACTCCTCGGAACCTTCCATACACCTAGACAACTTAGGCAACGACTGAGCCTTGCTGTCCAGAAATTTGCTGCACCTTTTAGTGGCCTTTAGGTGACATTAAACTTGTGATAACTTGCGGTCCACACCCTAGAGTCCATCTAAATATCTTAGATAACATCGTCCATCACTTTAGTTGTTTGTCCTGTCTCCAGCTGCTGTTGGTTGCTGTCCACAGCACTCCTGCACTCATTTAGTGGACTTTTAGGCTAGTTTCTAAGTGTTTTGACGCTGTCCTCAACCTAACAACCTTCCTAAGTGCCTAGGTTACTTAACCCCTAGTGTAGCCTGCTGTCCGAACATTTTCGGCACCTTGTAGTAGTAATATAAGTGGAGCCTAACTTAGTGTCTAAATGACGTCTCTTACCACAATACATCTGAGTGTCGCTGACGCTTCCCAATGGACCCGAAGACTCCCAAAAGAGTTTAGATGATACACGTTTACATAGTGGGCAATATGACTAGAATTATGACGGAGAAACCATTGACTATCCCCATCTTATATTACTGCCCACTTAGCTTTACACCTAGACTGAGCCTAGGCCTAAGACCTCACTTAGAGTCACCTTATCGTCTGCCTACATTTAATGGTTCCTCGATCCTTACTACTTTAGGGAATGGGCTAGACAACTAGATGACTATTTTGAATCATGTCATATCCCTGAATCCCACCATGTTAGCATCGCTTGGTCTCACCTTAAAGGAGAGCTCTTCAATTTTGGATGAAATTAGAAGTCATAAAGAGTCTCGCGGTGAGTAACCTACTTGGAAAGACATGAGGCGAGATCTTAATTTAAAATACCGATCCTCGACGGGACCACTATCTAGAGCCCCACACTACCTCTTCTGTTGGATCAACCATAGACATTACGGTGGTCGAGACCACCCCTCCTTTTGTAACGACAGGGTTGCTGCCCACACCCTGTAGGTCTTCACTCAGTCTTGGTGACCGACCCTATAGTGGGTCTTCTGTTGGTTTGAGCCCCTATGACTCCCCATTTGGGCTAACTTCTAGCCACCTCAGTCAACCTTCAGCCTCCCCAGTCCTTGACCCTGCAAGTGTACTTTTGATAGAGAATTACATTGACAAGAAAACGCCCTCTGAACCTAAAAACTATGTGCATCCATTTCGTGGATGCTAATGATATTAAGGATACGAGGACTTCTTTGAGGATGGAACATAAGTGATTGAATCAGACTCCCAGCATAACTTAAATCCTGAACTAGGAAAGTTAGAACCTTTAAACGTCGACACCTTAGCCCACCCCGATCCTAGTCTCCTCGAGGATAACTCTTTGGATATTGTATGATTTTTTAGCTTATGATTTTTTAATTGCTAATATCTTACTTAAAAAAAGAGATGAGCATCTCATCACTTATAAACATGGATATAGTAAAACTCAGATTGATTATTTTCTTATAAAAAAATTAGATCGTTTAGATAACAAAGATTGTAAAGTTATTCCGAGTGAAAATTTATGTATCAAACATCGATTATTAGTTTTGAACTTTAAGATAAAGGGACAAAAAATAAAAAAATGAAATAAATTGATATTCTATGATTAGATAGAGGCATTTAAAAAATATTAATAAAAATATTTTTTAGAGTAAAATTTTAGATTTTAATGTTTTGTTATGCATGAGGATGTTAATGTTATATGAGAAAAAGTGGCTAGTGATATTAAGAATATTGCAAAAGATATGCTTGAAGTATCAAAGGAAAAAGCTCATAATAGTAAAAATAGTTAGTGATGGAATCCAAATATGTAAGTAAAGATAAAAAATAAGGAGATTTATTACAAAAATTGATTAAGATGTAAAATTTTTGATAATTGACAAAGTTATAAAGAGACATAAAGAATTTAAGAAAGCAATATGTGATGTAAAGATCTTAGTTTTTAATGATTTATATAATAGATCATATACTAAGGAGGGAGAAAGATATATGTATAAGTTGGCCAAACAAAGAGATAGTAGTAAAGATTTAATTCAAGTGAAGTGTATTAAGAATGAAGATAAAAAAGTATTTTCCTTAGAAGATGATATTAAATAAAGGTGGATGAGATTTTTTGCTAAACTTTTTAATAAAGAATGTGAAATTACGATTGACTTTAGTGACCCTAACACCCTAAATGAAAATAAAGATTTATGTTTTTATCCGCGTTTTAGTAAAATTGATGTTAAAGAGGCTTTAAAGAAAATGAAGTGTGGAAAAGCTGTTGGACCTTATGATATTCCAATAGAGGTGTGAAAATAATTAGGAGATGAAGGAATTTCTTGGCTTACTAAGCTTTTAATATTGTTTTGAAGACTAAAAAGATGTCAGATGAGTGAAGAATGAGTTTGTTAATTTCTGTTTTTAAGAATACAGGTGATGCACATGATTGTGAAAATTATAGAGTAATTAAGTTAATCTGTAATACTTTAAAACTATGGGAGCGAGTTATGGATCGTAAGTTGCGGCGTGATACTAATGTTTCTCAAAATCAATTTGGATTCATGCCAGATAGGTGTGATGACTCGGTTTAGGATGGGCCGGTTCGGTTGAACCGGCCAGCCTTCTATTATAGTCGCGACCCCAACTGGGGTTGGTACTGTGCATTTCGTGAATAGAGCGAAGGGCGGACAGATGGCTTTGTGCGGGAGAGCGAGGTAGGCTTCATTTTTTTCAATTTTAGCAAAGGATTGGCTTCAAGGATAAGAATCATGATTTCTCTTCATTCCTATCAATAATGAAGTACTAATTTGGGAGAAACGACGATTAAAGGAACGATTGAGGAAACGAGGAAACAAGGTTTGTGAATTCCTTCCATCCAATTTTGTATAAATTCTCATGTTTTGTTTGGCATACAATAAATGACATTTTGTTAAGGGAAAAGAATATCGAAAGCGAGAAGGAAGTATTTTGGGAGAGAAAAGGATTTAGGGATTTTGACAAACCCCCATTTTCTTTGTAAGTGACTTTCCATTTATAAAATTTAAGTTAAGATTTTGTTATGTCCGCTATAGCACTAGCCAACAGTCCAGCATTTCATGCACGGACAAAACATATAGAGATTGTATAGTTCCGATTAACACTAAAGATCAAATAGTTGATATTCTCACGAAACCACTTTCTACTCCAAGGTTTCAGATGCTTCGACACAAGCTTACTGTCCAAACATATCCGTCAACTTGAGGGGGAGTAATAACAGATATGCGATTAATCCCACATCTTGTAGCATTGTATTTGACATGTATTCTACATCTATAAATATAGACTTGTATCATGTAATACATAAGTACGATGAATACAAGAATTCAATTCAGCTGCATTCACTATTCTTGATTGTCCATACATTTCTTCAGCTGCCTTTTGGATTTAATTGTAAAATCATTTATTGTAAGCTGAGAAAGAAAAAGGATTCCCTGGAAGCAACATCTTGATAGGACATTAAGGTAAAAATCGATCAAATTTTCTTTCAGCATTACTAATGAAGTTTAATTAAATACGGTATTCAGAATTCATGGGAATTTAATATAATCTGTATTAATTTGTTGATTTCACTCATTGTATTTGTAAAGATTTTAATCTAGTCTCTATTACTTTGCTGATTGAGTGCAGGCGATTTTTCTTCTGCTTCTTACATCTGGCAAGGATCCAGGGATTATTCCTCGCAATGCGCATCCTCCAGAGCTAGAAGATGAAGCTGACGCCTCCAATGCTTCAGCAGGAAATCATGGTGGTCCATCGAGTTTGCCACCCACCAAGGATGTGGTCGTTAATAATATCATAATCAAAGTCAAGTACTGTCATACCTGCATGCTTTATCGCCCCCCACGATGCTCCCATTGTTCTATTTGCAATAATTGCGTGGAGCGTTTTGATCATCATTGCCCCTGGGTTGGACAGTGCATTGGCAAGGTAATAACTCCTGACTCAGTTTTCTATTTTCTGAGGGAGGTATGCGGTCATTGGGTTTGCCCTTTGTTATTCATAATATTATCGATCCTTTTTTTTTTAGATTTATTTGTAGGGTCGATTTTTTAAGGATTGGCCCTAATTCATTGTTGTCCAGGAGAAATTATAAATTATATATTCTGTGCGGAGACCGAATGCAGAACGTCGTTTGGAGACCAACTAGAATGTGTCACGTCAGCAATACCGAGCCGTACCGAGCAGTACCAAGCAAGGGGTGATGTGGCGCATTCTGATTGGTCTCCGGACGACGTTCGGCCTCCGTACAAATAATTAATCGCTGTCAGTGAGTGGAGATATGCATTCTATTTTCTTATTTTTGTATTTTTTATTTTTATTTTACATGAAAGTGGAGAGGGGGTGGGGGAGGATTGTGTGGAGAGCATTCAATTGCTGGAATGGGGGTGGGGTTAGCCCCGAATCATGATGTGGTCCCGTTGAATCTATTCTTTTGGCATCATCTATATTGCAGTTATAATGATGCAATAATTGAAACTTGTTCCTAGAAATAGATCAATCAGCTAGTGAATCATGTTCATTTGAGATGCTTGTAAGATAAACTTGCATGCAACTTATTTGAATCTGCATGCTTGTTACATCTTTTAAATTAGTGTTGACCGTTGAACCAATAAAAATTTCAAGTTGTAGTTGAAAGAATGACAATATAACAGCAAGAACAACTTTATTCTTACATGTGATATTTTTCTGCTGTGCAGAGAAACTACAGATTCTTCTTCATGTTTGTGTTCTCGACATCCCTCCTTTGTGTTTATGTCTTCATATTTTGCTGGGTTAACCTGAAGAAGATAATAGATGTGCATGAATGTAATCTCTGGAGAGCCTTCCTTAAATCACCAATTTCAGGGATTCTTATCATATATACATTCATAGCTGTTTGGTTTGTAGGAGGGTTAACGGCTTTCCACCTTTACTTAATCTGCACGAATCAGGTGCAATGTCCAATCTCTCTATCTTTGTTCACAGATATTCTGCCTTAACAAGCCGGAGATATTAACTGCTTAATTTTGTTGACTGTGCAGACCACATACGAGAATTTCCGTTACCGTTATGATAAGAAAACAAATCCCCACAACCTTGGGTGCGCCCAAAATGTGCATGAGATTTTCTTCTCAAGGATTCCAAGTTCTAAGAACAACTTTCGTGCTAAAGTGAAGGATAACTCAGCTATCTTCACCTCATCTCGCTCCATTGGCTCCACCCTTAGCCCAGACATGCCAAAGAAGAGCGCGGATCTAGAGATGGGTGTGAAGCGGCAGACTGTGGCCGAGGAGGAGCTCGACGACATACAAAGCCAAATTGATAGCATCAGAGGATCAGATAGGTGCACGTCGCAGCCACTTCACTCGAGCTCACGTGGTCACAAAGGAAGTTGGGAGATAACACCAGATATTGAGGCTTTGGCTGCTGAGCTTGGAATGGAACATGGCTTGGCTGATAGAGAAAAGCCTTCAGCAGATATTCTATAGATACATTCCAAACTATTTAAGTATTGAAGCCTACAAATGGCCGATTCTTTATAATTTCCTAACAGTGATAGAAAGCTTAGTGTTGCAAATCAATGTCACTTGGTTAATTTTTTAAAACTGTTATCATCATAACTTTTTCTCGAGCTTCTGTGTTATATTATGTATTTCCCTTCAGAACATCAGGCTTCTGTAACAAATCTCAATCAGAGCCTATTGTGTCAAAGAACCGCTCAAACTGAATCACATAGCAATGCCTGTTTGCATTTTCAATCTAGTCTGTACATTTTGAACTGAACTGCGGCCTGGTTTGTTCTGAATCCCTTTCTTCTTCATTGCAGTTCTAATCGTGTGAACCTCTTCCCACCTTTCGCTCGAAGCGTACATATTGGATAGTGCTATGAAGTCTTCACAGGCGGTAACCGGCATTGACTCAACTGGAAGCTGCTTGTGTCCTATGAGGATCTTCCCAATCTTGCTACCGAGCTCCGCCTCACCATGGATCTTGCAAGCACCAAGCAGAGCCCTCCAGACAACAGCATCAGGCTTCACAGGCATGTTTTTAATGAACTCATGAGCTTCCTCTACCATCCCAGCCCGGCCAAGAAGATCAACAATGCAGCCATAGTGCTGCATTCTAGGCACGACATTGAAGCGGCTCTGCATTTCATCAAACAGGTGCAGGCCCTCTTCGACCAGCCCGGCATGGCAGCAAGCTGAGAGCAATGACGTGAAAGTGATGGCATTTGGTACTATTCCTTCCTTTTCCATCAAGTTAATAAGTTCCACCACTACTTTCCCCTCTCCATGGATGGCAAAAGCGGCAGCCATTGTGCTCCAGGTGATCACATTTCTCTGCTTCATAGCACCAAACAATTCTGAAGCGTTCTCAAGGGATCCACATTTGGAGTACATCTCAACCAGTCCAGTCCCTATAAAGGGACAATCTAGGGGAGCTTGAATGGTCTTTAATACAAGTGAATGAACCGTGGCGCCGAGTGCCAGATCACCTAGTTGCGAGCAAGCAGAGAGCAGCAGCAGAGTGGTTCTTTCTGTAGGCCTCGCTTCACTATAAGCCATTCCTTTAAACAACAACAGTGCTTCCTTTGCTAATCCATTGACGCAGTGGCCGGTGATCATGGCATTCCAGCTCACCGAGCTTCTCTCCGTCATTTTGTCGAACAGTTTGCGTGCAGCCTTCATATCCCGGCATAACGCATAGAAGTGGACACACGTCGTCGCCAGCGCCAATTGCGAGTCTAGCCCTTCCTTTAACGTCCGAGCGTGCACCTGCTTCCCTTCCCTCACGGCGCGCAGCTGTGCACACGATCGGAAGACGTAGGCGTAGCTTGCGTAATCAGGCGTAGCAACCCTCATCATCTCGTCGGCGAAGAAACGTAGCGATTCCTCCGGCGAGGCGTATTTAAGCATGACGTTGCATAAAGATGTGTCTTTTATCTCTTCTGTGGCGTGACGGAAGAGAAATCGAGAATAGGTGGCGCCTCCTTCGCAGGATTCCTGGCTATCTGTACGGTATTTCTCTATTAGTTTGGCGACGTTCAAAGTATCGCGTAATAAGGCGTTTGTGATCATCTGGGCATGAATTTGCTTGGTTTGATATATGTTCGATGAAAGTTCCAAGAGAGCAACACAACGCATTCGTGGAAGCAGCTGCAACATTACTATAGCGTGGCGGGGGATTGGGGCTGGTGGATGAACGCTGGAAGCAGCCGGCGGCTGACGGAGCTCCACTGAGTCCAGCCACGTTTTGGCAAACGGGCAATATCAAAACAACTTCAACTTTCTCAATAAGAAACTGTGAGCGCTTAAGGTCTGCTATCAGAACGTTTGATGCGCTTCGGGAAGCTAATTTAAAGGCAGATACAATTTGCCCGAATTCCTGCAGCCTGTAGCCATTCTGACATAATGATGAATTCCTCGACTCGTTTATGGGCTCGAAAGCCAAGCTTATTGAGCTCACTAGTTGAGCTCGAGCTCGTTTTGTAAACGTGCTCGAGTTCGAGCTTGAGCCAGCTTGGCTCGTGAGCTAGCTCGAATAAAAATTAATATTTTTAAAATAATTTTATTTTATTTATTAAATTTAAAAATTATGAAAATCATATAAGTTTTATTTCAATGTTAAAATTTTAATTTTTTTAAAAAAATTTTAACTAATTTTTAAAAATTCCGCCTAAATTTAATAATTTCCACCCATGGGTTACGAGCTGGCTCGAGCTAGTTTACAGTGAGACGAGCTCGAGTTCGAGCTCTCCTGTCAAATTTTAACTCGCTTTCCAACTAATGAACCGGGCTCGATAAGGGCCTAAATTCAACTCGACTTGACTCGTTTGCACCCCTAATCGATGCCACTAATTATTATTATTATGTTCTTTTAAGAAATGAGTATCATGTCAAGCCAATTTTATTGATAAAAATAGAGTACAAATGAACATCAATACAATAGGTCTATTATAGAAAGACAAAATTTATAATCAAATTCAAAAGTAAATCAGTAATTCCCCCTAAAAAGAAAAGATGGATTCATATTATAATGAAAAAAGTCACAGACATCGTGTATGGCAGTGATAATCGAGGCAACACAGAAGAAAGTAGTCATTGGAGCTGAGCAAGACCGCTTTGTTTGAATTTCATTACCTAGAACAGGATGCTCATGTCACGACCCGACCCGATCCGGGACGGACCCCGCTCGCACCGGGCCGCGACACGGAAACTAAACGGACGAACTGACCAGGATCTAGTTTTGGAATTGGTTCCGGAACAGAATCTTCCAAATTATTTTAATCAACAGACACACAAACACAGAGCTACTATTAATCATCAAACACAGCGGAACAAATATCTATCTTTTCTTTTTCCTCAAAACAATTATCTACAGATACAGTACATGGCTTTTGAACAGAAAGAAAGACAGAACAGAAAAGTCATGACTGTACAAAAATCAAAAGGTACAAACAATACCTACTGATCAGAACTCAGAAATCTACTCCTGGACTTCCCTTTCCCAGAACCTGAAAACCACCAGAAAACAAGAGTGAGCTCAACAGCTCAGCAAAGCAACAAATCTCCAATCAAAACTCTCAGAATCCAAAACCAAACTCATCAGACAAAAATCCGTACAGAATTCGGAACAGAATCGTATCTCGAATCAGAACAGAATCAAAATCATAACTTATACGGACATATATCAAATCAGAATCAGAGTCGTACAGATCAGATCACATCAGAGTACAAATCAGAACGGATTAAATCAACAGAGTCAGAATCGTACAGAAATCAGAAATTCAGATCATATCAGAACAGAACAGAATCAGAACAGATATCAAATCAGATAGAAACAGAACAGATCAGACATATCACATTAACAGAATCAGAAATCAGAATTTCAGATCATATCGTATCAGAATCATAATTGCTTACAGAACAGATACGGAAAGCAGAATCAGATTGAATCAGATATATATTTTATAGCTAAATTCCCGGACACTGACTGAATCTCTTTGGATTCAGGCCCCTTATAACTCCCTTTGTGCTCACGGCACCAGAACAGATATGCTTATGTGCTCACAGCACCAGAACAGATGTGCTTATAGCACCAGAACAGAATTCATCGGATCCGGAACAGAATAGATATCAGATTTCAGATTGAGCTCATTTCAGATTTCCCTGACACTTACTGAATCTCATAGGATCCAGGCCCCTTATAACTCCCTTTTTATAGCTTATACAGATAGCATTTCAATTCAGTAGAAATCTGGGCAAATCAGAAATCAGACAAAAATCGGGCAGCACAACGGCAGTATACGGAATTTACACAATTTTTCCTGAAAAATCAAAATTCACCAAATTCGCACAGAATGTAGATAATCACATTTCAGAACATTTATTCTACTGCACAGATAATTTCCAATTTCACAGAAAAATGCAGTCGACTAAAAACACCGCCGAATCAAAAATACCCGGACAAAAATCTTCGGAAAATAACCAAAATGTGCACACTCGGCACGTCAACAATATACAGAAAGTTACGCGGTAAAAACTGAGCCAATCAACAGATACGGACGAAAATCATTAACGGAAACGAAATCCGGACAGAAAATACCGCCAAACACGACGGTTCTGAAAATTGAGAAAGGCGGAATGTGCCTTACCTTGCGTACAGCAATATCTCGAACAGTCTCCTCGGACGAAAACGGCTCCGCGTCGTCCGAAAATCAACTTTTCCAAAGAATCTCTCGACTTTCTCTCTCCTCAGATAAAAATCAGATATTTTTATTTTTTATAAAATTTTCTCTCTCTTCAAATGAGCTGAAATCAGCTTTATAAAACTCAGATCGGCCCGGCCGATCGCCAGATCGTCCCAGGACGATCAGACCAAATTGGATCGTCCTGGACGGTTCCCAGAACTATTCTCAGGCCGACATTTTCTACAGTGCCGATCGGCCTGGACGATGTCCTCAATCGGCCTGGACGATATGTACAGAAAATCACCTGGAGCAAATCTGGGCAAATTCTGGAGCAAATTTTCAACTGATCGTCCCAGGACGATCCAGATCGTCCTGGACGATCCTGGAGCAGATTTTTGATATTACAATCTCTCCAACTTCAGAAAAATGTCGTCCTCGACATTATCCAATCCAAACTCTGTCAAAACAAGTACGGGTACGACCGTCTCATATCAAACTCCTTCTCCCAAGTCGCTTCTCGTGCAGTCCGGTGCTTCCACTGGACTTTAACCATCGAAATCTCTTTATTTCTTAACTTTCGGACGTCGTACGCCAAAATTAACTCTGGCTCTTCCTTGTACGCCAGATTTTCTTGAATCTCAACTTCGTCAGCTGATATCTTCTTCCCAGCGTCTGAAACCCACTTCCTCAGAGTGGATACGTGAAACACATTGTGCACGTCAGGCATCGAATCAGAAAGCAATAGTCGGTAAGCAGATTTTCCAATTCTTTCCAAAATCTCAAACGGTCCAACATACCTTGGACTCAGCTTACTCACCTGACCAAATCTGCTCACACCCTTCATCGGACTGACTTTGACATACACAAAGTCACCAACTTGAAACTCAACAAACCTGTGCTTCTGATTATAATACTTCTGCTGTCGATCCTGAGCCGCTTTCAATCTTTCTTTTATCAAACTGATCTTCTTAACAGTTTCATCAACAAAAGTGGCACCCATTTCCTGTCTATCTCCGATCTCAGTCAGAGTCAAAGGAGTACGGCACTTCCTGCCATACAGAGCTTCGTACGGTGCCATACCAATACTGGACTAAAAACTGTTGTTATAAGCAAATTCAATCAGCGGAATATGATCTTCCCAGCTTCCGCCAAAGTTCAGAACACAAAGTCTCAACAGATCTTCCAGCACCTGAATGGTCCTCTCAGACTGTCCATCGGTCTTAGGATGAAAGGTTGTACTGAAATGCAATTTCGTACCCAAGCCTTGCTGAATACCTTTCCAAAGTCTGGAAGTAAACCGTCCATCTCGATCTGAAACAATCACTCGAGGCACACCGTGCAATCTGACTATTTCCTTCACATAAATCTGTGCCAAACGATCCACCGGATCGGTCTGTCTGATCGGAAGAAAATGGGCTGACTTCGTCAATCGATCTACAACTATCCAAATGGCGTCGTGCCCTTGTCTAGATCGAGGAAAACCCATCGCAAAGTCCATCGTTACCTCCTCCCACTTCCACTCAGGGATAGACAACGACTGCAACAGTCCACCTGGTCGCTGATGCTCTGCCTTCACCAACTGACAGGCTTCGCATCTCGACACAAACTCTGCCACATCCTTCTTCATTCCAGGCCACCAGAACAAAAGCTTCATATCAGCATACATCTTACCACTGCCTGGATGAACAGTGTAGCCTGAATGATGAGATTCATGCAGAATCTCCTACCTCAAATCCCCAAACACAGGTACCCATAACCTGTTCTTACAGAAAATAACACCAGAATCAGAAATTCGAAGTTCAGGAGTCTTACCAGATCCAATCTGAGCAATTAACTTCGAATAATCAGAATCTGACTTCTGGGCTTCTTGAATCCTTGCTTCCAAAGAAGACTGAATGTTCATCTGAGCCAAATCCACATCACTGGAGGAAACCACCTCCAACTGCAATCGCTCCATGTCTCGAATCAGGAAATCATCAAAAGTAAGCTGCAAACCTGATAATCCAGAAGATTTCCTGCTCAGAGCATCCGCTACCACATTAGCCTTACCAGGCTGATACTGAATAGTCAAATCATAGTCCTTGATCAACTCGAGCCATCTTCTCTGTCTCAAATTCAGATCCTTCTGAGTGAAAATATACTTCAGGCTCTTATGATCAGTGAAAATCTCACATCTGACGCCATACAGATAATGACGCCAAATCTTCAAAGCAAAGACAACAGCAGCTAACTCCAAATCATGCGTCGGGTAATTCTTCTCATGTGGTTTCAATTGTCTAGAAGCATAAGCAATTATCCTTCCATTTTGCATCAGTACACAACCCAAACCTTTCAGTGAAGCATCACTGAACACCTGAAATCCTTCCGTACCTGACGGAAGTGCTAGCACTGGAGCTGAAGTCAAACAGTCCTTCAATCTCTGAAAACTAGCTTCACACTCCGGTGTCCAAACAAAAGCTACTGACTTCTGCGTCAGTCTCGTCAGAGGCGTCGAAATCTGTGAAAATCCTTTCACAAATTTCCTATAATACCCGGCCATGCCCAAGAAACTACGTACCTCAAATACCGTAGTCGGCCTTGGCCAATCAGCAACCGCCTGAATCTTCTGGGGATCAACAGAAATACCTTCTCCGCTTACCACATGCCCCAGAAAAGAAATGTTCTTCAGCCAGAATTCACACTTGGAGAACTTGGCATACAGCTGATGCCGCCTCAGAGTCTCCAACACAATCCTCAAGTGTCTGGCATGATCATCCTCAGAAGCAGAATATACCAGAATATCGTCAATGAAGACGATCACAAACTGATCCAAAAATTCCCTGAATACTCGGTTCATCAAATTCATGAAAATAGCAGGCGCATTGGTTACCCCAAAAGGCATAACCAAAAACTCATAGTGCCCATACCGAGTACTGAATGCCGTCTTCACCACATCAGCTTCCTTCACTTTTACCTGATAGTATCCGGATCGCAAATCAATCTTCGAAAACACAGAAGATCCAGAAAGCTGATCGAACAAGTCATCAATCCGAGGCAAAGGATACTTGTTCTTGATCGTGACCTTGTTCAAATCTCTGTAATCAATACACATACGGAGTGTCCCGTCCTTCTTCTTCACAAACAAAATAGGTGCTCCCCAGGGCGAAACACTAGGACGGACAAAACCTCTGTCAACCAACTCCTGAAGCTGAACTTTCAACTCAGAAAGTTCTTTCGGTGCCATCCTGTACGGAGCTTTTGATATAGGAGCTGTACCCGGAAAAACATTGATAGAGAACTCCATCTCTCTATCCGGAGGTAAACCAACCAATTCCTCAGGAAAAACATCAGCAAACTCCCTTACCACTGGGATCTCAGAAACAGAACCAACCTCCAGGTTCAGATCCCGCACCGAAGCCAAAAACACTGGGCATCCTTTCTTCCACATTCTGCTCACCTCCAATGCAGAAATCAGACTGGAGAGAATACCTCGTAATCCCTGGAATACAACTCTCTCTCCAGCCATAAGCAAACTCACTTGCTTCTTCAGACAGTCAATCTGAGCCTCATACCGACTCAGCCAATCCATGCCCAAAATCACGTCATACGATGAAATCGGCAACAAAATCAAACTAGATTTCCACTTCTTGCCAGCAATATCAATCTCACATAAACAAAACTTCCGAGCAATCAAATTACTTCCAGCCGGTAAAATCACAGACAAAGAAATCGGCAACAAAAACGAGTCCAAGTGTAAAATCTCAAAACAGTGCTCGGACAGAAAAGAGTGACTAGCTCCAGAGTCAAACAAAACACGACAGGGCTGATCAGAAATGTAAATCGTACATGTCACAACATCCGGAGCATCACGAGCCTCCTACTGACTCAGGCTGTAAACTCGTGGCTGAACTGGAGCAGGAGCTGAAGCAACAGAACTACTCTGCTCCCTCTGAACCGTAGGTGGTCTCCGTGGTCCAGAACTAGTACCACCACCTCTACCAGAAAATCCCTCAGGGCGAGGAGGAACAGTCCTCGGTCTTCCTGCTGAACTGACAGGTCTGACAGAACCCTCAGATCGGAACTCAGAACGCCGGTCAGATCCAGCCTGTGGACACTCTGCAATCCTATGTCCCGGCTGACCACATCTGAAACAAAGACCAGCCATCCTGTAGCACTAGCCATGGTGTCGCCGTCCATAACTCTGGCACACAGGTGCCATACCGACAGATCCAGAACTCGTCGTACTGGTAGCAGTACCAGACGACCCTCCACTCTTCCTGGAATCAACAGATCCAGAACCAGTCACAAATCTCCTCTTTCCAGAGGAACCACTGCCAGAAGCCTCACCTCCAAATCTCTTCCTACTCGCAGTCCACCGCTGCTGAGTAGCCATCAGATCATTCTCAATCAGACGAGCCCGCTCCACAAGCTCAGAGAAATCAAAAATGTGAAAAGGTACAAGGGGCTGTCTCAAACTATCTCGCAATCCCCTCAAAAATCTGTAGCACCTCTCAGTAGAAGTACTAACCAGCTGCGGGGCGTACCTGGCTAATGCAGTAAACTCAGCCTCGTACTGCATCACCGTCTTGCTCCCCTGAACAAGTATCAGAAAAGTCTCCTGCATCTGCTGTCGTGCAGAAGGGGGAACAAACCAATCTCGAAATACCTCAGCGAATTCTTCCCAGGTAATCAAAGAGTTCAGCCTACCCTGAAATCTGGCTGCCTGCTGGCCTTCCCACCAGTGCTCAGCCTCTCCATCTAACAGAAAAACAGCCAACGGAACCTTCCTATCTGACGGACACTGCATTCCGTCGAAGGTCTTCTCCAATCTCCTCAGCCACTCCTCGGCTGCTCTGGGCTCAACAGCGCCCTCAAATCTCGGAGGTTTCAACCTCAAAAACATCTGCAGATGTCTATCAATGTCATCAGATCTGACAGTAACAGCTCTGCTCTGAGTCTCGCTCATCATCTGAGCAACAAGCGTAGCAAACTGAGACAATGTATCTGCACCGGCCACTAGGGCTGTACTCCCCACTGGTGCTGCTTGACTGGCACTCTGCCCGTCTGTCATGTCTGGGTCTGGCTGATCCATACAGAAAATCCAAAATCCGGAAAACTATCACAAAAACAACACAAAAACAACACAATAAAAAGCCAAACGACCCAAAACTACCCCCAGACAAACTCACTGATCACTTCCTATAGCTCTGTCTGACAATCCAACCAATTTTCAAAACCAGTGCTCTGATACCACTTAAAAGCTTGTCACGACCCGACCCGATCCGGGACGGACCCCGCTCGCACCGGGCCGCGACACGGAAACTAAACGGACGAACTGACCAGGATCTAGTTTTGGAATTGGTTCCGGAACAGAATCTTCCAAATTATTTTAATCAACAGACACACAAACACAGAGCTACTATTAATCATCAAACATAGCGGAACAAATATCTATCTTTTCTTTTTCCTCAAAACAATTATCTACAGATACAGTACATGGCTTTTGAACAGAAAGAAAGACAGAACAGAAAAGTCATGACTGTACAAAAATCAAAAGGTACAAACAATATCTACTGATCAGAACTCAGAAATCTACTCCTGGACTTCCTTCCCTTTCCCAGAACCTGAAAACCACCAGAAAACAAGAGTGAGCTCAACAGCTCAGCAAAGCAACAAACCTCCAATCAAAACTCTCAGAATCCAAAACCAAACTCATCAGACAAAAATCCGTACAGAATTCGGAACAGAATCGTATCTCGAATCAGAACAGAATCAAAATCATAACTTATACGGACATATATCAAATCAGAATCAGAGTCGTACAGATCAGATCACATCAGAGTACAAATCAGAACGGATTAAATCAACAGAGTCAGAATCGTACAGAAATCAGAAATTCAGATCATATCAGAACAGAACAGAATTGGAACAGATATCAAATCAGACATAAATAGAACAGATCAGACATATCACATTAACAGAATCAGAAATCAGAATTTCAGATCATATCGTATCAGAATCATAATTGCTTACAGAACAGATACGGAAAGCAGAATCAGATTGAATCAGATATATATTTTATAGCTAAATTCCCGGACACTGACTGAATCTCTTTGGATTCAGGCCCCTTATAACTCCCTTTGTGCTCATGGCACCAGAACAGATATGCTTATGTGCTCACAGCACCAGAACAGATGTGCTTATAGCACCAGAACAGAATTCATCGGATCCGGAACAGAACAGATATCAGATTTCAGATTGAGCTCATTTCAGATTTCCCTGACACTTACTGAATCTCATAGGATTCAGGCCCCTTATAACTCCCTTTTTATAGCTTATACAGATAGCATTTCAATTCAGAAGAAATCTGGGCAAATCAGAAATCAGACAAAAATCGGGCAGCACAACGGCAGTATACGAAATTTACACAATTTTTTCTGAAAAATCAAAATCCACCAAATTCGCACAAAATGTAGATAATCACATTTTAGAACATTTATTCTACTGCACAGATAATTTCCAATTTCACAGAAAAATGCAGTCGACTAAAAACACCGCCGAATCAAAAATACCCGGACAAAAATCTTCGGAAAATAACCAAAATGTGCACACTCGGCACGTCAACAATATACAGAAAGTTACGCGGTAAAAACTGAGCCAATCAACAGATACGGACGAAAATCATTAACGGAAACGAAATCCGGACAGAAAATACTGCCAAACACGACGGTTCTGAAAATTGAGAAAGGCGGAATGTGCCTTACCTTGCGTACAGCAATATCTCGAACAGTCTCCTCGGACGAAAACGGCTCCGCGTCGTCCGAAAATTAACTTTTCCAAAGAATCTCTCGACTTTCTCTCTCCTCAGATAAAAATCAGATATTTTTATTTTTTATAAAATTTTCTCTCTCTTCAAATGAGCTGAAATCAGTTTTATAAAACTCAGATCGGCCCGGCCGATTGTCCCTGGACGATCAGACCAAATTGGATCGTCCTGGACGGTTCCCAGAACTATTCTCAGGCCGACATTTTCTACAGTGCCGATCGGCCTGGACGATGTCCTCAATCGGCCTGGACGATATGTACAGAAAATCACCTGGAGCAAATCTGGGCAAATTCTGGAGCAAATTTTCAACTGATCGTCCCAGGACGATCCAGATCGTCCCAGGACGATCCTGGAGCAGATTTTTGATATTACAGCTCATCCCTGCCCAAAGAAATAAAACTGAATGAAGATAATATGAAGGCCAACCAGAAGAAAATTGGCAAAGAGTAAGGCTTCGTTTTGAACGGCTTTTTTACTGCTTTCTAAAACGGAGTTTTAATACAAAAATAAAAAAATTTATACTAAAACTCCGTTTTAAAAAGCAATAAAAAAGTCGTCCCAAACGAAGCCTAAAGCAACCGCCGATCATTACATTACGCATCCCCTCCGCACTTATAAGAGAGAAGATAGTGTAGACTGCATAGCAAAAAAAGTGTTAGAGGTTGAATCTGCCCAGAAGGTCTTTTAATTTTTTTGTTTTCCTCCTTTTGCGTTTAGCTTATCATCACCCTTTTTATTTGTAAGGTGGCTCATAAGATTGAGACATTCGGACCTTAAATTTTCTAGTTCCCTGCACTCAAAATAAATAACGTCAAAAGAAATTTTATTGAATATATAGAAAATGTAAAGTTGCAAAATGCCTAAAGCTACATTGCAACAGTGCTAAACTAGGGAGAAGACTTTCCTTTTCACTATATATATGCGTGTGTGTGTGCGTGCGCGTGCGTGTGAGATTATTCTTGGTTGTTATGGATGGAAGATTGAGATTTGTTTTGCTGAGATGGTATCCTTTCTCATGTGAGAGTTCAAGTTTGGTATTGCTTTTATGCCCTTGCAATGTGTCAGTCCTGGCTGAACTGTCAGATTGTCACGAAGAAGAGTGAATCTGGCGATAGATAGTGATTTGGTGAGGTTGTTAGCTGTTTGATCCTCTGTGCTGATCGGAACAATGCGAATGGTGTTGGAGTGTATGTGATGACGAATAGAGTGTGGTCAACCTCTGTGTGCTTTATTTGGGTGTGGAAGACAGAATTGTTGGCTGAAGCCATGGTAGAGGTGATGTCGCAGTGGAGGTTAGTTGATTGCATAAGAGGAAGATGGAAGTCCTGCAATAACTAATGGAGCCATATGATGCCAGTAATCAATTTCAAAATCTTTTTGGTTTTTTAAATTTTAGAAGGGTCCTATCAACTTCAGAATCAAATGACAAAAGTTACTTTCTATGGCTATAAAGCATACAATAAAAAATATATAATTAGTGATCAAAGTAATAAATAATAAGAGAAATAATATTAAAAATATAAGTATGTTTAAATACGTAATTAATTCAACAATATAATGAAAATTTTGCAAAAAGTGAAACATTTCCGTGGCAATGGCGCCAAAAACTTGATGGGGTTGTAGAGTAACTTATAAAATAATGAAATGATTTAGTACTCTATCAATCCCTAACAATGTTTAGGTTTTCTTTGATATAAAAACTATGAAAACCTCACTTAACATAAGCAAATATTCATGTAGAATTAAATAATATAGTGATACAGTAAAGTATTGATCCCACCAGGAAGATATGCTCACTTGAAAATACTAATACTATCTTCTAAAATTATAATAATTATCCTACTAAGTAAAAGTGGATGTTATGAAGATTCAATCACTTAAATAAAATTAGATAAAGATAATGAATTAATTATATGGATAAAATATTTTGGATTGATGAATTTAAATAATATATTTTTCCTAATGAATTTCTTTAATTGTGACGCTATTCAGAGCATAAGCATCCCTAAATCTCTGTTGAGCTTGTAGGAGGACAAAGGAAGTCCACCGACTTCCTATGATTATATCATCTTCTTAAGAATTTAGTACATTTCATACCCTATGCCTAGGTATGATGCATACTAATTCAATATTCCTGGTTAAAGCCTGCTTTCCTCCTTCGAGCCTCCACATTACACTTAATTGTAACTGCACATATGGTCATTATGTGCATAAATTAAGATATGGTAATATTGAAAATATTATTTTAATCATTTAAGAAATAAGATAACTCACTAGTAGTATATATGATATTTACATAATCAACCCAAAGTTAGAGAATCTAATCAGACATGGAGTATAATGAATCAAACTCATTTTCATTAATAGCGTGATAAAAAGAAAATACAAGAGATAGATATCACTAGAATGGTTCAATGGATCACCTATACACTCCTTTTTACTTATGGAATTGTTTCCATAAACACAAGCCAAACAATCTAATGATGGTATAGAGTACTTCCTTCAATTCCCTTAGTTGTCACCCTAGGGAAAATTCAGAGAAGTACTCTGAATTATACTGAAATTATCTAAGTGACTGAACTCTCCTACAAGCATAACACAATGAATATTTATAGGAAATCACAAAGTAGGCATCTGGGGCTGTGTCGCTTGAAAGATCATCGTTGTTGTGCTCAACAAATGGACTAATGCTGTTGCGGTACTATTTTGGCTCCACCGCGGGCTTGCTAACATGAATCAATTATTTGGTGAATAGTCGCATCGTTTCACTGATAGATCATGCACTTTGGAAGTTACAATTGTCACGTCACGACGCTGCTGGCTTTCGAACTCTGTGGCATCAGAATGTCAATTTTGGCACTAAGGCGTGATAGATTGTGACACTGCGACGCTAGAAAATAGATAGCTTGGCACAACAAAGCTGACATTTTCCAACTGCATCGTTGTCCAACAAAAAACTTGGCTCTTCTTTCAATTTTCATCCATACACTCTAAGAATGTTGATTCTTAATTCACCTTTAGAAAAAATTACTCAGAGTATAAGCACTCTAAATATGCTAGAACCATATGTTGGCATGGTTCAAACCTTGTGTGAACGTAAACATGATCAAAATTTGATCAAATATAACATAATATGAACAAATGTCGAACAATTTGAACAAGGTTTGAATGAGGTTCAAATATGTTCAAATAATATTCAAATCTAAAAATATTTGAATAATATTTGGTCATGATTTAAACAAGACATAAATACTTCATGGATCTTCACTTCATGGATTGCAAAGGGTTGGACAATGCCTGAGATTCGAAATTCTTTCCCGTCTCTTAAATACTCCATACACTAGTGCATTGTGGAGGGAACTATGCCAAACTCATGAATCCATGTCCGACCTAGAAGAACTCTGAATGAGGTATCCGCATCAGTCACATGGATTCTAGCTTCAGTATAAAGCTCTCCGAATGTGAGGGGCAAACATGTTTTCAAATCAACGTTAAACAAGATTCAACTTAAATTTGAAAATGCATATGATAAAACATCATTAAAACTTCATATGGGTCAAATTAGGCTCGAATAAGTGCCAGGTTTCCATAAAAAAAACATTTCTATCAATTACAAAATCACTTTGATCATTCAATTATTTCTCAATCACTTGTATAATGTAATACAACATCATTTAAGCATTAAAACAGACTTACATGACTGCTAAAGTTGTGTGTAACTGCTATGTCTGATCCTACTGAACCATGAAATCTCATTAACAGGACAATATATAAAACTAGCAAAGGGGATTGCCTATAAGTGTATGCAGAAGTTGGGAATGATGAAATGCCGTTGCTAAAAAATTTTACCATGGAATTCTGGGAATAAGGTATATAGGTAGGGCTGCAAGCGAACCAAACGTTCGACGAGCTAGTCGTTGTTCGGTTCGATTAAAGCTCGTTTGTAATCGTTTAATTAACTAAACAAACAAACTTGAACAATATTTTAAATATTCGATTCTTAAATAAACAAACTTGAACACTAATGCGTTCAGCTCATTTATGTTCGCGAACAACATCATTTGAAGTTCGTGAACAAGCTCGATATTATACTTGATAAGAAGCTCGATAAAAGCTCGATTCGTGTTTGATTTTGAACTTGTGAATAAGATCGATAAAAATAATTAATATTTGACTATAAAATTAATAAATATAAATAATCATCGCCTTTGTTACATAGACAATTGCTTTTATTATAAATATGTTTGTTCATAGATATGTTCATGAATGTGTTTGTTTCATAGTTAAAAAAAATTTGTTAAATATGTTCGCGAACAAGCTCGATAAGCACTAAATGAACGAACATGAACTGAACATGAACCGAACATGAACACTCATAAATTTAAATGAACCAAACATGAACACAAACAATAAAGCTCGAACAAACATGAACCAAACTTGAACAAGCTGATATTAAATGAACACAAACATGAACACTCACATACTCGGCTCGGCTCGGTTTGTTTGCAGCCCTATATATAGGTATAACAAAGATAATTTCAAGGGTTGTTTGGTTGAAAGTAAAATGGGTGTAAAATATTTTAAATGCAGCTGTTTTGAAAATATTGATTTTTGGTTGAAATAAAATGAATGCAAACTAAAGTAAAATAAAATGTAGTGTAAATCATTTTATTTCATTTTTGAAGGAAATTATACTCGCTTAATTTTGAGCTAGAATTGTTTACACCATAAGCAAGCTTGCTTTCCCCTAGCTAGTTTTGATTGAGAACTGTTTATACGGCAAGCAAGCTCCCTTGACCTCTGCCACTGGCCGCCACCCATCACTATCGACCGCCGCCGCCCACCTTCCCTTGATTGCCTCATCAATCGCTGAATGCCACCCACTGCCGGCTGCAGCCCACCCTAGCTATTGTAGGCCGTCGCCACCACCACCCACCAATAAACCCCCCCCCCCCCCCCCCCCCCTAGCTATTGTAGGCCACGCCGCTAGCCACCGCTGCTGTCAGCCTGCCGGATGCCACCACCCTTTGTTCGGTCATCACCACCCCGCCGTTGCCCGCCACATATTTTTAATGTTTTTAAAAAATTTAAGTATTTCATAAATATAAATAAAAATTTATATATTGCATGTAAATATGTATAAATTTTATGAAATGTTTGAACTCCCTCCTTAGTTTAATATAAAATGCCTTAAGTGCGTTGATTTGTTATCGTTAGAGTTGCTCGGGGTTCATTGTGCGAAACAAGCGTCTACTCTTCTCTTTGATATCTGATGTTGGATGGATCGAAGAAGCCTCAGTCCGCAAGGTGAAAGCTTTATTCTGATCTTACTCCGCCTAAGTTTATGTTTTTGTAGATACAAATCTCATCTGGTCGTGAATTTCACTTCTTTAAAGGACAAACGGCTCACATCCTTGTGGAATTTCTGGAGGTGGCCGTCAGCTGCATTGTTTTCCTTAAAGGGTTCTATCCAGCAGGTTAATATCACTAATAAACAATCCTTTTCTCTCGTTCTTGCCTTTATCTCTTAGATTCCTAAGAATTCCCCCTTTTTTTCCCGTTTTTTCTAGGAGCTTTTGAGAGGAGGAGGTATATGAACGTGGTTGTTCAAAAGGCTCGGCATCCGCAGTTGGGCAATTACATCCACGCTGCTACTTCTGAGCTGCTTCCGTTTATCCAAAAGGTTGGTGCGTTTGTTCTTTTCGCACAATTTGTTTGTTATAGAAGAAGCTACGTTCCCATGTTCTTATCTGTGTTTTTCTCGTACGATGCTAGTGCAATATTTTGTAATTGTTTTAACTCGGTAAGAAAATGAAGTGTATGTTGCAATTTTTTCCTCATGTTTGAAGCATCATTTTAAGGTAAAGGATGATGGGAAGTTGAACTGAGGATGTCCCAGCAAAATTAGATTCTCTGGAGATTGAAAAATATTAGGGTTACCGGGAACGATGTTATTTATATTTCGGAGACCTGAATATTCGAGTTATTTTTCAAAAATCTAAATATTTGAGTTTCATGGAAGGTTGGAAGGCATGTGCGTTGTAATGGGAAGCCATCAAGGAATTGTTGTTGGTGGGTCCTTTTATCTTTTGAAATATGATACAGAAAGGAATTTCTTCTTTTAAATTCGGAACTTTTTTGAATGTCATGTCCATTGGTGATATTGATAGAAAATGTCTATGCCACTGTATTTAAAGGGGCTTAAAACTTTGACTTGGGAAGATATCAACCATCAATCGTTCTCCATGTTTTCATTACCAAGTGTACCATCTGTTCGCCTAAACACAATATGAAGCAGCACATCCGTTCATCTAAACACAACTATTCTCACAAGGCTTTATATAATTATTAAAACATCTCCTCGACCATGGCCTCTCATAAATATTCAATCAAAGTCAAACATAAAAAACTGTTCTATTGCCATTGGCGTTGAGCAAGGACACCAACATAGCACCCTCTTTGGATCCTTTGCAATGAGCTAATTCACTATGATGCCTGCTCCTCATGAGAGTCTAACACTTTGGTTCCTTGATAAACTAAATAATCTCCACCTCCTTGTGCAACGATGCACCTATTCATCTTTTGCTACCTTGTGAGAGTTTATTGGATGTTGTTTGATTCTATGTTAACTGCTCTCAAATCATGATCAATCTCTGCTGCTGTGTTCTTCCAAAAATTGATGAGAAGCAACGAAAGAGTAAATATATGAAGCTTCTTAGGTTAGTTATAATATTTGAGATATTAGGAGACCTTAACAAATTAATATTTGAAAATTTTAATAAAAAAATAGATATATAAGAAATTTCATTCATTACGACTTCTAATTTATTAAGTTATGTTTGATTTATTAAGGCCAGAGCCATCCGATCGTCTGCGTCATCCCGTAATTGACTGGTCTCCAACTCGTGACTTCTTTTCCTTTTTGACGAATTCTCCCACCTTGATGTCTCCCTAAGTAAATTGGAGGCCTAGGGCAACAAATTTGCTCCCCCTCTTCTGCAGCCGTCATCGAATCTCTCTCTTTTTCTTCCTCTTTGTTCCTTTCTCTTAAACAGTGTCCTCAAACCTCCCTATCCTCTTTCTCTCTCTTGCAGCCATTGGATTCTCCCTCTCATAGCTGCCCTTAGTGGAAGTTTTTGGCCTTCCATCTCTTTCAACCGCTGACATCAACTAGCAATTCTCATTTGCAACAAGTATATTTTTCCCCATCTTCTATTGTTAGTTTTCTCCTCGTCATTTTCCCCATCAATTGAAGAATTTGGTTATGATGATTAACTTATATATTTTGATTTATTGAAATGAGTGAGATTTTAATTAGTTGAACTTATTAAAATTTATATATTATATATTTTTCATTCATGCTAATAGATTCAGATTATTTGGGATTTTAATCCAAATCGATAAGACTTGAATAATAACATTGTGTGGAGGTCATTAAGTGTGGGCTCCAAAAATTCGGCTCCGGCCTCCGCTCACTGTGTTTTGCTTTTCTTTTCGGCGAGGGAAGGAGTTTTAACGGATAAGTTCTGGGGTAAATTTTGGAAGGCAGATGGGTTTGTAGATAAGACACTACCTAGAGATTTCGCCCTCATTTTGCGAGGACTTTATAACCTGAGTTCTGGTTTCCTATAGGCGCAAGCCTCTATAGTTAATTACCCCTCCTGATAACGATGGAGAACTTTCCATTAAGGCTAGTTGTCAATCAAATATGTAGAGTATATGTGTTATCTGACATATAGTAGCAGCATGGATTTGGAATTTGATAATATGGGGATTTTGAAATGTTTGGAAGCCTAAAAATTTGAAAATTTTGATATTTAAAATAGAAATTTCACCATCTTGCACTTAAAACGGATGGTGGGAGAATGGATGATGGACCCGATCAAGATCCCATAGTTCCGTCGTCCCGGGCCATCGTGATCCTTGGTCTACTTAGTCAGAGGAGGTAGTTGACCCAACCTGACAGAAGGATCCTTGTCGGCAGCCATGGGTTGCTTCGTCCAAGGGTACCTTGTAGACCTGGGGGGAATGCTTGTCTAAGGGGACGAATTTGAATCCACCTTAGCTAGCAGAGGACTTTGTGCCATTTCCTATTGATTCATATCTTAAGGATTTGATGCCAATAAGGAACGTATTGGCTCTGGCCATAACCGGTATTTCGTGGTGCCATTTGGCGGCAAAATCACTCGGTTCAAAGGGCCCCAGGTCATAACCTTTTATCCTGCGGTGCCATTTGGCGGCAAAACCGCCGGTTAGAGGACACGTACCACGTTCTTAATGACAGGAGATTGTTTGAGAATTGATCCTAGTGATATTTTCGACTAAGCATTAGCTCTATGTGAGCTGAAGTAGTTTCTTAATTTGTCCACCCCGGCAAACTGTTGCGGAGGGTGGATGGATTTTGCTTTAAGCATTGATGGTTTTATTTCAATTTTAAATATTCTTGGGATTTTGATGATTTTGGGATTTTTGGGTTTTTGGATTTTGAACTTTGTGGAGTTTTGAATTTTTGTGGGTATGGAGCTTTGGAATATTTGAAATGGACCTCTCTAGTTGAGATCTGCCTTTAACACGGCCATCATCGGGATGTAAGGGGTTATTTTCATTTGAAGCTTGAACTTTGTCGACCCTATCAACTTGCCGATATGGGATTGGGTTTCATAGACTTTATGCCTTTGTTAGTGAATTTTCTTGATTATAGGCCTTGAAAGTCTAATATGAATGTATTAAAACAAATATACAGTTGTGGATTTGTTTGATGGTTCGAACCCTGTCGACTTCTATTGATATGCATAGAAGGATCGGGTTCGAACTTGAATTCACTTATCAACCCGCGCAGTATCCCTAGACGTCACGTGTGTACCAATAACATGCTTGCCGGGGTCCATGCGGGTTATTAAGGGCATTTTATAGTTGTTTGTTGAACCTTGTCGACTCTTATTACTTAGGAGGACCGAGTTCAAATTTTTTGGCCCGCGCAGCATCCCTAGACGTCATGTGTGTACAAATAACACGCTCGCCGGGGCCCATGCGGATTTTATGATTGCTTTTACCCCTTTTAGTGTACCTATGTGTATACAAACTATGGTGCACGTGTGGGGGTACTTTGAAATTATTTGTAGACGCCTTCTGTCTGCTTGCATAAAAGTTGCGAATCCGATGGCGTGAAGTAGCAGTTTCTGGATCAGTTATTTGCTATTTTGTACAGGTAGACTGTTGTGCACTACTTGTATGATTTGCGTAGGTAAATTGTAGTGCACTAACTAATCTTCTTCTTTTGATTGTAGATGCTTGTAGATGAATCACTATGTGCAGGATGGACCTTCTACAGTCACTCGTGGGCACACTATAATTTCTTCTAACATCTATGATCTTTCATCAGTGTTTGCACATAGATGTAATTAGTGTTATTATGTTTTCTTGCATAAAGGTCAAGCTCTTTCTCCCATGACCTTCTGTACTTAAAGATCACATTATACTTGCAATATGTATGATGAACTTGGTAATATCCGTGGTGATGCTTGCTTGCGAACCCACTATCATATGTATCAATTTCTTTTATTTGCAAGAGGACAATCATGTTCGCTCATGTGATTGATATACACATCAACCCTCATCATCTTTATATGGTTCATAAGATGTTCTTTTGGATGCATTTGAATGTCACAACTTTTGACATCTTCATTTGGATCTTGCATGATGATTTGAATGTAGGTTATCACATCTCCTACAATTCATGTTTGTTGTAGTCTGATGTATTAATTCCTGTATATCTAATTGGATGCTCAAGATTTATTCATTGAACCTTTCCATTTTGATTGCCCATTCATTGAACCAAGTTCTTATTCCATATGCTTCAAGTCTTCTAGCATTTATTTAAATTCCTTTGAGAATTCCACCATTCATATGATTCAAGATCTTGTGATTGTTCAAGTTCAGTCCTTTTTTATCAGACTTGATTCAAGTCTTTTGTTCACTCAAGTTTGATTTGAGTTCATGTTCCTTTAGTTCAAATTCATGTTCAGGTTCACTATGCTTGATCAAGTCTTAAGCTTACAAGTTCTCTTGCTTATGTTCAAATCAAGTTCTATGCATAAGATTCAAGTTTGAATTCTTTGTCAAGTTCAAATTCTAATCCAAATTTAAATTCAAAGTCATTGTTGTTCATATCACATTCATGTTGGTTATTGCTTGTGAAACAACAAATCATGCATGCCAAAGCTTTGGCATGAGCTCTCCATCCCTTTATTGATCTTTGTTTTCATAATCCAACCCATTGATTAAAACTTGTATGCTTTGAGAATTCCACCATTCATTACTTGCAAGTAAACGATGTATTTTCTTTTGAGAACAACATATCACGACATGGAATTTGATTAAGTGTATATAATTCATCACTACTTGTAAACAAGTAGTATTTGCAAGTCTCTCATTCATCAGAAGCTTCCTATATGTTCTTTTGTATTCAAGTTGAAATTTATTATTTTGTAAACCATATCATTTTCATATGGTTCAATTTGTATGTTCAACTTAGATTTACAAGTCCTCTTTGGTCCTCTTGACTTTAGGTCTTCTGCAGTCGAGCTCTAGTTCAAGTCTAGGTCCTCTGTAAGTTTCAAGTGTTCTTCTTGAGTCCAATGTGAGTTCAAGTTCAAGTTCCATTCCAAATTGTTCAATTTAAATTCAATATGCAAGTTCAAATTCTTGTAGTCTTTGTTGAATTTAAGTCCAAGTTATCTTTTGAGTTTACTTAAGTCCCATTTATTCAATCAAGTTCAAGTGCAGTCTTGCGTTTACCCGAAATTTCGGCAGCCTCTCGGCGTCTCCCCCGTTTAGAGGCAAACTACGGGAAACGAGGCATTTCCCACCATGCTAAGAAAAGCGTGTATGTTAGGTGTCTTCAGACGAGGACACCGCGGTCGTATATTTTTTATCCCCCACAACGCTAAGAAAAGCGTGTATGGGTCTTTGGTACCTATTGCAAAGGAAAAGCAGTTGTTTCCCCACAATCGGGTACTTATGGATATCCCTACTTTGTTGTACACATTGCACCGGGTTCAGATTTCAAATTCTATATTAACTTCTTTAACATAATCAAACAAGTAGTAAATATTCACTATTGCTCATAATGAATTAGAATGCTTCATAAGTTGAATAATCTTGATTTATTTCTATATAACTTCATCTATATAAATTTTATATTTTCATGCATATTCTTGTATGTATGTAACAAATGTTATATTGGCAAATCATATTAGTTTTGTTGGTTGTTGTACATGATACTATTGTTATAAATCATATTGATTATATAAATTGTAATTGCCATGTTGTTATATAACACCTATTGATTATTTGTAAGAACATTTGTACTGTATGATTATGTGTATATCAGTATAATCCTATTAATTTTTAGCTAGTCAGGATCGATGAGCCCCCAGAGTGACAACTCTACAGGAAATCACTTAATTTACTTGGGTTGGTGTTTACCTTCCTAATGATTGGTTAATGATAAACCGATAATAAATATATATGTTTGAATGTAAGAAAATATAAACAAATGTAAATTGGACATAATAAATGATTGTAGGTCATTTTGAGATATAATGATACCTAGTGTGATTGCATTTACGAGCATTAAAATAATTTGTATTGGTAGCAATTGGCCACATAAATTAAAGACATTTGCATATTAGATCCTTACTACTTTAAATTGGTGACTTTAGGTTGTTACTTCAACCCTTTGCTTATTTATACTTCATGCCTCATTACTTTGCCATTTATGCTTTCGTAGATAAGAGTTACTTGCTAAGCTTGATTTATCAAACACACATATTGTCTTTTTGAGTAGGTCTTACAGGCTTGTTTGATAGACCACCACCTCAAGAGCACGGTTACCAGCAGTAGACTATTTTTCATATTCATTATTTTGTTATAGTTTATTATTTTTATGATCTGAGGGTTGGGCAGTTTCTTTCCTATTTTTTTGTTCTATTTATATTCCTTATGACTTTCATCAAGACTATTGCTATTTGGATATATTGATTATTTGAATTTTATTAATGAATTGACTTTTAATTCACTTCCTTTATTCACTCATATATATATATATATATATATATATACATATACATACATACATCTATACATACATATATATACATATACATACACATATACATATACATAACCTATTGTATCTCTTGTATATGCATGTTTCTCTTTGTGAATGCAAAACAAGTCTTTCTATCCCTTCATTTTGTCCCGTGTGACTAGGGTGTACCCAAGGTTTAAAATTGTATAACTGCGCCTCGAGGCGGTTTTCGTCCTTGAGGTGAGGCGTAAGCCTCGAGGCGGTCTGAGGCGTAAGCCTCACGAACACAGAATTGCGTAAATGAAAAATTAAGGGTTTTAGCAGGAAAATAATAGCAATAATGGAAAATAAGAAAGTAGATGCAATAAAATCATGTCCCAAAGTACAAAAACACAAAATATTAGTTTAACAAAACTCCCAAAATACAAAAAACATATAAAATGAAATCATATCCCATCACTAAATGAGTCTTCAAGTGAATCTTCTTCTCCAATTGTATCTATGAATGCCATTTCATCATCATCTTCAACATGACTCACTTTTCTCTTCCCTGTTCATTAAGAGAAAAGAACATTATCAAGTATTCATGTTCATAGCTCACTTGACATAAATGTAATGTAATAGCATATAAGAAGTTGTGGAATACCTTTACTTGATTGTTGTCCTGCAAAGCTAGTGGATGTGTGTGGTGTAGTACTAGTGGATGTGCCAACTTGATCTGCTTCACCCCTCAAGACATCCACACTTAGATCTTCTAACTGTATTGCATTCTAAAAAAAAAACTTCCCAATGTCTATGCAAACCTGTCGCCGACCCTCTATAGTACCAGCTACAGGCATCATCTCTGCTTCTCCTCTATCCACTCCTGGAGTAGTCATATACTGATCCATAGGACCCCGTGCACCTCTACTATGTATAGTGGAGGAAGAGCCCTTTCCACTCTCGCTCCCAAAATAAACACCATGCTCGACCCTTTCATCAAATTGCTCCTGTTGTAAGTGTTTAGCAGTGGTAGTTTTCTTCATGTAAGCACTTATTTCTTCCTTCACATTGTCCGGCACTTTTGCACAGGGTGCTACATTTTTGTGCGAGCATGATAGATGTTCCTTCATGCGGGTAACACCTCCCTTCACCACTTTATCGCAAAAATTACATTTCAAATATACATAGCTCTTCTCTCCGCCGCCAATGTCAACTTGTACACTATACTTCCAAGAAGGGTCCCTCCGCAATGACGTATTCGTCTTTTCTTTACCTCTAACCATGTCTCCTAAAGCAAAAAATCAAATACACTAAAAAAAAAAAAAAACTAAACCCTAGTTTCTCTTAAACTTGCAAAATATATCCCTAAACTTAATAAAAATACCTAAAATCCAATGTGGAATACTCCTAGAGGGTGGCCGGAAGATTCCACTTCGCCGGAGAGAGGCGGCGCCGGCGGGAGGAGCGGCGGGAAGCAAGGCCGACGGCGTGCGGGAACTCGGAGTCGCGACCTGGAGCGTGCGGGAGGGAGAAACGTCGGGTGTGCTGAAGGATACGGGTGAAAGGGGGGAAAAAGAGCTCATTTTAAGTGAGTGGATCCTACCCAGAGAGGCGTACGCCTCACAAGGAATTGCGCAATTGCGCCTCTGAGGCGCGCCTCAGCCCCAGTGAGGCGTACGCCTCTTGAAAGCCCAGAATTGCATAGGTTATGAGGTGTTTTTGGGAGGAATTGCGCAAAGGCGCGCCTCTAATTGCGCAATTTTAAACAGAGGGTGTACCGCCTTTCGAACCTGGCATGTGATAGGGATGATGATGGCCCGATCAAGATCCCATGACTTTGTCATCTTTTCTAATCTACTTTGTTAGAGGAGAGTCGATCCAACCTGATTGAAGGATTTTTGTCCATAGCTATGGATTGATACCTTATAGACTTGGGGTGAATATTTATCTAAGGGGACATATTAGAGTCAACCTTAGCTAATAGAAAATTGTGTGCCATATTAAGTATGCCTTTTGATTCATTACTTAGCGTTTAAAACCATTAGGGTTTATGTGCTCTGGCCGTGACTGTAATTTTATGGTACCAGTTGACTATAAAATTATTTGTGGTACCATAAAATTATTTGGTCATAACTATTTCCCTATGGTACCATTTGACTGCAAAATCATTGGTTAAAGGACCTCTATCACATCCTTACGAGCGAGATATTATTTGAGAATGAACTTAGCGGTACACTCGATCGAATATTTACTCTTTTTGAGTTGAAATTATTCTCAAATTTATTCTCCTCGACAAACTATTGCAATGGATGGATGAATTTTTACTTTACTTTTTTTTTTTTAACTTATTAGCTTCACTTTAAATTTTAAATTTTTTATAAATATCATAATTTTTTTTTTCAAATTTCGAGCCCCAGAATGATAAACTTTGGCATTTGGGTAATCAACATAGCCCCCTTAAGTTGAGATCTATTATTAACATAGCTATCATTGTGGTGCTGTAATGTTAATTTCAATATATTTGTTTTTTCAGCAGAATTTTGGGGTACTTTAAAATATAAGGCCCCCTTCAGTTGAGATCCACTTTTATCACGGCTATCATCGATGTTACATTGAAGACACTTCAAAAATATTTATATTGTATTTTGAAGTATTTTAATATGTAGGATCCCATCCAATTTAGATTCACATTCAGCATGATCATCATTAAGGATTTTAAATAGTTTTATTATATTATTTGAACCTTATCTACTTTGTTTGCCTTCCAACAGAGGATCAGATTCCTCTGATAATTTTGGAGATTATTGTATAGACGTTGATAACCAAGACTTTGTATATTTTCATTTCTTGTAATGAACTTTTTTTAAAGAGGCCTTAAAGGCTTAATGTGAACTTTAAAATAAATACCTCGGTAAATTTTAGGATTGTAGGTTCGCTTGTAAATTCAGGTTTTGTCGACTTGGTCTTTCAAGTGGGAGGATTAGACTTGAGATTTGAAAATTCATTTTTCAATTTTAACCTGCGCAACATTCTCTGACATTTATACTTATGTTCTTAGTATGATTATTAGAGCACATACGGGTAAATGCCTTTCAATGCATTTTATATTTCATTTGTACCCATTCTAGTACATATACATAATGCACTTGCACATCTTTAATTCTTTTGCATATTACATTTGCATGTATTTTTGGTGCATTTTGCATAATGAACTTGTAGGTGTTTTAGGACATTCGCACAATGCATGTACATGCAGTTCAATGCATTTATATGATGCCTTCGCATATTGCTAAGGGCATGTGCATGATATATTTGCATATTGTATCCATACATTCGTGCATTTTAGGGTAATTTGCACACTGCACTTGCACGATTACCAATGCACTTGTATATTGCATTTGCAAATTTCAGCATATTCCAATATATATGTGTAATGCAATTGCATTGCATATTTATCAGGGCATATACAGATTATATTTACATGCATTTCAATACACATGCATGATGCACCTGTATTATCATCAATGCATTTGCATAATTATTATAGCAGGGGATTTGAAATTTTATTTTTTGATCTTTCTGTCTGCATAACATTCTTAGACACTATGCATTCATATTTGTACCACTTGTTGTGTGGGCTCCGAAAATTCGGCCCCGGCCTCCGCTCGCTTTTCTTTTTCGGCGAGGGAGTTTAACTGATTAAGTTCCGAGGTAAATTTTGGAAGGCAGATGGGTTTGTAGATAAGACACTACCTAGAGATTTCGCCCTCATTTTGCGAGGACTTTATGATCTGAGTTCTGGTTTCCTATAGGCGCAAGCCCCTATAGTTAATTACCCCTCCCGATCACGAGAGAGAACTTTCGATTAAGGCTAGTCGTCAATCAGATACGTAGAGAATACGTGGTATCTGGCATATAGTAGCAGCAATGATTGGATATTTGAAATGATTAGAGAATTTGGGAATTTTAAAAGATTAGAGAATTTGGGAAATCGAGAGAGAGAGCGTTCGCAGAGAGGTCCCGATAGCTTGCATTCGGTTGGCTTTTAAAGGCGTTGGAGAGCATCGATCGAGGAGAGCGTGGAATGAGCGACTCAATTCGGCGCCGCTGCAGAGGGATGGGTCGACGATTTGAGCGGGATTTGCGGCAGATGTGGCAGAGATACGGGATGAGCGGCTACAAGTAATCATTTTAGCGATTTTTTTTTTAATTTTATTTCGTCTGTTTCCTTTGGCTCTAGCTCACAGGTCAACATGTCGGAGCACATGTAGATTCATCATTTTCAAGACTTATCTTTTCATGTAACTTTAAACATATTTGTGCTGCGTACTTGCATTATATTTAATTCATTCGTGTGACACTTGTGCACAAAATGTGGTGTATTGGGCACATTTGCATGCTTCTTGATAAGGTTTTAATAGGATTTGAAAAATGCTTCGGGATGTGTGTTAGTGACTTGAAGGTATCCTAATTTAGTCGTTTCACTCACCTTTGAATATCTTGCACGGAGGCTCTGTGAATCATAATTGGGAAGTTACATTGCAAAATTCGTGTAAGTGGTGATCAAGCAAATTTTGGTTTTCTCCTTCGTATTTAAAATTTTAGAAATTTTTAGGTATTGCCTTCTGGCCACTTATACGAGGGGGTTGCGGATTCAGCGGTGAAAAAGGCGTTATTGGGGTGAATATGAGGAATGCGTACAACATGTTTTGAACTTGTCGTACTTTTGGGCATTAAATATATTATTTTTAATAATGGTGTGGGCTCCACAGGGAGCTTTTTTTTCTTCCCTATATATGGTGGGTAGGATGGTTGCTCTTCACACATTTCAAGGCTTTAATGAGAGTTTTCATTTGATTTATTCTTGTGAGTTTTCTTTAGGCTTGAGCTAGGGGTTTTAGGATTTTGGATTTCAAGTTTTTCGCTCGAGCAAGCTTTCAAATTCAGTTCCCATGTATTTTTTGGTTCTTTAAACTTTTTATATTTCACTTTTAAGTATTTAATTTTCATGTGAGTTTGCTTAATTCCATTAAGTTATTGCAAATTTACGTCCCTTGTAATGCATGTATAAGTCCCCCTATAGCTTATATTTTTAAGTTTAGATTTTAATGAAAATTCTAGTAGCCTCTTGGTATCTAGACCATTTAGGAAAAATTTTGGGAGGTGTTGGGCCTGCCCGTCACGCCCGAAAGGGTGTACATGGTTTGTGTAGGGTGGCACCATAGTTAGAATTTTAAATTCCAACCCCACTCGAAAGGGCATGTATGGGTTACTAACATAGATTCTCCCGCCACACTCGAATTCACAGTGATTAGTATGTCTCTTACGAGTTCACCAACTACACACGAACACCGCTTACAGCTTCTTCCTACCATGCCTAAAAGGGCGTGAATAGGACTTCTATTTCCACATTGCATGCTTAGCAAGCAGGGTTCACTTGCGATGTTACGAATGTTGCTGACGAGGCTCTTCCACCACAGTTGAAAGGGCATGCATAGTAGTCCCTTTGCCACTTCGAATACATCATCATGGTTTTGAATGGATTTTGAGCTAAGGCCATTATACCTATGCACATAACGAGGCTAGTCAATGGTGGACTTTGAAACCAAATGTGGATTTTAAGTGCATGCCAATTTGCTCGTCGAACATTCTGATAGAAAAAACTTGTCAATCTCCAAATTACCTTGGCTGAATTTGAATTTCAACAAGGCACAAAACTGGATAGTGAAAGAATTTGATGAAAGCAAATGGGGGAAAATGATTAAATTGATAATAGTAGGTAAAAAGCACACAAGATACAATGGACCTTCAATTGGAGAGGAAGATCCATCTCTCCCAACTCCCCAGATGGATCAATTAGAGCCAAAAACATTGAAGGGCAATTAGAATTCAACAAAATACTCATACCCTAACCCTAGGAAAACATACTACTTAAAGTGTACAATCCAAAAAGAAATCTCTAAATAGCCCTTATTTTGAATTTTCCCTCCTAACCCCCCCCCCCCCCCCCTAATTTCTTCCTAATGTGAGCTGTTGGGCTCCACGGTTTGGGAGACAACAAGGGAGGGTGAAACTCTGCTCCACCTCTTATAGACTTGAGCCTGTGGACCAGCTGGACCGGTTCAATGACTGATCTAACAATACTTGCCTACCAATGACCCATTTTATTCTCAAGGTGAAAAGATGAAAACTGATGCTTCACTCTCTCATATTATTCCCATGTGGCATCATAATGGGGTAGGTTCTTCCATTCGATCAGCACTTTCTTGATCCCTTCTTCACCTTGTCATACCTCTTTCTACTCCAGTGGCTCTAATACTACTTCTAGATCCTTTGTCAGTGTCCCCGGTAACTCCGAACAAGTTATATAATCCCCAATAACTCTCCTCAACTGGTAGACATAGAACACTGGGTGTATGGTAGCGGTTAGGGGTAGCATGAACAACTCCCTCTAAAAGTGACTGAGGAACAATTTATCTCGGTCGAACACTATAGGCTCCGGTATCCCGTGTAATCTGACCACCTCTCTGATGAATGTCACTGCAACTGTCACTGTTATATAGGGATGTTGTAGGGGGATGAAATGAACATACTTGCTCAACCTGTAAACTACCACCAGAATAACTGTAAACCCTTCAGATCGGGATAACCCGTCTATAAAGTCCATAGTGACTTCCTCTCATAATTTGTCTGGTAGAGCTAGGGGTTGGAGTAACCCTTCCGAAGCCATAGCCATGTACTTATTCTATTTGCATGCCTCACATCTAGCCACCATCTCTTCCATATCCTTGTGCATCCATTTCTAATATAGCTCTACTGTCAATCTCCTGTATATCTTCTGCACACTAGAATGACTCCCCTATAGTGCTTCCATGGAACTCCTGTAATAGGTATGGAATATGAACTGAAATTTGAGGCAACACAAATATCCCCTGGTACAATTGTCTTTCCCCTTCTAGGGAATAGCCATGGTGGATATTCTTATCCTTGAGTAGATCTACTCTAATCATTCCCAACTCCTCATTGTGCATACTCTCTTCTTTAATAGGCCCCCAATCCATCATCAATGGCATCAATATGGCTAACTCCTGGAGCTCTTCCATGCATCTGGGTAAGACATTAACCGCCTTGTCTCTAACCTTGGCCTATACTATATCTCAAAGTCATTACCCAACAGCTTTGAGAGCCACCTCTAATGCTCCTTAGTCAACATCCTTTGCTCTAACAGATACTTCAAGCTCCTCTGGTCTATTTTGACAATGAAATATTAATCCAATAAGTAGGTCTACCAATTCTGAATAGCCAATACGATCGCCATCAATTCCTTCTCGTAGATGAACTTTAGTTTAGCTTTGGCTGTCAACAACTGGCTGAAGTAAGCTATGAGCTTGTGATTTTTCTGAGCACTGCCCCCAACCCATATCCTAAAGCGTTAGTCTCTACCGCAAAGATCTGGCTGAAATCTGGTAGGGCCAACACATGTACTATGGTCATGGCTTTATTCAATCTCTCAAAGGCCTAGGTAGCCATCTCTCCCCACAAAAAACTATCCTTCTTTAGCTTTTTGTCAAAGGACAAGCTATGGTGCTATATCCCCTTATAAATCTCCTTTAGTACTCGTTCAACCCTAGGAAATCCCTCAACTCTCTCAGATTCCTATGTAGAGGCCATTTTAGCATTGTCTCAATCTTGGCCTAATCAATAGTTACATCCTTTTGGGATACCACATGTCCCAAGTACTCCACACTGGCCTGTGCAAAATAATATTTCTTTAGGTTGACCCTCAACTGCTGCTTCTGTAAGACTCCTAGGACCACCCTTAAGTGCTTTGAATGCTCCTCCTCGGACTTGTTGTATGCTAGAATATCATCAAAGAAGATCAGTACAAACTTCTAGAGGTATGGTTCAAATACTCTATTCATCAGTGCTGGAAAGTAACAAGGGTGTTTGTGAGGTTGAACGATATCACTAAGAACTAGTAATGCCCCTTATGCATCCTAAAAGAAATCTTCGGGATCCTCCCTCATCTTGATCTGATGTTATCCCAACTTCAGATCCATCTCGGTGAACACCACCGCTCCACAAAGCTCATCGATCACCGCTATGGGAAACTTGTCTGGTATAGTCTTCTTATTCAGAGCCGGGTAATCAACGCAGAATCTCCATCTCCCATGCTTCTTCTTGACTAACAATACTAGGCTAAAAAAATGACTCACACGGCTAAATGATCACCGCCTCCAACATCTCTCGGATCAACTTCTCAATCTCCTCCTTTTGAATATGAGGATAGTGGTACGGTCAGACACTAATCAGTGACACCCCCTCCCTTAGGATGTTAGCATGCTCTTGCTCTCTCCGTGGTGATAAGCCTTCAGGTGGCTGAAAGACCTCACTAAACTGCTATATCAATGGCTGTACTAAAAAAGCAATGCCCCCTTCCTCTTTTATGACCCCTTATAGGCCCTGCAGTTCCACCAAAAATCCTCCCCCCCACCTCTTGTATGATCCTTACCATAGTTTTGAGAGGCACCATGGCTTTGGACAACCCCGCATCTCCTTAGATCACCACTCTTCTTCCTTCCACCACAAGTTCCATCGTCTGTGCTCTCCAATTGACCTTGGTATCACCTAAGGTCTGCAACCACTTTATCCCCAAGATGATATCAGTGCTTTCTAACTCTAATTGGAGAACATTCTCCCTCACCTGAACCCCCTGTATAGTTTGCACAACTCCCTTACACACTCCTCTACCCATCTCCACTTTTCAAGTGCACATCATCACCCCATAGTCCCCGGTGTCTACTAATTTTACCCCCAATTGGTCAACGACCTGATTGGAGATATAATTGTGGGTAGTCCTACTATCGATCAACACCAGCATCTCTCTGTCGACTATTTCTCTTTTTACTTTCATGGTGTGATTCGGGATGAACCCCACCATTAAGTTTAAGGAGACTTTTGTCATGTCAAGATGCAACTCTTCCACCTCTTCTACCATTGCCTTACTCTCACCTCCCTCCTCAGCTTCCTCGTCATCACAAACGGTAAGATCCTAAAGAGTTCGGTCCTTACAACTTTGCTCCGGCATGTACCTCTCATCACATATGAAGCACAATTCTTCGCTTGTTTCTCCCGCAGCTCCTTAGTGAGCTTCTTAAAATTTCCCCCAAATCCTCATCCTGCAGGCTTCTCCTTTGTGACCTCATGAAGGCCTTCTCGGTGTCGGCCCCTTGGGAGCTAAGAGTGTGGTGGTCATCCTGTATGAGCCTCCTAAACTGTTGCCTCTGGCCCCCCTTTCCAGGTGCATCTAGTTCTCTATTAATTGAGCTAGCTCCATAGCCTCTCCAAAGTCACGAGGGCTCATCACTCTAACCGCTACTCGAATCTCTGGTTTGAGTCCCTTCATGAAGTTCCCCTCTAACATCGCCTTAGAAAGTCAATCTAGTTGACTAGCAAGGTACTCGCACCTCCCGGTACTCTACCACCGAGGCATCCTGTGCAAGGCGAAAAACTGCTCATATAAGTCTCATCCTCTGCTGGGTTGGAAATATTTCAACAAGCAATTTTTGATCTCCTTTCAACTCCATATGGGTCTTCGCAAGTCTCATCCTATGTCAGCCCCCATTCGCTCATACCGCACATACTCACGTCTTTCTGCATACCTTCTACCCATCTCCTCGCTTTGAATAGGCTCGATAATAGGTCTTCTTTCTTCTCCCTCCAAGATCTCCACATCGTGGTCATCCCTCCTACTTCCAAAATTGATATTCCCCCTACCAGTACTTTTGCATCCGATGCCGCCATTTGGTTGTAAAGATCCAACACCTTCACCATCTCTTCTAGGTCGGAGAACTTATCCTCCATGGAGGAGATTCTGTCCTCCATTGTTGCTTTGATTTGACTCATCTCTCCTCCAAGACGCACTTCTAAAGCATCCACCTTCTTGGTCGTCATAGGTACTCATATCTTCGACAGTGATAAAAAACAGGAAATCTGCCCTTCAATCAACAGAAATCAGCAATTTGGAGGGAAGAAAACCACAAAAATCAGCAAAGGCCAGATTTCAGCCCCGGAGAACAGTATGATACCAATTTGATAGAAAACACTTGGCAATCTCCAAATTGCCTTGGCTGAATTTGAACTTCAGCAAGGCACGAAACTTGATAGTGGAAGAATTTGATGAAAATACAAATGGGACAACGATTAAATTGATAATAATAGGTAAAAACACACATAAGATACAATGGATCTTCAATCGGAGAGGAAGATCCGTCTCTCCCAGCTCTCTAGACGCCGCTAGAGCCCAAAACAACGAAGAACAATCACAATTTAACAAAATACTCCATATCCTAACCCTAGGATAACGTACTAATTAAAGTATACAATCCAAAAGTAAATCTCTAAACATTCCTTACTTTGAATTTTCCCTCATAAACCCCCCCCTCCTAAATTCTTCCTAATAGGAGTTGATGTGCCCCACGGTTGGGAGTCAACAAGGGAGGACAAAACTCTGTTCCACCTCCTATAGACATGAGCCGGTCCAATGTGGATCGGTTGGATAGGTCCAATGATCGGTCTAACAAGTTCATTGCTTGTGCATGTCTAACTCTGCTTCATTGAGCGTGTACAGGTGGAATTTTTGCTAATTTTCTTGTGCTGATATACGAGCAATATTGGTTGGTGTTTTTTCCTAGGTTTTGGGACATTCCAAATGCACTCGCACTATCCATTTTGTGAATGAATGTCATTCAGACGACCTAGCCTATCAGTGCGCATGCACTTTGATGAGTTCGGTTGCCTTCACAAGATTTGCTTGCGAGAGGTCTGTATTGGATAATTTTGATGTTTCGGTTGCAATGACATGATCTGTTTCATGGTTGGAGGTTCTTTAAGGCTATTTTGCATGAGTTCGGGCTACATCAATCTTGCTTATACAAGTCATGTTGTCGACCTCATTGGATAAGCTCATCTCAGTCGTTAGAAATATTTTAGGTGTCAAAAGATCTTCCTCAGCTTGAATTTCTATCTAAACACATTCCTCTGGTTTCAACATTAAGAGTAAATGATGAGGACATCGACAGACGCTACCGACATGTTTATCGCCGGCGAAACCGCAGATCGACGGCCACGATTCAGCGTCTCTACTTTTGATGACATGATGTATCTTATTTTTATTGTATCGTTTGATTTACTGTTTTCCCATTTTACCCCTGTGGGGAGTTATGCTTCTTTGTAGCCCAGAGGGCAACTTAGTCTTTTCACTTTTCATGAGTCAAGACCTATATATAGTGGTCTATTGTATCATTTTAATTTTTAATGAATATTTGAATGAGAATCTAGTTTTTGTCTCTTTGCTTCTTCTTCTTCTTGTCTTGCATGAGAGCTTGAAGCTAGAGAGGAGATCGAGAGCCCAAGGTGAGGGCGAAAAGCAACACCCACCAGTCATTGGAAGAGTCCGTGGCTCGTGGTCTATCCCCGACATCCGATCCCCCCTTCCTTTTTCCCCAACCGCCGGCCTTAGCTTCCTTTTGGCCGCCGGCCACCCCACCACCATCATCCGTCCGTGAACCTTTCAACCATCGACCTCATCTCCCATTCCCCCCGAATTCAAATTTTGAAATTTCAAAATTTGAATTTCAAAATCTTGCCAATTTTGGAATTTCCAAATTAGGAAAGTGTTGACTCCGCTTTCATGACAAAATTCGAATTCAAACGGATTTTGTATTAATTATCCTTACACGTCATGCATCCAATTTGGAAACCTTCCAATTATTCTCACACCAATTTGCTCCCTCTAGGTGCCGCCGGCCCCCATGCTTGGGTGGAACCATTAATGCCCCATTAAGGCATTGATTCCCCTTGATTTGGGAATTAACTCCAAATTATTTTCCCTCCTAATTTATTTAAAACTGAAATCAAATTTCAGTTTTAAGTTTTCAAACATCCTCCCTCCCTCTATTGACCGCCGGCCCCTCCTCATTGATTTCCCCTCATTAATCCCACTTAATGCCTTAATTGCTAGATTTGAACTTTCAAATTCAAGTCAATTTTCCCTCCAATCTTAATCAAAACTGAAATTAATTCAGGTTTTGATTAATTCTCTACTAGAAACCAACTAAACCTAATTGGTTTTCGCATCTTGCTCCTCCCCACACCCGCCGGCCTCCTTCTCCCCCGTGGAATTCCGCCGCCCCTCATCCCCTCTCTTCCCGTCTCTTGAATCAAGAGTCGTAGAGGGAACAAAGGCGACTTCTTCCATCTCCGTTTCAATGACGCATGGCGGACCCGGAGCTTGAGTGGGGCATCGTTTTCCAAGCCGACGGAGGCGTCGACATCCTACGGTCACCTTGCTTCGACGTAGGGTTTGAAGACGAAACTACCGTGGAGGAGTACGTGGATAGAGTCGTGCCCATCCTTGCAAGCATCTACGACCGAAGACTTTCGAAGCACACTTGGAGCCTCAACGGTCGTCTACGACTTCCATCCCAACCGGCAACTTTTCCTTCGACGAAGTTCTTTGGCGCCATCTCCCTAGTGGTAACGTCTTTCATCTCTTGGATCTTTTATCTCCGCCAAAAGTCCACTACCTCTTGAGTGATACGGCCCCAAGGTGAACTTCTCATTGCTAAACGTTGGGTTTTGTTATAGTACTTTGCATATTAAATTCTCCTAGAACTTGGATTGAATCGGCTTGGTTAATCTCTATTGCGAATCTTTGGCCTAAGCAAGTTGATATCTTCAAATTCCTAATTCAATTTTATGTGCTAGTTTTAAATTCATAAGATGCAACGCTTTAATCTTTTCTTTTTAAATTTCTAAGCAAACTCCTCGTAGTATCACATCAGTAAAATTTGAAGTTTCAACATTTGCTTCTTGTGAACTTCTTCACTAAGCACTAACCTCACGATATCCTAAAAGTTCAACTTTATATTTTTCCCTAAAGAATTACTCACCGCAGTAATTAGACCATCCCATCTCTTTGGCAATGAAGATAGAAGTAACAAATCACCAATCTTAATGCCAATATGACATAACTGACTTGTTAAAATATTTAAATTATTCAAATGTTCAGCCATTGAAGTACTATCTTCTACCATTTTCATGTTGAATAATTTATTCATTAGAAAAATTTTGTTCGAAGCCGAAGGATTTTAATACATTTTGTTAATGCAGCCATGAGATTGACATAGCCTTCTCACTAACAATGTTGAAAGCAACAATGAGGAAAATAAAAGTCGAACAAATGTATGGCTACTTGGATAAGAACTTCCCATTCCTCTACCGTCATCGATTCTAGTTTCTTGGTGATTCCATCTAGCGACAAATATAGCTTCTTTTGATAGAGCAAATCTTCAATTTGCATCTTACAGAAAGCAAAGTTTGAACCATTAAATTTCTCATTATTGTATCTTGTTTTATTAGCCATTACTACCCGTTGAACCAAAGAATGTGGCTTTAATATTTGTTGTTGGGAGTAAACAAAATTGAAATAAACTAGGAAAAAAAAAACAACGAAGAAGGAACACTAGAATTTTTATGAAAATGTTATAAATAGGAAAAATCACGAAGCCAATTACTTAAAGAAATCCACTTTGAAACTAGAAGAAATTGTACAGATCATCCTCTCTTCTTATACTCTTTTGTAGCCTTCACCTCCTTTCATATGCCAGAGCATAACCACCATTCAATTACAACTAGCACAATGCAAAAAAAAAAAAAAAACTCGTAGCACCGCGGCATCAATCTCATAGTGCCACGACACTGGATTCTCAGTCTCACATTGGTTTCAAAGCGCCTGGGCGTTGAGTTCTTTTTTTCATGCACTGACTAGGCGCTGAATCCATAGCGCTTCAGCGCTATAAACTCAGCACGTTTGGGGCTTTACCTCCAAACCCCAGAGTAATCGCCCCCCCGCAATCCCCCAATGAGCCTCTTGTAGAGCTCAACTGACGGAATTGATTTTTGATTTAACAGTGCAACCCAATTAATTAGATTCTATAATGAACTAATTAAACCTCCTTATATTAGTTAGGAAACAAGGAAAACCAAAATCTAATTTTCCCTGCCCTTAAAACATAAAAAAGAAACCTAAAACTGAATTGAGCAACATTAATGCTCTCAAAATGCTCCAATTGCATCATGTAAAGTATTTATGACTACTGTATACATGAAAGTATGAAACGATATACACATTATACGGCATAATTGAACGATTGCTAAAGCATTATACATAATTGGAAATATAACAAGCCATTCTTTGGCATTCACATTCTGCATCAGGTGGCTTTATCACAGCACCTCAATATTTACTTACATTATAACCTCACAAGCCTGCACAAGCCATGGAAAAATAATATGCATGAAATCCTTCTTTCATTCTTCCCTCTTAACTCAATGTTAAAGCTCACAGATAAATAAAATAAATTTGTATTTATTGGTTGGTGAGTAATGAAAGATGATGGATGCGAATGAATTCTCATATTGACTGTTGCTTATGACACTGCTCATTTAATTCGCATCTTTCTATCCCCTTTCTTTTGAAGAAAAAGGCTCTGTTCAGTATATAACTAATTGTTATTTTTCACAATTTCTCCATATATTTTGCTGAATCTTTTGTATTCTGAGTGCTAAAACCAGCCAGCTTAGTGTTATTGGCTTACATTTCCACTCTTTATCCGTCCATGAAGTCCGTGTAAATTAAGATGTAGGCTTCATTTGGGACGACTTTCTTACTGCTTTTTAAAGCAATTTTCTAGCACAAAAAATAAATTTTTTGTACTAAAAAGCTGCATTACGAAGCGGTAAGAATGTCATCCCAAACGAAGCCTTACTCTCTTCTATAACAGGGCCTAATTGAGAGGGTTGCAGTTATTTTCTATGATAAGGATCACATTCCAGTCGAGCGATTTGTGTTCAAACTCACAGTCAGCCAATCACACAGCTCTACAGTTGAGGAGAATGACCTCGAGTTTGCTCTGAGGGCATTCCTGGTGAAGTTAACGGTTGCTAAGCCACTTACAAAATCCCTTCCTCCTGGTATCCTCTTCAAAACTTCTTCTACCAGCATAAAACTGCTTTCTCATAAACTGATTCCTCAAAAGCTGCTTGAATTTTATTCCCTACAGGAAGCAGCTGGGAGATCACTTCTTACTTTCGTGCCCTTCCTGATGAAAATAATGACACCAAGGCGCAAATGTGGGTTCCAACGGACACTAAGCAATGGCTGCAGCCTCCTTGCATTACACCAATAAAATCAATGAGCAGCGAGCCTCTGAAACTGCAGCTATATGTAGAGCACCCGAGCCCGACTGAACCAAAGATCAAAATGGATACAAATGACGTTGGATGCGAATGAATTCAATACATACCAAAGCTTGGTAATCTGGTAGGTAGGTTCCTTTCTGCCTTCTGATATCTCTGATATTTTCTCTTTATTATATGCATATAAACGTGTTCATTTGGCTTTTGCTTGCTTTGTTTGTCAAATGGAAGGAAGCAGGGTAAACTTTTTCTGGAGCAGCTTTGCTTCTTTTATTTTCTTATTTTTTGACAGATTTTGTTGATGCGCCTGTTGCAATCAGATTGTATCAACTTTAATAGAATCTGTTTCTGTTATTTGAATCTTTGGTTCATGGCCATAATTGTGACAAACAATCAATTTTAGGCCCTACCTTAACACTATATTTTATTTTATGAAACATTGTAGCTCTTTTTTAATTGTCATTTGTACATGAATAACAGATTTAACTGAGTGATTCAGGTTTCATTTGGAACAATTTTATTATTGATTTTTAAAAAAAAATTATATAAAAAATAAAATGCAAATTTACATATATAATATAAAATTTTTATATATTTACCTATCTAATATTTAAATTTATATATTTTATTTATATAACAATCTATTATTTAAATAAGATCAAAATATTTTTATTAAAAAATATATATTTTACTTTAAATAATGTTAATGACATTTTTAACATTATTTAGAGATTAGAGTGTGGTATATATAAATATAAATATTTATATGTTAAATATGTAAATGCATAAAATTTCTGTGATAAAGTAAATTGTGTAAATTAATGATATGGCCTTAGAAAAATCGAGAGAATGCAATGTACTTTTGTTTAAATAGGGTGATTGGATTAGCTAATTTGTTTTTTGTTTTTGTTTTTTTTTTTTTTTTTTTTTTTGTTTTTTTTTTTTTTGCATATTTCGTTGGGGAAAAAATTCTTTCTTATTAACAATGTTCCCGATTTCCTCTTGTTACAAATAGTAGGGTGACCGATTAAGGTTTCGTTTGGGATGGTTTTTTTATTACAAATAAAAATAAAAAAATTTGTACTGAAATTCTATTTTAGAAAGCAATAAAAAAGTCGTCCCAAAGGAAGCCTAAGTCTCATTTTGTCCTCACATACTCATCAATGTCCTTAGCTAATGCCATCTCTACTTTCTATAAAGGAGGATCTGCCTATCTACGCTTGCTTTCAAATCATGCCATCTCAACCTATGAATAGGAGAAATTCTACAATGGTTTAGATAGAGATACTGCCAATAAATTGTGACTTGAGATATCTTTAAAATAGTTTGAAGTAACGTGTGAAAGAAAATTTTGAATAATCAAGTCGTATTAAGTAATGGAATTTTTTTAATTTTAAAATAAAAAAAATTAATCATATTATACAACACAAGTTGGACTATGCGATCATTTATAATTAAACCATTTAATTGTTATTAGTTCTTTTCTTAAATAGGTTATTTCAAAATTCAATTAATCATGCAGTATGATATGAATCTTATTGGATGATTATATGTACGATTTATCTAATTAAGGGTTGAGAATCTAGGAGAATAGTTAAAATTGAATTATGGACAATATTATATTGTATGAATCATATCGTACAATCCATATCAATAGAGAGTATTTCTATAAAATCCTTGATTGTTCAAACGAATTCTATACCTTGAAGGCAGTTAATGAGCTAATCATATTGTGATGTATGATTAACATATTGTGATGTTCAAACTACAAACAAACGTTTTGTGTGGCAACCTGGAGAGAGAGATGATGAGAAGGAAGAAGATGAGGAAGACCTTGATTCCGAGGGGTAGGCTATATATATATATATTAGTGCTTTTGGGAGGCAACCCATATATGTGTAATATTAGAATCAGTCATGATTATGATAATGATATGTTATGTTTTGTGTTTAACACATATTTTATACACTCTTTATCACTCATATGAAAACATTTGTTTGTAATATTTGTTTATGTGTTTATTTACATATTAGCAAATTTTTTTCATGCCTAAATTATTTTTATCCTTCAATTACTGTTATATTCTGATTATTTAATTAACTTTTATAAAAATGATAATTAAAAATTATGAAAAATTAGGATAACAATAAAACCCTTAATCTTAATTTGAATGAATTATATTTATATTTCATAGGTTGGAAAAGCTAAGACTTAACTCATTCAACCATTTGAGCTATTATCCTAATTTGAATTTTTAAGTTATACCATTATGTATTTAACTTTTAAAAATTGTAAGATGAATAATTAGTATTAAAACTTAGATATTAGTAGATTAAAATTTGAAATCATAGCTAACCTGAAGATGGAATTTATAATTTCATCAAGTCTATATATTAAAATTATTAAGACTGTATAAAAATTCTAAAATAGAAGCTGTTATTTAAAATCATTAATGATGTACTCCATAAAAAAAAAAGAAAAAGAACTACAAATAGTTCTTAAAAAGAAAAAGAAATGAAAAATATCTACAAAAAAAAAAAAAGAGATGATTACATTAAAGAATTAGTATCAGTGAAAGCTTAAGCTTTGAAATACAATCTTATACAAAAACTATAAAGAATAAGATGAGAAAGAGCTAATGCAATAGATGGTAAACTAATAAAAGTATTCAATTATTAAAGTTACATTATTCACTTCAATATTTAAAAATTATAGATTAAATTTATAACCTATAATTTCAAATTAGGTAAATACAAAATAATTGATTAAATTTAACTATTGACATTTTTCTAAATTAGAAGTATAGCTTTGATTCATTTTTACTAATTCTAGAGAGTGATGTGTTATTCCCGAGGTGCTTTTTTATTTTGGTTAATCCCTTAATCAGGATTAGAAACTTTTATTAGCTTGAAGAAAAGTAAGAGTTTAATCTAGAGATGATTTGGTTAGTGTAAATAATATTATATTTTATATATTAATTTTTAATTGAAAATATAATTTTTTTAATAGTGTTTGTGCAGGAAAATATAGGAAATGGAAAAAAAAATTTAAGTATGGTATAGTGATTGTTCATGCAACGAATCAGATCAAAAAGTCAGTGTAATGCAGAGTACAATCCACTAGATAGATTGAATGTATATCAGGGTTTTAAATTGGTTCATGAGTATTTGACTTTTGTTAAGGGAACTTAGGGTTTAATGTCTAGGTTTAGGGCATCTAAACTAGTCATCTGATCCAAGGCAAAATGTTGTGTCTAGGGATTTAGGGTTTGAATGATCTCAGCGGAAAATGAGGTCAACAAATTACTTTGAAGAGCATTGAGAAAGGAAAGATTTGAGAAGCAAGCAAGAAATTTATTTAGAGGGTTTCCAAATTTGAGTAAGGTATCACTTAGTTGTTCTTCTAATCATATCCTTTGTTCATCTGGGTAGTCAAAGCTCTTGATGGAGAGCTTTGAAAAGTCTTATTGTAAAGGCTTTGAAGATCTTGGTGAAGTTCTTTGTACCTTGTGAATCAAGCTGAGGAAGTGAGGGTTTGAAATCTTTTTGAGGAGAAGAGTAGCATGAGAATTTTTTAAATTACCTATGAAGTAGAGAGACTTCTTTGTTTTTCTTGAAGTAGACGGGCAGAGTATTAGTAAAAATCTCAAGGAGATAACTTTGGAAGCAAACGTAGGCTAAGTTTGTTGAATCACTATAAGCTGATTTACTCAATTTTATTTTTTTCTTATTTATTTCAAATATTTTATTGTTATATATTGAGTAGTGATATCATTATTAGAATCTATATTTAAAAAATAAAATAAAAATAAAAATAAAAATATTGGGGGGAGGGCCAATCGAATATTTTTAGTAGAGATGGCTATAAAAGTGTTATGGGGAAAATAATCTTTTTAATAGTTGCCATAAAATCTTCTTGAAAATAGCTAAAAAATAATAGCCAAATAGAAAATATAGTTGAGATTTAAAAAATAAAAAAGCATAAAAATAGTCTCAAACAAGAGAGATTATTACGTGTGGAGTATAGACACAGGACAGTTTAGTTTTATGACTGTGCTTTTTACTGTTCACCATTGAGCTTTTACCATTCGCCACTGAACTTTTATTGTGCTTTTACTGTTCACAATCATAAAACCTTCTATATGTCGAAATTTCGCACATAATAATCTCTCCTCAAAATAAGGCTTAATTTTGCCTATTACTATTAATTCTATGCTAATCTGTCACCTAAAAAAACAAGACTATTACCGTCACTTTCATCAACTTCACGGACTTCTTACATCAACGATATACTTGTAAAAGCACAACAACTTGTGCATTTTTTCTTATGCAATTAAGATTTCCAGCCCCCAATTTTCCCAAAAATTAAGATTTCCCCCAACAAAAAAAGGAATTAAGTACTGTTTCGTGATGGATAATTCAAATTTTTTTCTTTTTTTTTATATTTAGATTAGTTAAAATATATTTGATACACACATCACATATATAATACTTGATTAAAACATCACCTAAATATTTATTTAAATCATATTTTTTATAGATTAATAAATAAAATTTATAGATAATGGGATGTAAATTTCTATTTATTTAATTTTTAAAGAGTGCAATATTTTTTCATCAGATTTGAATTTTTTTTTATATTTAGGTTAATTAAAACAAATTCACACACATCACATATGCAGGCTTTGAACTCAAGACCTTTTGGTTAATAGTCAGAGCTCTCAATCAATAGATTAAGATGAGCCGCATGAATAAATTTAATTAACAATGCAAATGCACATGGATAAGCAAAGCCTCAAATTTATAATCTCTATAGTGGAAATGGAAACTCCTAACTATTAAATTAAATTGGGCGGTGAAATAACATATTATTTCCATTTTTAAAATAATGTTGACTCATTTGCATGATTTAGAAAATTGGATTAAACACATCAATTCGATTTGGTTCAATCAATTGATCCTCCTAGTACTTATTTTAAAAAGGTCGGCTGACGAACACGTAAATGAATTAAAATTTAACTGAACCGTTTAATTCATGTTTTGATCAATTAGCCTCATTTATTTTTACACATGCATGTGAGTAATTCTTTATTTGAAACATCTTAATTATTATTTTGTAAAGGTGGTGAAGAGAGTAATTTTTAAAGTTGTTATAAAAAGTAGCTTTTTAATACAATTTTTTTTTTTAAGTAGCAAAAATTTAGTAGCAAAATAAAATTATAATTGCAGTCTAAAATGTAAATTAAGCAGCAAGAAAATTATTTCAAACAAATCTTAAGACTTAATTTTGATTTAAATAATTTAAAGCTTGAATTTATAAAACTATGAAAATTTAGAGAATTATAAAATATATTTAAAATATTAGAAAAATATAAAAATTGTTAAAAATAGATGTTATTCACTTAAATATAAGTATTCAAATTTTAAATTAACTAAAATATTTATTATGTATGTTCTATATTTTATAAAATAATTTAAATTTATTTTTTGTCACATATTTATATTATCACTATATTATTTAATAATTTTAAATTTTTTATTAGGGGTGTTATGCTATTATGCTTAAAATGACCCATCATGAGTACTTGAACTCTAAATATTGTCCCTAAAAAAAACAGCTCAAATTCTTCGGATGTGCCTTCATTTTAAGAAAATAAAGATTAATATCACATTTCCTGAATAAAATCTCATACATTTTAATTTTTACTATACATCTTTTTGTATTTAAAGTTGAATTCATGATTCCAACTAATTTAAACTCAAATCATTTACTTTTTAATACAAATTTTGCGATCTTATATAACGAAGAGTCTATTTGGGATGATTATTATTATTATTTTTTAAATATGGTTGTAAAGTTGTTATAGAGAAAGCAGCTTTATGAAAACCACTATAGAAAGCAGCTTCTTAGTTCAAAAATTTATTAAAAAATAGTAGTCAAATAAAAACTATTGTTGAGATATCGATCCTAAAAATAAAGTTGTAAGAAAGCTAGCCAAGGCTTCATTTGTGATAACTTTCTTACTATTTTATAAAACTATTGTAGAAAAGATAATTTTTTGAAGCTATTCAAGAAATCAACTTCCTAGTATAAAAATTTCTTTCGGAAAGGCAATGATTAAATAGAAATTATGATTGAAGTTTGAAAAATTAAATAGTAAGAAAACTGTTCCAAATGAAGCCTAAATTAAACTTCCAACTTTGATTAATTATGTGCTTAGATTTATATTAGACTGTCGAAATTTCGCAGTTATTTATAGGAGATTCATATGTGGTCCTTTTCAACTAATGAATGACTATATTTCACTAGATGTGTTCAGAATACAAGTGAATATTAAATTGTTATGATTTTTTATTAGTAGTACAGAACTATGATTGTTGACTAATCTTTTCTGAAAGAATAACATTACAGAAGTTGGCACCGCCCATGATGTTACCAACGAAACTAAACTTGTCTTATATAGGTTTTATAATAGTTTTTGCTGATGAGGAGGAAGTTTCCCTTACACTTGTTGTAGAACTGTATTACATAGAACAACATGCATGCTCTCTCTCTCTCTCTCTCTCTCTCTCTCTCTCTCTCACGTTAAGTGGGAGAAAATATTTATAATTATTCTGATTTCTGGATTATTTTTTGATAATTATAATGTGAAAGGCCTCGAACAGCCCCTATATATTCCCTGTCCATGTGCTTCCAATATGACCAAATCACTGGTTCACATCTGAGAATAACATGCATGGAAACACATGTGGATGGTGGCAATCAATACTGTTCGTCAAATTTGTCTCCAAAACTTTAGGTAGTTTAATATCTGAACTTCGGCTGAACCTGATACAATGTTGTGCAGCTTGTCTTTTTTTATCAAGAACCTTTGTCCTATTTATAAAAAAACTTTTGTCCTATTTATCAGTAGGCAATGGCGATGGCATTGTCTGTTTCTGGAGCTATTATTCTGTGCGGATAAAGAACGGTTCTTCCATCTGGTTACACGTTCGGTACCGAGCGGTATCAAGCGCGGTACATTTTTAAAGTGACGTGACACATTTATATCGACGTGATACATTTTTAGTGGATTTGTGGGATCAATTCCATGAATTCACTTCATTTTCAATAAATTCGAGGAAAGCTGGAGGCAATGCATTGCCATTTTTTTTAAGGGATCAACACCCTTCTCTCAAGGGGAGTATTTGAAGTCAAACATTGATAAACTATTAGACTATGAAGGGCATAATGGCTTCTAGATGTCCAATCCTTCTGGCACAATTAACATAGTAATTAGTGTATTTTAATTCAATCAAATATTGTTGATGTGCTGATTTGTTGGTTGGAAGCTTTGACTATCAACCAAGAAGTCTTGATTTTGAGGCTTGTATATATGATGTGTTTGTGAAATTACTTTAATTGACTAAAAAGTCTAATAATAATAATAATAATGATCTACCTTACTACTCTCAATCGCCAAGGGAAATAATATGAACTTTACAATTCAAAGAAAGCGGGTAACCTGAGCCCTTTACGTAAGGAAAAAAGTCAACCAAGGTCAAATCATGTATATTATAATCTTTGTCCATTTCTAAATTTCGTAGCCTAAGACGTCAATATGATCAGTATTTTTATTAAAATAATTTAACCCAAAACTAGCTCAATTGTTCTCAATTATCTCGAGATTTATGCATCTTTAAAAAAAAATTGAGTAGATTTGATAAATTTTTTTATAATCTCAATAATAGCTTCTATATTGGAGTCTCCAAAAAATACTACACATTCAAAGCATGAATTTTTTAATCAAAATTCATAAATGAATTACGATTCAAAGTAAAATTTCATGGATCCAAATCACTTTTTTGATGCTAGTACGGCAACCCATTGTATCTATAAGTTGGTTTATTTCTCATTGACAATGTGAAATTCATTTATTGCAATTTTTTATTTTTGTTGATTAGAGTGAGAAATTTTGATTTGATTACAATTTGGAAGAATCTCCATTATCATCTTCATGTCAATATATATATATATCTATATATATAAGTTGATATAAGAGATAATGATCCACGAAGTACAACCCAAATATTAACTTAAAGCACACTCACTTCAATCAGGGCACACTCAACTTAGAGGATCTTGCCTAAAAAAAACTTTTTCAATTGGGGCACTTTGCCTAGGCAAACATAGTTCAGAGGCAAGAAAAGAGGGTAATCACCTAATTAGTACTCACCCTAGCTAAGGAAGCCATTTTTCGAGTCATCATGATTGCTTTGTTCACACCCATCTAGATATTGTTTTTGTCTCTACCTAGTAAGTGGCTCACCTAAAGGTACTTGCCAAAAGTATATGAGTATTTGGCCAAATTATGTGAGTGGCACCTTTCAAAACCACTCTAAGGCCACATTAGAGGTTGTTATTAATTTGTAACATCAAGAGTGTCATATATGTGTTTGTAAAAGTTGTCGTTGGTTATTTTACTATTTCTGATTCTACTCTCTCATGTAGCATAGTTAAGCCCATAAATATAGGCTTGGGAGGCAATTTTTAGGACTTAAGTCAATCTAATTGCTCATAAAGAGTAAATGAGACTTTAAACTAAATTTTCTACTTGTTTGTCTTTTCTTTTCTTACTTAATGATAACCTAACTAGTCTTGCAAGTAAGGAATTATGCCACGTACATTAAAATTTGGATCCAACATCTTTTCAGGTGCGATGAGAATAGATTAATGCCACAAAAAAATAAGAATTATGAGAAGAAAAAAAAAAGATATATCAAAGAATATGAAAAACCAAGAATTTATGACCCACTGATAGCTTATGGAGATGGATGAGATTATTACATGAATGATCTTGGGTGCCTAGGAGTGTGTCCTTAGTGTTGCTTCAAGGTGGAGGCGGTGGAAGGATCTTTGAATTTTTTTATTTTAAGGAGGAGATTGAGTGCAAGGCTGCGTGCCTCATCCTCTACTCTAGATGAAGCTTATTACCTTAACAATTAAGAAGAATAAACTCCCCAGTCACGATAAGTGAGAGGGAGGGAGCTGTAACTATAAACACATTCTCCAGAGAGATTACAAAACCCAAGAAGCCAAAAAATTCTAGAAGAATTATTTTGAGTCATACGACGAAATGAATTATCCAACTTATAATGTGTCCTTTTTTTTTTTTGAGTTGGCAATTTTGTTGCTCAACATTAACTACGTATTGAGGTGTCACCTAATGTTCACCATTCTCAAGGAAATTCAATTTCAATGCTTCTTGTTCCTCCTACAATGCATCATCACCTCTTTTTCTACAATTAAGAGGATTATCATAATATAGTTTGCCATTGCACAAAGTCCTCTAAAGAATTGAAAACCATCCTAGAGATGAGGCAGTATATAGGTGAGTTCCTCAAGAATTTAATAATAAGATTATAGGAAAAATTGTTGGTTGTGCAAGACTTAGAGCTAGTAGTCACTCAAGGGATACTTAAACAAGTACTATGAGAGATACCATTCGAGTACATGTTTTGTTTATAACAAAAAAAGGTGTTAATGAGATTAGTAGGACTCGCCAATACTCAGATTAATGTTGAGGAGTTAAACAACATAGTTGAGTCATCTTCCAAAAATTACTTAAGAGATGCCTAAATAATGTGAGACCACTTGTGAGTCTCACTATGATATAAGCCATATGTGTGTTCATAAAATTGAGAGGAAAAGATACTTCTAATATAATTAACCCAACCATCATCTAACTTCCTACAAGGTTGTTGAGGACTAAAGGCATGCCAGTTATGAGAAGTGAAAAGGCCCAACTCCCTAATAGAAAATATCTTAAGGAGAAGTTGCCTCTAACTCACTAAAACCTAATGATTAGTTAGGTATTAGTACCAATGGTTAAGTTATGGAATACAAACAAAATGATGAGTATTTTAAGCACCATGCACCCATGTGTGGGCTCCGAAAATTCGGCCTCGGCCTCCCCGCCGCGCTTTTTCTTTTTATTTTCAAAGCAAAATCCATCCACCCTCCGCAACAGTTTGCCGAGGTGGACAAATTTAAATATTACTCTAGCTCGCAAAAGAGCCAAATGCCTAGTCGAAAATATCACTAAGATCCATTCTCAAACAGTCTACTGCCAGTAAGGACGTGGTACGTGTCCTCTAACCGGCGGTTCACCGCCAAATAGCACCGCAGGATAAACGGTTACGGCGACCCGGGGCCCTCTGAACCGAGTGGTTTTGCCGCCAAATGGCACCACAAATGCTGCTGTGTACAGTATAAGAGGCTTCCCCGAAATTAGCGCCGCAAGAATAGGAGGATTCAACAGATATCTCTTGATGCTGTCAAATGCTTCCTGACATTGTTCGTCCCATTTGAAGCGGGCATCTTTCTTCATCAATTTTGATTGATAAATATTCCGGTCGACTTCGTGACCGTATATTTATCCAATAGTTCGAACCCTGGCTACTCCTATTTGCTTGCTTAGGAGGATCGGGTTTTGTAGGCCTCGTTCCTTTTATTTGCGAATTTTTATTGTTGAAGGCCTTGAAGGCCTAATATGAATGTACAAAATGAATATTTCGGTCAACTTTGTAACCGCATATTTATCTGATAATTCGAACCCTGTCTACTCCTATTTGCTTACTTAGGAGGATCGGGTTTCATGGGCCTCGTGCCTTTTGTTTAGTGAATTCTTTTGATTGTAGGCCTTGAAGGCCTAATATGAATGTATTGAAACAAATACACTGGTCCCCATAACCATGTATTTGTTTGGAGGTTCAAACCCTGCTGACTTCTATTTATCCGTATAGAAGGATTGGGTTCAAATTAGAATTCGATCACTTATTGACCCGCGCAGCATCCCTAGACGTCACGTGTGTACCAATAAAACGCTCGCCGGGGCCCATGCGGGTGATTGGAAATTTCATTGATTTGAAATACCCCTTTGTGTACCTATGTGTATACAAATTACGGTGCACATATGAGGGTACTTTGAAAATATTCGTAGACGCCTTCTGTCTGCTTGCATAAGTGTTGCAGATCCGGTGGCGTTGCATTGTAGATTGTAGACGCCTTCTGTCTGCTTGCATAAGTGTTGCAGATCCGGTGGCGTTGCATTGTAGATTGTAGACGCCTTCTGTCTGCTTGCATAAGTGTTGCAGATCCGGTGGCGTAACGTTTTGATGTTGACTCCCCTTTCTCATTCACCGAGGATAGGGTTCTTCTTGAAGTCCGTGGACATTGTTTTGAAATGAATTCTTTTTAAGATATTCAACGTTGTAGATTTGATATTTCTGTATCTTTTATGTTTTGTTCTGATTTTGATCTGCAAGTCCTCTATTCATGTTTAGTGAAGTTCAAAGGTCCACAAGCCCATAGTTCATTGGAGTCCAGCTTTGTTCTTTTGAGTTCAAACAGGTCCAAGTAGAGTAATATTTCACCCAAAATTTCGGCAGCATCCCGGCGTCTCCCCCGTTTAGGGGAAAATGACGAGAAAACTAAGCCTTCCCACCACGCGCAATAAAGGCGTGTATGGTAGGTGTCCTCGTACGAGGACACCGCGGCCGAGCTCTTTCCTCCCACCACGCGCAATAAAAACGTGTATGGGGCCTTCGGTACCTGTTTAAAAATGCACAGTTTGCTTTCCCCCCGCTTGGGGGTACTTATGAATGACGTCACCTCGTCGTAGGCGGCGCACCGGGGTCCCTTCCCACCACGCGCAATAAAGGCGTGTATAGGCGATTTTCCGGTGCGCCACGAACTTTGAAGAAGGATTTGAAACCGAGGATTGCTCGCCTACCTTGTCGTAGGTGTCGCGCCGGTTGCCCCTCTCACCACGCGCAATAAAGGCGTGTATAGGCAGACCACCGACTTGACACGCATGCCGAGGTAAGAGAGAGAGCCTAGGTTCCAGAAAATTATACCTTGGTCGGCTGGCAGATCGATGGTGGAAGCTCGTGGACCGAGGCGGGAGGAGGCATGCTTCTTCTTCTCTCTTTTTTTTTAAAATATCAATTATAATAATAATTAATTAATTATAATATATAATTAATTATTAATTATAATTAACTATAATTATTAAATTAATTATAATTATAATTACTTAGTAACTAATTATAATTAATCAAAATTAATTATAATTAACTAAATAATTATAACTGATAATTAATTACTAATTATTAATTAATTATAATAAATAAATTAATTATAATTATAATTAAATAATAATTAAAGATAATTAATAATAATTTCCACAAATTAACCCCCTCCCCCTTTCTTTCTCTTCTCTGCTTATGGGTTCGGCCAAAGAAGCGTGAAAGGGAGAAAATTACCTTCACGACAGCAAGCTCCTGCTCTCGACTCCGATCAAAATGTTGTGACTTCCGGTTCAAGAGAAAGGGAAAGTCGCAGAAGGTGCGGAGTCGAGCAGTGGGGAGGAGTCGGAGAAGCGAAGCAAGGGAGAAAGTTATCTTCACTGCAAGCGAGCTCCAGTCGTCTCTTCCGATCAAAACGTCGGAGCTTCTGATTCAGCCGGAGGGAGAGAGAGCGAGAGGTGTGGAGCGAGGCGGGAGTGAGAAAAAGGAGAGCGAAGGCCTCTTTTTTGTTGGCTTTTAACGACTCGAGGTGGGTCGTGCCAGCGATCGTGGGAGCGACGTGCGTGAGGTGACGTCGACGTGCACTGGTCGTGGGATGGCAGAGGGGGCAGGTATGGATTTGATTGATTTTTTTTTTCTTTTGTTTTGCTTAGCAGGTCAACACCATGTATCATTCATTTCATAAAGACCACATACATGAAATCAAGGAATACAAGTTTCTATGATTCCTATGGAAGACATGATTAAAGCAAGCAGACTAAAGGATTTCATTTCCTTATGAAGAGACTAGGGAAAGCACCAATAAAAGGATTAAGAAATGAGCTAGTCATAGTTAGTGCAATACACATAGTTGAAGCAGTGTTGCCTATAATTGGAGAAGATGGAATAAAAACATCACACCATGTAAACCTCAAGTAATTAAGGTCATGAAAGAATAACTCGGTAACCATATATATGGCCCTAGTAGATGAAGTTAATACAATCAATTCTATGACAGGGGATAGATCGACAGGTGTTAATCCTCTCAGTAATGTAGTTGTTATTACTACATTTAATAATGCATGCAAACTAATGCATCTTAAAATATCCATTATATCCAACTCTCAATCAATTCCTACAACTCTGTTAACAATCAATTCTTCTAATAAGTAGGCTCTGATACTAATTGTGATATTCCAGAATCTAAATTGAAATAATTATTTATTTATTCTTTAAATAAATAACAATCAGAGTTATCTAATATCATCTATCAGCAATAAACAGTACAATATATTCTATAATTTAAAATATAAATGTACATATCTATATTCATTCCCAAAAAATTATACACTACTCAGAATCTATACAATCATATCATAACTATTCTGTCTTGAGTACAAAAGAAAAACAAAAAATAAAAAATAAAACATGTAGAATCTTGACCAGTCATAATCATAAATTAGAAGATTTATTCTTTTATCTTTTAATGTACAACAAACAGAACTATCTAATATCATCTATCAATAATAAACAACTAAATATATTATATAATTTAAAATATTAATGTAAACATCTATATTCATTCCAAAAAATCATATACATTACTTAGGATATACACAATCATATTTAATATTCTATCATGAGTACAAAAAAAATTAAAAAAAAAATAGAACCTGAATAATCCTGACTAGCATCACAATCTTGCTCCACTACCTTGACCTGAAATTATTTAACCACTTATAATGCTTTTAGATATTATAATAAAATAATAATATAATATAAATATAATATTTAATTTAAATAATTTTATAAAATTCAAATAAATCTTTTTATAACTTAAAAAAATATAGAAAAATAATAAAAAATAAAATATAATTATTTAAAAAATATCGATGAAATTGCTTTGCAAATAGGATAACTAATGATCATAAAATTTTCACTTGAATCAATAGGTATCAAATTCTTAAGAATTTTCACTGGCGCCAAAAAAAATGAAAAATTTTATGCAAGTAAAATACTACAATCAAAATACTATGACGAAGATGGATTATGATTTGGAGTTATAATGACTACAGAAAAAATTAGTAAAGTCAAAATACGGGTTATTACAAATATTATTTTAATAAAATATCCTAAGTCACTAAGTATTTAAAAAGCCTTTTTCCTTTTCATTTTCGGCAATAGAGATGGCTTAGGGAAATTTAGAGAAAAAAAAAGTTAAGAGAGAGAAAAATGAAATCGAGATTTAGAGGCCGCGAAGTAATTTTTGTCTGTTGGGCCAATTGGGATATTCGCTTGCTCACTATAAGGAACCTTTAGCCTATATTTGATTTCAAAGATTTTACGTTTTTGATATTTTTTTATCAAATTTGTGTTTCTATTACTAAAAAATACGAATAATTTTGTATTGGTAAAATTTTCATCGTGTAACTTTTTGTATGTTATATAAGTCATGATTATGAATATTTTGAGTATTTATTTGAGATTTTTTACCTCGTAATTTTAAAAATATAGCAAATTTTGTCTATCTAGAAATTTATTTTAACTTTTAAAAATAGTAGTGCAGTATAATACACTACATGAAAATCAGTGTTTATCAGCAGTCAATAAAAATCTTAAAACATGATTCTGTACAATTCTTGATATTTTGGTAATTTTTTAAAAATGTACATTTTTGTCTAATAGGATTATTTATTGTCTACCGTTAGGGGTGTCAATTCGGGTCAGCGGGTCGGGTTCGGGTCGAACCCGGAACTGATCCAGCATTGTTCGGGTCAACCCGAACCTGACTCGTTTTTAAAAACGGGACAGGTTTCCGGACCCGAATTACCCGACCCGATTCGGGTCCAGGTCAACCCGAACCGTCACGAATGACTCGAAGTTGACCTAAAATTGCTAATTTTCAGGTCAAAATCAGGTCAATATTCGATTTTCGGGTCAAAATCGGGTAAAAAACGGATCAATCTCAGGTTTTCGGGTCAAATATGAGTTTTTGTGTCACTTTCGGGTCAATTTCGGGTTGCTGGCTCAACCAAACCCGACCCGATTTTTAAAACGGGTTGATTTGTTCAACTCGAACCCGACCCGTTTCGAGTTCGAGTTGACCCGAACCCGAATTTTTCCAGGTCGGGTTCGGGTCGTGTCAAAAATTGACACCCCTAACTACCGTTATGATATTTTGACATCTTCTTAATTAAGCTCAATTGTGTATTATTTACTACAATGCATTGAAAATGAATGTTGATATGTGCTTTAGTAATAGTCGATCGCTATTACTGTTATAATATTATGATAATAATATGCGTGCGTGAAACAAACAAGTAAAAACTAGTTTTCTCATTGGTCGGAAACTGATTAATCTTTACAGGATGGTGAGCCGACGTACTTTTCTTTAAATACTGTGGTTTAGTATTATCCTTTACTAATTCACGTGATACACTGATTGAGAGTTATAAGGAGATTATATTGTGCTAACGGGCAAAGAGATCACGACTCTACTTATTGAGCCAACAATTTACTAACATTGATACTAACACTGAAAAATAATGTGATAGTTAGGACTTCTTACGTGTTTAGTGTGACTGCTTAAATGCGTTACTTATTTAGTGTGACTGTTTAAATGTGTGTTTTGAGGTATTATTATTATACAAATTTATTGTTACTACATGAATTTACACTACTCTTGCCACTGAATTGTTATTGTTACTAATTTAGATACTGATATTATTGATTCACCAAATTGATATTAAGCATGTGATATATTGAGCACGTGATATGGAATACCTAGATACTATGTATACATTTTTATATGATTTTATTACATTAGTTTGATTTTGACAGTCTTTACCGATGTTTTGATTTAATACTTTATATGATTTTTGCACTGATAGGCATTACGAATATGACGATTGCTTTATAGATTTGACACTTGTACATGTTTACTTCTTTACAGACTCGTATTATAGTATTTTATTGTTTATAGATTCTACTGCTATTGTATTTGAGATTTACTATTTATGTACCGATTCAATGATAATATGAATATAACTGCTATAATTTAACTATTGATATGCATATTGCTCATTTATCGTACTTTTAATTCAGTTATAGGTTATAGTGACCTGTTGGACTTTTTAGACTCATTATATTTGGTTAAATAATTTCAGGTCAGGGCAGAAAAGTAGGAGTGTGAGATTGATCAGGATTCTTCATATTCTGTTTCTTTTTATTTTTCTTTTATAGTCAGGACAAGTAGTTATGATATGATTTTATAGATCTTGAATAATGTATATAATTTTTTGGTAATGAATATAGATGTGTATATTGATATTTTAAATTATAGAATATGTTGTATTGTTTATTACTGATCGATGATATTAGATAGCTCTCATTATTATTTATTTAAAGAATAAATAAATAATTCTTCCAATTTAGATTTTGGAATATCACACTAATGGCTAGGATAGAAGTCAGCTCAATGACCAATAAAGAATTCGTAAGGTAGAGAAGAAAAACTCGATCTCAATAGAGAAAATGAATTCGATCGAGAAGATAAACCCTGAGTAGTTATTAGTGAATTAAGAGTCCTTAGCCAGTGATCTCACCAACTCACCAAGAAGGTTGAGCGATGGTGAAGACTCCATCAACTACTAGGGAGCCATTGATTATGTGATGTGGACATCTTGTCAAGACCTCAAAAAGGGTCTCTATATCACCTAAAGTGGGTCTAGGCCAAAGTTAATCTCTAAGAGTCTTAAGGACTGATTTATGTTCACTTTCCAATCAAAGCCAATTAGGTAGAACTAACTCCAAGTCTAGATAAAGGTGGGTAAAGATTTAATTCGATCGGGATTTTAGTTGATTGGACCAATACCTCTAAGAGGAGCAAAAGTAGAAAGCCTATAAGTACCAAATGAATTCTGAAAGCAAATCAAGCCTAACACCAAAGGCCAGACCAAAGGTATTGATGGTCTAAAATGACTGAGGTCACAAAGGTCTGGCAAAAATTAAGGTCAAAACCCCCGTGAAGCATAAACCCAAACATCAAAAACACAAATGGCTTTCTCTTCAAAACATAAATCTACGCAAAGCAAGAACTGCACACATACAGCTTTACTAGAAATTATTAGGTTCGAACACTGTACAGAAATAATAATCCAAATTTCTCTCTCTCTACAGTCAAAGCACAGTAGAAGCACAGCTACTATAGTAACTACGCTTTGACTGTAGATAAAGAGAAATTCGAATGATTCTCTCTGTCCGGATATCTGCACGTAATAATTTGTCTAGTTTTACAGCTTTTAGCCTTTTACAACCATGAGAAACATGTTTAATAACTATATTTTGTTCTGTAGCATAACCCACGGCACAACATGATGGAATCCCAGGCTTCAATATTAAGAAAAAACATATCGCGACACCATATCGGACTTCATTTCTATTTTCATGACTACACCGAAATTCAAAAAAGTTTCACCGAAAGGCATCTAGTTAGTCAAAGCCCTTTCATTAAGCATGATAATAGTTTTTCGGCTACGAAGTGTAGGTGTACAACCATGGCTTGTCCTTAAACAATAATAACTATACAACACTACTTTCTTCGCTGAGAAGAAAAAGAAAGAAAAGGTAAAATGCAGCATGAAAATTTATCAACAAAATGCATTGATAGCACTATCAACGCATTCAGTCCCAGAAGGTTTCACAAGGCAGAAAAGTGATGTGGACTCGGATATCTCTGGCACAGCAACCAATCTCACTGGCTTTCCAGTTATAAGTATTGAGAGAGAGTTCAGAGCTTCCCTCATCCAATCATATCGGCAGAGCTTCCATGCCTCCCATACATTTAGCTGTTTGAATGAAGGAAAAAAATATCTATATATTTCAAAAAAATTATACAGATAATCATCAATTAAATTACCATTATAGTAAGGATGAGGCACATACCCATTTCCTGTCATGTGTAGATTGCTCTGGCCAAAACTCGAGCTCCTCGTTAACTTCAAGAGCAAACATGTAACCTCTGCAAGCACCCTCTTGGCCGCAGAGGTTCTGTTTACTCTTGCTTCTGAATTCCCAAACACCCAATAGAGAATCCTGCAGCAAATATTTGATAAGATTCAATTAAATTCCCCAATTTTCAAGTTTTTCTCTAACTTTAGCAACTTGTATTCCAGTCTCGAAGAGCTGAAATGAGAAGATTTAGGAAGCAACAAGTTTTATATGAAATCAAGCCTTGTTGAGGAAAATAGAGCATATTTTTGTAAGCAAGAGCATGATAACACTGATGATTTTTAAAAGCAAGATCAATATAAAAACAAGTCACTTTTGACCAATGAAACCACAAGCAGCAATTTGCTGGATCAGGTTATGGTAGATGATTGAAATCCACTAAGGCCATGATAGATACGTGCACCAAAATGAATGATAATATGCATAATTTTATTGATCCACAAGAAACACACTGATGTTGATATAAAGATTAATTATGCAACAGATTCTGCAGCTGGGATATGTTGAAAATTGCAATTATTGCTAGATAAAACCACCTACAAAACTCTCCTTTCAATAGTGGCAACTTCTATGGCTAACTAAAGCGATTATTAGAGTGTGAAACACGAGGTTGGGGGATTATTGGAGAGAAGAACAACTCTTAAGGAATCATCAACATCATCAGTTTTCCTCTCTAATAGTTAGCTTGATTTTGGTTATTTTGTTCTATTCCAAATTTATATTGAACTGCAGAACATATGGAATTCCCCCTTAAAGAGATGCATCAATACAATCGCTTCTAAAATTTAACAGTTTTATTAATCTGAAAAGTAGGATTATCGATTCTTTTTTTCCCCCCTTCAACTCACACAAACATTTTTGCTTGTAATCCACTTAACTTGAAAGATTTAAGAATTCCAAGGGAATATTACATACAAATCAATGGATTTCTTCGCTTTTTTTCTTTTTTAAATAACTTTTCTAGATGAAGGCTTTGCTTGTTTCTGATTTAAAAAGTCATAAGAAGAAACTGATAGGTTGAACTTACATGAATGATTCCTCTAACTCCTGCTTCTTCCAAAGCTTCACGGCTTGCTGCTTCATCCATGGCCTCATCATTCTCCCATCCACCCTTCATATCGAGTATTCACACTTAAAGATTCGAGTTTATAACCCAAAAACATAAGAAGAATCGGAGATTCAGGGAGCTAGTTACCTTTGGGAAGACAAGATCATGTTGATTTGGTGAAGTGATCATAAGAACCTCCAACATACTCAGCAAATCACCTGTAGGGTTGTCAACATGTCGGTTGATTCTGTAGGGTATGCACCTGAATTAATCGCAAATAAACAAGAAAAATCATAAAACTTGCGTTGTTAATTTCCATACAAAATTCATTTCATTGTAGAATTTGTGTCTAAAATAAAACGAAGGAATCTACTAGAAGATAACTTATATTCCATAATAAGTTGACATGTTCATATATGATCCCAAAGGATTTAGCACTGTCGCATAATCTAATTACTGATCCAAATGGACAATATTGCATCATATCCCCAAGGTTACATAGGTATATAATACTCATATTTTCACCTTATCCTTCTAAGGATAACTCAATTCATAATTTTACTCAGAAATTTCATATGTACAAGGAACACCAGAACTATCTAAAGTAAAAATCAAGCGGTTAAAGGGGCTCTAAGCATGGAAAAAGGGCCATGGAACTATCCATACCCAGCAACCAGCCGGAAATGATTCTCATAACGCTGCAGATGGCGTCCAGTCCGAGCTTGCAGAGTAGAAGACATGGCTCCAAAGTAAATTTTGGAAATTTCAACCTGTTAAAAAAAAAATTAAAGTGGGAGGGAGGTCAGTAAGGGCAAAGCTCGAAACCCTAAACAAGAGAAACTTTGCAAGAAACAAAAGCAAAAACAAGAAAAAGTTGCTCCATTTTACCTAACAATTCACTCTGAGTATCCACTCAAATTTCTGGAAAACAACCTTCTTTCTTGGAAAACAGCTCAAGCACAATTCCTCTTCAGCCAAAAATTCTCAAAAGATCTCAAATTTCCCACAGAGGCGGGGAATGAAATCAAAGGAAAGCTGAAAGTACACTAATTGGAATCAAAATCTAAGAGTCGGAAGAACAGACACAGAAATGTTATCTCCTGCCGAACAGCACATGAAATTGCTACCAATTTCGTAGGAATTTAATACTCTTCTCCCTCTATCGACTTCGATGGATCCCTACCCCTCCTATTTAAACAAAACCCAGCCTTTAAAAACAAATTTAACCTAACGTCGTGAAAGAGATGTGAGGAGCTCTAATGGAGGAGATGATTTCAATACTATCACAAGATGCTCGGCAGTGGAAGCTGAGTAGAAGATGGAAATAACCGGCCATAATTATACATGCATAAATAATATAACGGTTAAATTTGTGCTCAACAGGGACCACACCATGTTTTTCTTTGGATTGGTCGGTATACACTCAGCATCATCATCTGCACATCACATCATTCTAATTTAAAAAAAAAAGGACGGAAAAGGTAAAGAGGGTCTTTCTGAAAAATAATATTATAATTTAATGACTTTTCCACATATAATTTTCCACGTATATGGTTCACAAAGAGATTGATTATCTGATAATCATTCTATTTTGATGGGTAAAGAGAGAGCACAGGTGTCGAATTTCAGGCCAATTGATTGAGATTTTTCTATGCGCCTCTTTATGTGGGAATGAAAACAAATTATATGAATTTTTGAATATTATAAAAAATATTATTTTAATTATTTTGATAGAGTAATAATTTAATGAGATATTTGAGTCATTCTTTTGTTGATCCCAATATGTATCTCATTCATATACTGCAAATTTCATAAAATTTGTTGAATATTTTTACTTGATTAATTTTTATACGTTTTTTTTTTTCTTTACTCAGTCTCATCTACTTTTTATTTTTTATTTTTACTCAGTCTCATCTACTTCTTAAACAACTAAAAAATAAATAAAAATTAGATGCAAAATAAATTTATTAATCTATATGTCAAGTATATTAATAGAGGAAAAAAATAATTTAAAGGACAATGATAATTACTATGTTATTATAGAATCACCTTGTAGAGCGATTTAAAATCATATTACTAATTTAATTGCATGATAAATAATCTACAGTGACATGCAAAATATTTTTTTTTTCTTTTAACAAATTCTCACACATAATTATTAAAAACTAAGAGAATATAAACCACTAAATTTTTTATTTTGCAATGAAGAAAACAATTAGGAGGGTTTTCCCATCAAAAAAACATACAATGTGGTACCTCTTCATAAAATATAAGTTTTCTTATATATAACATAAAAGAGATATAAGAAGCAAGGTCCCCTATTTAAGATAGAAATACGATTACATAGGGCATTATGAATAATAGTTCAATATGTCCTTTATAGAAATAATGAATAAAGGATGTGGTCGTATAATAATGAATATTGATTGATTGTTGACAATAGGTGATGAAGAGTGTTGGATGATGGCAGTCATGAAACCACATGCATTAGGCAACATATGTTAAGCATTAGGGGGCATGTATGATGGAGCGGGCATTAGACGATGTGCATTAGATGTAAGACAATGAACGGTGTTAGATGATGGATGATGTCGGAAACTTAAAGGTGAATGAAGGGAGAGGACAATGGCAAGCATCAAAGGATGGGATACATCAGAAGACATGGGTTATATGTTGGATGATAAGCATTTAATATTGGTAAATGGTGAACATAAAATTATGGTAGATGTTCTCTAGCAAAATAGGACATCAACGAGGAGAATCTGCTAGAAGTTAAAAACTCTAATAATTAATAGGTTGTGATTCATACAAGTTGGTAAAGCATGAAGACTTGAAGAGCACTAGTTATGAAATATGAACTTTTATAAGCAGTGCTTGCTCCAAAATTCTTTATAATTCTAAATTTCAAATAAAAAAAATTATAGTATTCAACAACTAATAAAATAACAAAACTTCTTATTTTTAGGTGATTGGTGTGACTAATATTAATTCTTTCCCATCAAAGATAAGTGAAATTTGGTTGTTCTAAGTTTAGATAATATAATGAATGAGAAAGGATTATGCTCATGGTACTCTATAAGAAAGTAGCAAGTTGATACAATGAAATGATAAATATAAAGAGATATTTAAGTGATTTGATCTTACAACCTATATCTAATGTACAATAAACCAAAAAGAAACTTTCTATACAAAAAGAAAGAAGTAAGAGAGTATCTCACTCTTACTCGAAAGGCTTATTAAAGTAATATTTATAGATAGATAATCTTTCAGTTACCATTTCCTTTGACCTAAACTCCATGGTGACTCTCCCAAAGTCCTTGATGGCTAACCTCTTTGAGGGGGGTATTGCTTTTTATTCTTTTTTGAATTTGGTCTGCATCACTTTTGGTGAGCCTACCCCTTTATAGATTGCTACCTTTTTTCTCTCATAAAGAAGAGGTCGCACAGCCATGTGCCCATTTTGTTGTCAACTGTCTGGTAGTCGGTTCGAGCACCCACTCATCCCATTTTTATTCTTGTGCATCCAGTGCACCTCATGGCTAGGTAGCTTGTGCTTAGGACACTGCCTGCCTAGCCTTTATGCCTAGTAGTCAGTGAAATTATGATGTAGTACCAACAATTTAGACAATTCCACCCCTCAACATCAGAAGTCGATAGTTTTGTTGTCTTTTACTCCATTAGAGGCTGCTCGTGCTTTAGTCTCCCCTCCTACTTCCTCCTTGAGGAGGGGTGCCCAGGACGAGCTCCCTACCCCTTCCTCTACTCGTTAGGTTTCTTTCTTTTTTTTTCAGTTCTCTTACTTTGAGACTACCGGGTAGACTCAGTACCCTATACTAGCTTCTATGATTCCCGTTATTGAGTCAAAATGGTTATACTATTGTGTCTTCCTACACCTCAATCCTTGGGAGAAGGGCCTAGAGGAGTAGGAATAAAAGGTTGCACTTAGTAGAGTTTGAGCCAACAATACAACATATGACATATTCTTTTGCTCATTTGAAGCCACCATAGTAGTGGATGGTTCCCATTAAGTGGGAGTTATACTGACCAGCAGTTTTATAGGTTCCCGAGGTGATAGTTGTCCTAAAGATTCATGCAGTTTATGGAGGATGCTTCTCAATATTAGTAAATAGTGGCGATGAGGAGAAAGTTGTTCGCATTACAATGACATCTGCTCGGTGCAGGGCAGGGATCATACTAGTGAAGAGAAGTTACTCCGTCAGATCTCCTAGATTATTACTCAGTATTAGCGCTAGCTAGCCTATTAAAGTTTTAGGTGGAAGAGATGGTAGCCACCACGCCAGTAATGTTATAGCACAATTTGGGCTTTCAATTCTTACTTTTGACTTATTTTCTCCTCTATTAGTTCTTTCATAGTAGTGTTATTTTCATGAATATCTTGGTCAAAGGTACTAACTATTCAAGTCAATAATTTTAATCAAATCATAGAAAAATAATTTAGTTGACATGATAAATTTTTTAAATAATATAAAGAAAGATATAGGAGGTAAAGGGATATTTATGAGACATGTTGAAAATTAATATTTAACTATAAAATAAAATGAATTTAAGGCTAAATGACCTTCCAGATGATCAAATGTAGAAAGAACTCTTATAGTTTAAGTTATTCATAAATATTTTAGATATTTTTTATAAAATATTTTTAGTTTCAAATGCAGCATGTTTTGTACACAATATTATGCATGTAATTTTAAATGCACAAAAAATTTGGCTAAATATATAAGCCTTGAGTCCATAGGGCTGCAAATTATTTTGAGTTTTGATAGATAAACTATTAATTTTACCAAAGACAACCAACACAAAATTTTAAGCAAGTCATTTAGGGTTTTATTTTGTGTCAGATTAAAGTTCCTAACATGTTTTTTAATTGAGAAACAAGTTTATATATAGGTTCACACATGGATAATGGCTAGACTTTATGTTGAAACTCACTATTTAGATTTTACACCATATTGGATCTCACAAGATATACAAATTATTAATATGAAATAATTATATCATAAAAAAGATGTACTAACCTTACTAGATTTACTCACAAGGTTCCTACCCACCATAAGAAAATTCCCTTTGGTTATTTAAATGTTTTGACTAGATTTGCTCAATCCCATATTTGCTCTAATACAAAATATGATGGTGTGGGTGACTTTTTGTTGAGATTAAGGGACAAAAATGCTGAAAGTCCTTTGTATTAATGTTGGGATATGGGCATTGAATCTTGTAGTGGAATTTTGAGTGGTTTTAAGGAGAAATGCAGTGGTGGGAAAATGTTAAGGAAAGTCTAGATTATGTTAATTTTGGCTTATTTGAAGGATCCTTTTAGAAAGTGGTTTATAATTTTGGTAAATGACTATAAATTTTTTTAAAAGGTTAGATACAGATGTTTGGTTAGGATATATGACATAGATTGTTTTGTTTGGTGGACTTTAGAAGGATTTTAAGCAAAAGTAAACCAAACAATAACATAATCTTGCCTAGCTTGGCTAAGAGCTATATATGAGAATTTAGACTAGTTGTGAGATTTGGGTTGGGTGATGGCTAGTCATAGAAGATTCTTAAATAAAGTTGAAGATGCAAGGATGGATTAGACATGGTTTTTAGAGAGAGTAATAAAGTTAATATTATAAAAGTTAACCACCTTATTTCAACAAAGAAAAGGCTGACTCTTATGGCCACCAAGCAACCATAAAGATTAATTCCTTATAGAAAAACATCATTCAATAATGGAAAATTTATTACATTTTTTCTACTATTTATATTTAACAAAATGAAACTTGGACTACTAGCATTCCAAATAAAGGGATGGAAATTTGGAAGAAAAACATGGTGCCAACCATTAAATACTCGTAGTGGTTCCAACATGCTTTGAATACAAATCAATTTTTATGCAACATAAGTCAATAGGTTGTCCAAAATGTGGTTCCAAGGTCGAAAATAAGAATGCAAATAAATAAAAAACTATATTAAAATAAATCTAAATATAGGCTTGGTCATATTTTTGTACTTTTGATAGCTTTGTCATTTGCTCTTCCTTATGAGTAATTGGTCTACTCTATTTATTTGATTTACTATTTGATGTGCTCTCTCTCTCTCTCTCTCTCTCTCTCTCTCTCTCTCTCTCTCTCTCTCTCTCTCTCTCTCTCTCTCTCTCTCTCTCTCTCTCTCTCTCTCTCTCTCTCTGTGTGTGTGTGTGTGTTTTGTAACTATTTAAGTTTTCAGAATTGATGGATGCTCTAATGATTATACATAATCAATCCTCTTATGAAGCTTAGATGTCAAAATAGAGCCTTCAAGAGATCTATGTTCCAAATATTATGTGAAATTTTTTTTTAAAGGTCCTCTAGTGACTTTACCTATATATGACACTAGTTTATTCTCTACTACATATTAGGATGATAATGTCCAATAAAGCATGTTGATGAGCAAGATTTGTGTATAGTTTGCTCAAAACCCCCAAAAAAACTATAATCTTTTGTGGTTTTGGAATTGAACTTTTTTCTCTGGCTTCATGATTCTTTAGGGCTTTGCGTTGGGCTATTGGAAAATCCCCTATGGGCTCAACATCAATGAGATTGTGCTTCTTCTTCATGGGAAAAGCTTGAATTGCAAGGAATAGTTTAGTTTACCCAATTTTTGTTTTGTGGAACTAGGTCCTTGGGATAATATATATAAACTAATTTTTATAATCTAAAATGAAAGCTTTGGACTTCATATGAATTAGATCCCATAATAATTTTATATTGTCATGTGACACAACTTTGTCAAGAAAAACTAACATGTGCTAATCAATAAGGTGAACAAGATTAAAAGTTTCTTCACTTTTTTTAATTATGAATATGAGAGTCTTCATCAGTCAATAGATGATAACAACAAAATGCTAGAATAGCTAAGTGAATTGAGATGCATAGACTTCTATGAAACATGTTTGTTTTATTATGTGTGTTTTCTTGTCAAATGAATGACAACCCTTATTCAATTATTCAATTCATGAGTTGTTTCAAAGTTATTTACTTGACATGTATCAAAGTTGGGTTAAAAACAAAGTGTTTGTTCCCTCAAAAAATATTTCCCCCTAAGCACGAAAACTCAACATTAAAAATGTTTTTACTAAGTTTTGAAATTCGATGAGGATAAATGCCTAATTGCACCTTCTTTTTGTTCATCACTTAACAAGTATATACCTAAATCATAACCATTTATCTTTGAGATAATCAATAGTGATGTTTTTTTTTTATTTTTTCACCCATGCTATCATAGTACGGCACAAAGTAATCAAACATTGTGCCAAATTAATAATGACAGATATGAATATTTACTCTTCATTTTAGGACTGCTTTCTTACTGTTTTCCAAAACAGCTATCTATTATGAAAATTTGTTGAACTAGAAACTTTTGTACTAAAAATTTATTTTAAAATTAGTTAGAAAACTATCCCAAACAAAAACCTTAAATTACATCTAAGCAATTAATCGGCCCTCTCTTTTCCTTAATTTATAATCATTTATCTACTTTTTTTCCCCCTTATCCCTTATAAGTGATGTTCCCATTTTCCAAATAGACCTATGTAACCACCCAACTAAAATGTAAGAGAAACTTTAGATGTGGCTTCATGCTATTGATCGAGAGATTCCACGTTGCATAAATTTATCCATGAGATGCAAATAAATCATAGAGGGAAAGAAAGTGACACAGTCGTATATAACTTGTCATCTCTTAGTAAGTGCGCATTTGAGTGAGCATTTATTTTATAACAAAATTTCATCATTTAATCAACTTTATTATATATCTTAAGAATTTTTAACACTAAATTTATCAAAAAGTTGCACGATTTTCATAATAATTTAGACTTAGGCTTCGTTTGGGACGGCTTTTTTATTGCTTTCTAAAATGGAGTTTTAGTAAAAAGTAAAAAATTTTGTACTAAAACTCCGTTTTAAAAAGCAGTAAAAAAGCCGTCCCAAATGAAGCCTTAGTTTGGGACAGTTTTTAAACTGCTTTCAAAAGCAGTTTTTTAGTATAAATTTTTTTAAAGCGGTGAAAAAATAATGGCAAAAAATTGTTCCAAATGAAACTTTAAAATAGCAAATTAATGAATTGAATACAAAAATTGTTGAAATTCTTAAAATTTTCAAAATTAATATAGCTCCATAAAGGGTTAAGGTTATATCTTATTTTAAAAAATTTGGTTAGAAAAATTAACATGCTAATTAAATTAAGAACTAGCCAATAATGAAGGCTTCGTTTGGGACGGCTTTTTTACTGCTTTCTAAAACGGAGTTTTAATACAAAAATAAAAAAATTTGTACTAAAATTCCGTTTTAGAAAGCAATAAAAAAGCCGTCCCAAACGGAGCCGAAGATGCCTAATGAATCTTTAACTTAACTAGCTAGAAGATCCTAACGCAATGTATGATTAATATGTAGCACAGTCAAGTAAGCAAATCTAAGAAGATGAGGCCAAATTAGATTTCAATATGTAGCAAGTGGGTGTATGGATAAGTTGCAAGATTTAATTTATATTAATATTATACATATGCATTATGCTATTTGATTAATATTATGTGTGAACTAATTTGTGATTAACAATTGGAGTATATTGTAATATCAAAACATTTGCAATGGCATTGTAATTAACACTAGACTCTTTTAATTTATCTAATTGGCAACTTTTTTGCAATCGAATGTTGTGATCACAGTGTATTATAATTATTTCACACTAAGGCTTTATTTGGAACGGTTTTTTTACTACTTAAAGTAGCTTTCGAGTATAGAAATTTCAACTTTTGTACTAGAAAGTTATTTTAAGAAGCGATAATAAAGTCTTCCTAAACGAAGTCTAAATCTCAATAAATATTTTAGTATTCTCTACCTCTATCCATTGCGCTCCTTTCTAAACCCTTAATAAATTACCAAAAAATTTATCTAATCAAAGATGGATCTTAATGTGGAGATACATGTTGAACCCTATAAGCCCTTAATGATTTTTGATGTTTTGATGATTACAAATATTATGAGTTATGATTTTTTTGACCTAATGAATTTATGATAGTAAAATAGTGTGTTGGAAGCCAAATGTAACAAGATGCAATAATTGGATAGCAATCACATTAGTAAACTAAACTTGAACATAAGAAAGAAAACCATCAAAGAAATGAGGATTGCAAATAACCAAACAACTTATATTTTTCTTTTAATTGAGTCTTATTGTATGTTACAAGTATATGATTTATGAAACAATTAAGCACTCACACACGCACACTGGAGTTGAATAATAAAATGTATTAATTAATTAAAACTATTTTATATGCATGTCATTTCTTGTAAATCTAAATAATCAAGTCGTATATTGGAGTTTAAAAATTATAATTACAAATTAATCATATTATACAATATCGATCAGAATGTACAATCGATTATAATCAACCAAATAACCATTATCAATTGTTCCAATAACTAGAAATTTTAAAATTTTAATTAATAGTTATTGTATGGCATTTATCATACTAGATAAATTTTTGTATGATTTACCTAATTAGGGGTCTAGAATTCTTGATAGTAATTAAAATTGATTTAAAAAAATATCATACTGAATGAATCATACTATACACCGATGACTACCTGTGAAAAAATGATGATATAGCACTGATGATATGACAATTCAACAATTTTTTTAAGAGAAAGAAAAGACATCATCAACACTTAAATAAAGATAAATCAAGTAAAACTAAAATGGTTCCCTCTTAAATTATCTATTTTGAATGCCGGAAACTAGGTCACTTGAAATCCGTATGCCCCAACTTAAAAGCACACCCTACCATGGAGAAGGGTAACGAAAAGTCAAACTTCAGAAAGGGGAAGCGAAAGACATAGAAAGCATTTTGGCAGACATCACCACATATTCATCAAAACAAGAAGAAGAGGAGGAGGTAACTAATTTATGTCTTATGACGAATGATAGTCTTGATAACTCTGATCAAGATGAGGAATGTGAACTCACCTATGATGATTTATTTCTTATCTCTAAAAAAATGCATGAATCATATAGGAAACTAAAGAAACTCCATGCTAGTTTGAACTTGATGAAATTTTCTAAACTACAAGAAGAGCATGATAGTCTAAGAATAGAATATTCTTTATTAAATAAAGAGCATGCTTCTTTACTTGATGAGTTCGATGCATTAAATAAGGAGTATATTGAATTAACTAAATTGCATGAATCCTTGAAATCCGAGAATACTTATTTAGAAGAATCATACAAAAAATTAGAAATACTTGTAACTAAATTAGACTCTAGCAAGCAAGCCTTAAACATGAAGTTCAAAGCTTTAAAAGTGGAAAAGAGTTTTTGAAAGAAAAAATTGATGCACTTCAAAATTATAGACAACCCACCACCTACACTAGCACAATGGTATATATAACCCCAAAATATAGCATGCATCTCATACCCTTAAAAGAAGGCACAACCACTCATATCGGCTAGTGAATCCATTTTAAGGTGATCGGTGCTATTCTTGTGGCATGGTAGGACACATATCCCACACTTGCCTTATAGACCATAGAACAAATCTTGTATGGAGACCTAAATCAAGTGCATCACACATAGCATGCATGTCATTCAATTAAGTAAGCATAACGTGGAACCCAAACTCTCTTGGGTTCCTAGATTTGATCTTAATTGACATTATAAGGTGCTCTTATAAAAGACCGAGTGAGTGCATGTGATACCTGGATAGCTGATGCTCATGGCACATTACTAAAGATTTAAAGCAATTCATAACATTGGAGGCCTAGGTAGGAGGCAAGATTACATTAGGAGATAACACCACAAGGAAAGTAGTGGGTATAGGTATGATGGAAACTCAAAGAACTTTATTATTAAAAATATTTTGTTAGTAGATAGATTGAAGCATAACCTACTTAGTATTAATCAACTGTGTGGTAAAGATTTTGATATTACAATTTTTTCTGTTAGATGTCTAATAAGCTTAAATCGAAAGATCATTTTAGAAGGTAAAAGAATTAATAATTTTTACATGCTTGATTTGAATTGCAATGATTATTTGAATTCTTTGTGTTTAAAATATGTTGTTGAAGAATAATGGCTATGGCATAGGTGATTATGTTATGCAAGTATGAAAACACTTAGGAATATTACTTAGAAATACCCTGTTAGAGGTATACCAAAGTTAGATCTCTCAAAAAACCACCTTTGTGATGCCTACTAATTAGAAAAATAAATCAAATCTTCATTTCATTCCAATGGATTATCTAATTTAATAACCCAATTTTTCCTATTATAACTAACAATTTTTTCAAAATTATCTTAATCTTCTTATTACTTATTTCAGCTTGGTCATTAGTTTAAGGATGATAAGGTGTTGCAACCCTATGATGAATACCATATTTCCTTAATATTATTTCTACTTTCTTGTTTTAGAAATGATTTTTCCCATTACTAATTAAAACTTTAAGCATCCCAAATCTAGGAAAAATATTTTTCTTTAAAAATCTAAGGATAAGCTAAGCATCAATTATAGGGGTTGCCACTCCATCAATCCATTTGAATGCATAGTCAACAACAATAATAACATACTATCATCCATGGGATATCACAAATGGTCCCATGAAATCCAATCACCAAACATCAAATATCTCAATCTACAAAACATAGTTTAAGGGCATTTTACTAAAAATATTGTCTACTCCTTAACATTAATCATATTTCCTAACATATTTATTAATATCCTTAAATAAATTAGGCAATTAATTTAAAATTTTAATTAAAGTACCTTATAAAAGTAGCTCTAAATCCTCAAAAATTCCCTCCATAATTAGAATTATGACATTTCGTAATTATGGATTCTACTTTTTTGTCGGGGACACATATCCTAATGATTTGGTCATTATATGCTTTGAATAAATATGGTTCATCCTAGAAATAATATTTGGCATCATGCAAGAATTTTCTTTTTTGAACATAGGATAAATCAAATGATAGCACACCACTAACAATAAAATTAACAATATCAACAAACCATGGTAATCTATTCAGATGTAAAGCAAACACTTATTCATGAAGAAAAAACTCATTTATTTTATGCTCATTAGATGTGTGTTCTTTATTTAAAACTCTAAACAGATGATCAATAATTTGATTTTTATTTCGTTTTCTGTCCAAAACTTTCTACATTAAATCCTTGTAATAGAAGAAGTCATCTCACCATTCTTGGTTTGGTGTCTTTCTTTGTCATAAGATATTTAATGGACGATCATAAATAGTTACTTTTGAAAGCCCACTAAAATACACAAGTATACGCTTCAAATAAAGTGAAGATAAAGATATAAGATACAAGTAGGTCAAAATATATACTTAGTCCAACAATATTGTTAAAACTACAATACGCATGTTACTTCCCCGACAACGATGCCAAAAACTTAATTCTGTTGATTAGGATGTGACTTGCTAAGTTGAAATGTGCTTAAGTCTTCTTTGATATAAATTCACGAAAGCCCACTAAAATACACAAGTATACGTATAAAATCAAGTAATTATAAAGGGATAGAGTAAAATGTCGATCCCACGAGAAAGTGTTCTGTTTAATTCTAATTAAACTGCTACTATTTAATCTAAATATATAATTTATCCTACTAAAAGTTAAAAATGATGTTTTTAAGTTTTTTGTTAATAATTGAAAAACTTAAAAATATATATATTTTATATTTATGAAAATAAAGTGTTTTGGAATAATGATTGTAAATAATATACTTTTCCAAATTAGATTATTAATTTTTAGATGTGGATCAGACCATATGCATCTCTAAATCTATATCAAGTTTATAGGCGTGAAAAGAAATGTTTGTGGCCTTCCTACATTCTTATTATTTTCATAGAACCAGGAATACTAAAAATCCTTTGTCTAGGCATGCCAACATTCCATTTCAACACTTCTAATTATTCCAACATTCCTCTGTTGAAGTTATACATAACACAAGATATTAAGTACACACATGGCTATTATATGCATTAAACGAAAAACATATGATATATAAAACATCAATGTATAATTTAAGACACAATTGTATATATTAGTATTTACTATATTTTTTACATCATCAGGCCAAAACTAGAGAATTTGCCATACACGAAAAATTCAACAAGCAAACTTATTTTTTATTTTATTCATTAAATAAAAGGATGAAAGAGAAGTAATAAAAAAATTCTCACATAAAAGGATCAAATTATCTTCTCCACACTCCTTCCTCCAACAACAGAGTTGCTTACACAAACAAGCTATAACATCTATAATGAGAGTATCTTTCCCTTCTCTAGCCTCCCTTAGACTTTACTCTAAGGGGACACTAAAGAAATACACTCAAAACTACAGAATTTTGCTTAAGTGACAGAACTCGATCCCTAAATAACAGAATTGAAAAGTATTTATAATAAGTACATGGATGGGTTAAAGTGTCGCGATGCTCGACAAGGTGGCATCGAGGTGGTAAAAAGGGAACTAGAACCTCGACATTATAATATTGGCTCCTCGTTGGCACTAACAGAACTGGCATATTTAATGATTGAAATGATGCATCTTTTAGCTGAGTTATTGCAGCTCCTCCCATTGGCAACTACTCCACTGCGATGCTGCATAACTTGAGCACTAAGATGCTTGAATGTGTGTTTTGGTGCTCAAGCGTTACATGCTTGGTGCTCATTTTCCCAAGGCTCTAGTGCTGCGGTTTTAAATTCTGGTGCAGCGGTGCTATGTTGAGTTATAATGCTAACCTTAGTTTCACCATGACGCTGGAAAATTGAGAACCTGATGTTGCCATGTCTGAATACAGTGTCGTGGTGTTGTGATAACATATGTTGTGGTGCTTCTAATGATGGTGCTACAACGTTGTTTAACCGTTGTAGATTTTTTCCTTCTCAAAAATTTTTTCTACACAAACATCACTAAAATAACACATTTTCACATAATTTAAACATAATAAACATTACACAATTTTTTTTAACAGTCTATTGGCTGAGTCGACGCGCGCAGCTCCTCATTTCAGCCACCTCTTCGCCATGACGCTGAAAAAGTTGAGTGCTAGAGCACTTGAATGTGCTCCAAGGCACTGCAACGTGATTTAGTTTTGCGCTCCAACGCCTGAACGACAGAGTGAACGGTGCTGCAATGTTGTCATTTGACGTTACAACGTCACCAGCGCGGTGGCACTATCCTTGATTTCGCTAGGGCGCTGGACTTCCATAGAAATTCCGGATGCACCGGCACTGAAATGTTGGATCATGATATCGGGGCATTGTGAATGATAACATTGCAGTGTTTAAGTTTGAAGCACTGCGGTGCTAGCTCAATACTTACAGATTTTTGTCGTTCCTGAGACATTTCTACACAATAACTAAAAATAATATTATTACTCATATTTAAGATAGTGAAACACTACCAAATTTACACTTAACACCAAACTATGTTAATGATTTTCTAACTATCTACCCTCTCAAAATTTGCTAGATGAAATCTTCTATTCTTCATCTAATTCCTAATGTCATCTTTTTATCAAATGTTTTTCCCCTTTTTTCAATCCATCTAACAACAATTGTGCTTCTTTACCTGATAATGGATTTTCAATTGTTAAAAAGAAGTGTAAGAGAAACTTTTTGTGCAGTTCTAAGTGTGATTTTAGAGTGACTCAATACCTCAAAGATGGCATGGATTTTTTACGTACTTTCTTTTATGGCTCATTGAAGATTTAGGCTTCGTTAGGGACAGTTTTCTTACAACAGCTTTTTTGTGCAAAAATTTTTTGAAGGCAGCCAAAAAAACAAATGACAAAAAACTATCCCAAATAAAGCCCATCCTAGCAAGCTAGAATAATTTGTCCTAAAATTATTGTATTCTTGATGTTTTGACTCCATCCATTGCCTTCATATACTTATTCTATTCCTTTCCAATAATTCTATTTGTGGTTCTTTAAAAAATAGACTAGCTCATATTTTTAATCGGTTGACTCAATTGTTATCTAATCATCACTTACTAACTTTATCTGAGATTGCACATTGGATTTTCTTCTCAATGTTAGTGCTTGAAAACGATAACCTTCCACGACTAAGTCATAAAACAATATATGTTTCCATCTATAATTTCATAGATATATTACTTATCCATTACGAACTCAAACATCTAAGCTTTTCCACCTTCTATGAAACTTTTTGATAGAAAGTAGCATATTAATTCTTTTTCTTGCTCTTTGAACAAACCATGGCAAGCAACAAATATAAAGGAGAAAGTTCAATAGCTTGACTCGGCCAACAAGAGCTAATGCGTATATGGTCAAAGTGTTTTAATCTTTCAGGGCTCTTATACTATAAGTGCATTTCTGATGCGTATTTTTTTATGCTGATGCATTGTTTGTTCCTGGATCAAAAGAAACCAAAGAGAAAAAATGGACTATTTGGCAATCTTGTCTTGTTCAATTCTTATTGAAGGGTTGATCTTTGCTTGTCATCGTTCAAGTTGGTGGTTAATTAATGACTTTATATCTTTGTCTCATCTCTGATGCGTTATTTATATTGATTGACTTTTATCTCTACTGATTTTCCATTTCCCATCGGATGGATTTTGGCTGAAGTGCTTTTATTAGCTTCCTTTGTAATAGAAATTGGGCAGAAATAATTGATGGTGATGTTAAGGGCATAAGGTTTCGTTTGGGATAACTTTTTTACTGCTCTCTAATGCAGCTTTCTAGTTCATATATATATATACACTAAAAAACTGTTTTAGAAAGCAGTAAGAAAGCAGTCTCAAATGAAACATAAAAGAGTGGAGCCTCCTTTTCTATTTATGTAATCCTTCAGTCATATGAAACATTTAGGTTGAGCACATATTAGAGTTGGGTTAAGATTGTTGTGATCATTAAAGATCTTTTTGTTATACATAGATCTCAATGTGAGACAACTCAAAAGTACCAATTTGATGCTTATTTTCACTAAAAAATAATTAAATAAGGATTAAATGAGCTCCAAATGCCATGGGGTTCATGAGCTAATTATATCAATCCTCTTAATGAGATTAATTGAACCATAGAGAAATAGTAGGAAATTATTTTTGTTTTTGGCGATCCAAATCAAGAGGAAATATATTTTTTGAAAATTATTAATTGTTAATTTGATTGTTAATAGTCTAATGTGATTGGGATTTTTGTGTGATGCATTCAGACTATTAATAAAATATATCATTTGTGGCATTTATTGTTGGACCAACACTGATGTTCAAACAAGTCACCTTGGTTAGCCTAGGGGAAAATTATCCTTCTTTTCAAGATTTTATCAAGGGAGACTAAGACCTTCACATCTTGAGTACTAATTCAGATAAAGATTGAAATTCTCTTCCTAAAAACAAATAAAAAAATATTTATTGAGTTCATTTGGGAAAATTCTAGTAGAGAGCTCATAATGTAGTTCTTATCAACTTCTCTTCTATAACTCTGATGTTGAAATCTCATCTCTCATCTAAAGAGATTATGAATTTCAACCATTCATATTTTCAAACTTCATATGTAATTATTCTTGAAAAAAAAGAAGATATTACTATTGAAAGTAATCCCAATTTGATATAGATTGGCATATTATATTTTGAGCACCTTATTGTAGAGCTCTCTAACAATAATATGTTTTCCATCTTTGAGAAATATAGTGCTCGCTTTGAAGAACTATAAATGTAGTTTAATATTATAATTTCAATGGTTAGTGCAAACCTTTATTCTCTATCAACTCAAATTGTGCAGCATGCTCTTTGATTACACAAATTATAATGCAAGAGTATATATATTCCTGTCATTAAGCCATCATAAGCTCAAATTATAATATGTGTCATCTGAAATACAAGAAATTATCTGTGTAAAAGTGTAATATTTTTATTAATTTAGTAGTTGTAAGTGTTATTGGATTATTTATAGCTTAGAATGCTTAAAAATTTTCGGTTGAGGAAGTAGAACTCAGAAGTTTGATTTTTTCTCTATGAGCCCTATGGAGCCATATTTGTAGCTCTGGCACTACAATCTCAAGAAAAAGTAAACAAAATAGGTTTAGAAGAAAGTGTGGTAGCCCGATGGTGGTGCATTAGTAGTGTTGGGAAGGGAATATAGGAAGTTTGGGAGAATTTAAGAGTTTTGTTGGTGGTTTTACTAGAAAGTTTTAATAAAGTTTGTAATTTTAGCATACACACGGTATTTAAGAATTTAGTAAGGTTTTGAGCATTTTGTGTTGGAAAATGTGGAGGTTTCCTATATAAGTTGACATATGATGCTATTTTACTAGAAAGTTTAATTACAAGCGGCATTCATATAATCATGCATTTCATGATATGAAGTTTCTAAAATGGAAAGGAAAATACTTTGTAAAATCTCTGCTTTGGCCCACGGAGAAAATACTCTAGATTGGAATGCTTTACTTTGTCTTTGAATTGACTCTATATTGTAATTATGTTTCATTTTGATTTTACTCTACTCTACACCTATATTGAATTGGTGTGAGGTGGATGATTTGGGAGTTATAAGGGGCATTAATACCATGAATTATGCATACATAATTAAATTTGTATACCTAAACTATAAGTTAAATAGTATTCTTATGATTTTTTTAAATTTCTTTCAATATTATACATTGAATTCTATTTTGGGAAACGGGTTTGACCTACTGAGTTTTATACTTATTTCATTGTTATATCATTTCAGGCAACGGTAATGGTTCTGTTGAGTAGGCCCAATTCCATAAGAAGCATATGGTCGGGTTTAGCAAGTATTTAAGTTTTTGTAGCCAAGATTATATTTATATTTTTGTTGAAAGTACTTGAATCCGGACTTTTTTATATGATTATTTTGGGAAATGAATATGTGGTTTGCATACTCTAGATATTTATTTTATAGGTTCTTGATGTTTAGTTGGCTCTAGTATATATGAATTTATTTAGGATGATAAATTTAGAAGTATAGGAAGGTAGGTTCAAATTCCTCCTTTAGGTTCTAGGCATTTCATAGTGGTATCAGTACAATGGTTGGGAGGAATATTGAATCTTACATGTTTAAATAAAAGTAGATGAATTTGATATTGAATTACTTTCATTTTAAATAGTTCGAAGTGTTACTGTTAAAGAACCCTTCAGATCCTGAAGCATATGATGGACAGAGCTCTTAAGCTTCTATATATAGTTTATAGCATAGTAGAAGAAGTAGCACAATATTTAATGATGCAATTTGATGGTCTTGTAGTTGATGGGAGAAGTACATGGTAGGATGTAAGGTGTAAAAGGAGACAAGATAGATTGTCATTTGTTGTTATTTTTTAGACTATGACCTCCTCATTTTCAAGGAGTTGAAGATCCTTAGGTTACAGAGGATTGGTTATTGAGATAGGTGAAATCATTTGATGGGATGCAGTGCCCTGAAGGAAGGAAGGTACCTTGGTAGTGTTTCTTCCTTATGGAGAAGCTAAGTGCTGGTGGGTAGGCCAGCAAGGGTAGAAATTTCAAGATAGAATGAATGTTGAGACCTCCTAGGAGGAGTTTGTGGAGATGTTTAAAGACTAATTTGTATCACCCTCTACGAGGCAGTAGATGCGGAAGCGATTCTTGAAGCTGGCTTAGAGGAATAAACTAGTGATGTAGTATGTAGTTGAGTTTACAGCTCTAACTCGATATATCCCTCAGTTATAGTTAGTAATACATAGGAGAAATGTTATCATTTTTTTAGAGGACTATGGGATTGTCTGAGGCATCTTCTAGTACCCATTTATATCCGAGATGTTTTTGAACTAGTAGAGTGGTCTAGATTGGTGGAAAATGATTTGCAAAGAATGCAGCAGAGATGTGATGCTAATAGGAAAAGATTTGAACATGAGCCTTACTTGAGTGGAGTTAGTGGAAAGTGGCCAAGATTTGGTGGTAGTGGAGAGTCTAAGAAGGAAAGTTTTGCAGTCTTTGTGAGTGTTGGTAGATTTGTTTATTATAATTTTATATAAATCAATATAATATTTTATATGAACTCCCATGGATTCATTTGAATTGTGCCCCATAGAATTAAATTTCAATTAGTCTTCTGCAACATCAATAGTAAGCTTTCTACCTTCTTACAAAAAATCTTTTAATATCAATTGGATCCACTATCACTTTTTCAATAATAATGGACTTTTGTTTATGACAATTGAACTATGAGGGAGTATAGAAGCATAGGTTATTATCTAGTATTAAAAGGTTAGACCAAACATTTGGTGATTAGCTAACTCCATCATATTATAAGATGCCCTCAATATAAATATTTAAACTAATCAATCAATTGACAAATCAAAGTAATAAACACTAGTTCTAAGTTTCCTAAGAATCTTAAATATTTTACAATCGCTTATATAATTTTTTTTAAATTCAATGATTTGATAATCTCGGGTCAAATCCATATCAAAACACAATTCATATTATTTTATGGAATAATTATAGTTTACTTTATCATCATATTTATTAATGCTCATGCTTTTTTTTTTTTTTTGGTAATCAAATAAGCTTTGAAAGTATTTGAAAAAAAAAAACATAAAAATGCATGAGAGCAAATTTTATCAACATCAATTTATCATTAGCATCGAATTGATAGACTATCTTGAAATAGGTTTTCTTCATGGTGGTGGAAACACTACTATTATAGAAAAATTATATTTAGATCAGTAAAAATCCCATTTATCTAAGCTTTTTCCTACTAGTTAACAAATCAAATTTTGTAGGGTTTAATTGATTACTTAAGTTCGTCCTTCAATTTTAGTATGAAAAATAAAAGAAAAATTAAATTTGAACACTAAAAATTTTTAGTTGTCATAAATCTACTAGAAATAAATATATTATTATTATTTTAAATAATAATTGAAGGGCTCCATGTAGCCAAACTATTTTATAAAGCAATGGTCAATCCATATAAGGTTCTAATCCTAGAAATAAATATAAGATTATTATTTTGAATAATAATGGATGGGAGGCCATGTAGCAAACTATTTAATTAATGAATAGTCAATCCATATGAGATTTTATGGCTAAAAAGAAAATGATATGATAATGTTCTTCTTGTATACGAGATTTCATAAGAGATAATAGAAGATGTTTAGTGGGATAGGGCTAAGAAATCTCATCTCAATAGAATACTCATGAGAAGTCATATCATCAAAATCAAAATTCAAAGTTGAAATAAAGAAGATAATTAGGATTAATTAGTCCCAAAAAGGAGTTGCATCATCTAAGATTAATTACATTCAAGGGCACTTCCAAGAGATAATTTTAAAGAAAGAAAACACACATACATTTTATTTGCATCAAGAAATAAATTATGATTCATAAACTATCATCTTAATAGAATAGCTTATGTTTCAAGATCAAACAGACCATAAGATATGGGATGATTTACTATGTTAGTATTACAAAAGCCAAAACCTTGATATAGTTCAAATAAGCCATTCAAGATTATTTTTGTAATACTATTAACATCAAATTCTTGTTGTTTAAGGAATTTAAGAACACATCAAATCTTTTATTATACTTCTAGAAAATGCCTAAATTTTTCTTCCTCAATAACTCCAATCACGAAATCTTAAATCATTCCATAAGATCCCACATTAGCTTAGATTAGCTTGGAATTCCTTTCTAAACCTTCTATTTTAGATAAAAAAATAACCTTATAATGACTAGGATTTAGTTGGATATGAAAGTGACCATAAGATGAACCCTTAATCATCCATCTTAGATAGGTTAGCCCTTCTTCAATATAAATAAAACTTTTTCCATTCTCAACTTTAATTAGTCTCAATGGGCATTATCAAAAGTATACATTTGATTTTATTCAACTAAATGATCATATAACTTTTCTTCTTCTTTTTTTAAGATTATATAACTTAGTTAAACTTTGTCTAGATGGTTTAAACCATCAAACCCAAGAACATTTGTCATCTTTGACCATTGGAGAATGTTTAGCCTTTCTTTGAACCCATGAATTATAAGAAATTACATTAAACTAACCCTTGGTATTAGTCCTAAAATATTATTAAAATTTTCATTTTGGCAAATTAACATTATGCGAACTTTAATTGGTCTCTAACCCAATTGAACCAAGATTGACATCTTTTCCTATATAAGAAAAATCACATTAATATCTATCAAATTGACTAAGTTGATTATCCCAAAAGCTTTAAGAAAATCTTAATAGGTCAATCATAGGTGCCTTGACCCCAAGTGACCCTTAAATAAATTGATTGGTTTATCTAGACATTTTTAACCAATTAAGGCTACTTTGACTATTTTTTGTTAAATTGTGTTCAATCAATCATTGAAAATTATTTTGATTAGTTAATCATAAAAATATTAAGCTGAGTCAACCGTTAGATGAACCAAATTCACCCAATTTAATCATGCCTCACAAGGTGGTCCACAAAATTTAAGGAAAAGCCACCAATTTGAAACTTAGCTGACTAAACAACCAAATTGGATACATTAACTCAAATTGAATCATCTGATGGATTTCCTTAAGTATTTCATATACAATTAAACCCATTATGACCTTCTAATTTAACCATGATTAGCCACTTCAATCATGAAATGTCAAAATATGAACATATAACCACAAGTAGACCTAAGACCTCCAAATACTCTAACTTATGGGCCCTAGATCGATTTAGAATAAGATTCCCCTAGGTTGATAAAGTCTTGATATCCTAATTTACACCTTTGTTGGACCAATTAATCATCAAGAATGTGCATTAACAAAAAATCAACCTTAAATGGGATAAATTATCCAAGCTATCTTTAAATCCAAATTAATTAATATAAATGGATCAATAATACAGCCTTATGCAGCTAATGGACCCTGGAAATATATCAATTAAGTTCAATTGACCAAAATTAACCCATTTGAACCTAACTTGGTCAAATGAGCTAAATTTACATTAAACATCTAATTAATCCAATTAATTAATATGGAACTTTACTAGGATGGTAGTAGCATGACCAATCTTGGTCAGCCCACAACTAGTTTAATAATAATTGGTCAATGAAGTTAACTTTTTTTATTAAAGGAACCCTAAATTTTCAAAAAAAAAAAAAATTCCAAGCCAATTGGCCAAATTGGATTGGACCAAAGCTTCTCATAGATGTGCATTAGGATGTTAAAATAAAAAAACTTATAATTTGGTTCATCCTAACCAACCCATTCAAGATTAGGCACCTAAAGGTTTGAGCTCACATTTTTTTAGAAGATTGAGTAATAAACTTTTAGAATAATTGGGTGTGGAGAGAAATTGAGGTTGCACCAAGACAATCTAAGCCGCTTGGTTTTAAACCCATAACCTCGTATTAAAATTTCATTCCTAATAAAATAATTTCATTGTGAGGGACATGATATGCTCCCCGATTCACTCCTCCATTTCAGTGAGGATCTGGCAAGTTGGGTAATTTGAGTTCTACATGTTCACGGATAGCTTATTTTGATTCTTCTAGTTGAGTAGAGCCTATTTTCTCATGAATGGCATCAATCCATGCTCATTACACCATAGTGAATGTTCAATCTTAATTTGTTTAAGGATGACACCCGTCCTTATTGGCAAGTTGATTTGGTAAGTAGGAAAGTAAGAACATGGGTGAGAATGGAGAGTAAAGAATGGAATTGGAGAGTGGAAGAGAATCTAGAATGTGCTAAGAGGATTAGAACTTTAAAATTGGCATTGTTTCCACTATCAATAGATGGGAAATTTCCTCATCAACTCTTCCTCATGGCACCTTATTTATAAGGTCATGGGGGCTAAGGGAAAGGCTAAATAAAGAAAATATAAAAAGGTGCAATGATGCATAGTCCACATATACAATGCTACATGCTGCTCTAAACACTTGTCGCTCCTTGATAGAGTAAAGGATAGCTAGGGTTGATGATCTATATATAGGCATATGAGGTTATGTTGTGTGGGCAGTAGGCAAATTAAGAAGAGGAGGAGTGCCATGGCATCAGGCCGGTGAGTATGTGGTGAGATGGTGCAATAAAGGTGAGCCTTATTAGATAATGCTAACTAAAAGTTGCTAGGTATCTATGATGAGCCTTAAGTTATCATAAGGGAACATGTGAGTGAGCTGACATAGCTGAGGGGTTGAGTTGTGGTAGGTGCTTATATTGTGAGTTGGGAACCCTATGTAGGAACTTTCCTATAGAGGTGGTCGCTTTGAGAGGCAGTGAGTGGCTAACAAATGGATTAGGGCATATGGAAGATGCCAAGCTATTGACTTGATAAGAAACCTCTGAGTTGCCTCTTGTGGCGTGAGTATCAAATAAAACTAGGTAAGTGACTCATGTTGATCTGGTTTGGTGAGTCCTCCTATGGGCTCCAGGTGAGTGTCACCCCTTTTTAGACTTCTTAAGTGAGTTCCTCCTATGGGCCCTTTTTAAGAGTGAGTTTCTCTTCCATTACCTACTAGGTACCCTCTAAATACCTATGAAGGCTACACAAATTTTATTTTAAGAATTATACTTGTTCTTGCCTTATAGTCACTAATGATTTGATAGAATGGTTTTGTCCTTTTTTAGGTAAACATCCATAATGTTACTTGAATACATTCTCACTATCTCGGGTGGGTTTGAGAAGTTTGGGTGAAGTCAAATGGATCAAGTCAGCAAGGAAATAATTCCTCAAAATTTGGCAAAGGTGTATGAGTTGTCTAGATTGAATTTGTTTAGAAAATGGGTTTTCTCCCTCCTTGTGCACATGATTCAACCGTTTGGGACCATAACTCGAACTAAAGCTCAATATCAGTCAGCCATACTCTCTATTCTTAAAATCATAATATGTCTCATTTTTCAAATATGCCCAAATTGCAAAGTTCAAGTAAAACTTCCTATAAATGTTTCTTTCACATTGCTTATTTAAAAATATAAAATAAAAATAAAAACTGAAAGAAATATTATTTGTTAAACACAAGGCCGGTTTTACTCTAATAGCTTGAATATTTTATGCACTTAAAATAGACTTAGTCCATATAATTATAGATTACTCTCTAAGATAAGACAGAAATTATTGACATTTATAAAGAACAAGATAACACACTAAAACATCATATTCAGATATTTCCATTCCTTGGATTAACATTACAAAACTATTTAAAAGTGGGTGATTATTATGCATCAAGTTGTCATTATATGCCAAGAAAAAGTCGATCGATGAAAGAAGGGAATCAAGCTTTGACAAAATCATTTACAGGATTAAATATTTATGATTGCTCAGTGGGGAATTTATTGGTGGGATTTGGTAGGCTCTGAAATGCTAATTGGCTTAACAAAAGTTTTTTCTATGGCATTTCACATATAGACAATGAAAGGGCTAATAAGCAATATTTTTAATGGGATAAAATTACATTGAATATTACCAAAATGTTGTTGAGGTGAAACCCAATTTTGAATATTTTTTAGAACAGGTTTGAATAATTTTTATAAAAATATTTTTTAATGAGCGGGTTGGTTGTTGTCATGTAAAATTTAAGTAATGTCATAGAAAAATTTTAAATAATCTAGTAAAATTTAACAATTGTTTTATTCTTTAACGTTCTATTTGGAACAAGTACAGAATTGTTTGGAACGGCTATAATTTTTTAAAATTTTTTAATAAAGCTATTGTGGGAAAATAACTTTTTAAAAAGCTGTGGTAAAAGTCAATTTTAGCATTTTAAATGTTTACAACCAAACAACCCTAATTAAGTAATAATAACACTAATGATTTTCTCACAAAATCGTGTTGCCTAACCAAATGATTTAGGATTTCTTTGGGATAGCTTTCTCATAGATTTTGTTTTTCAGACAACAACCATAATTTCATTTAACTATTGTTTTCTCGCTACTTTTCAAAAAATTTTATGATTGTAAACTACTTTTTGCAGCCAGAGTAGTTAAATTATCTTCTCTACGTACGACAACTTCGCATCTAAATTTATAAAATTTTGTAGTTGTCTCAAACAAACTCTTAATCCAACTTAAGACTTGAGTTTGTCATCGCCAGATTAAGTTTATCTTCATATAAATTAAATCCAAATCAAACATTAATTTATTAAGTAACTTCTGCTGAAGATGATTGCCCTTTTTTTTTTCTTTTATATATTCTCATTCCCCAAATTGAAATAGTTCTTCATTTGATATTCTTTTCTCAAACTGGTGAAAGTGCAAACGCACACCCTCAAGTTTTAGCTGCATGGAATAAAAGACTTGTTATTCAGAAAGGTGTAATTTATGGTTAGAAAAATTTTCATCAATTGGAAGCCTTATTTTTCAGTTTTTGAGCGTTCACAGACTTTCTTTTAGATTAAAATGCCATTCTCAATGTTTTAGTTTATGTTTTTTTAGCCTTTGAACCTCTTAACAAATGATGGAGGAAATATCACTTCAATAAAAGTTCAGAAATAAATTTCTAAAATATTTGGCAAAGTAGCTCAAATTTCCTCCCAATTCTCAGCTTTCTTCTCTGAAAATGCTAACTTGTCTCCTAGAGATATAAAAAATAGGAGCAAGTAAACTAAGTGATAGCTCAATATGAAAAATGATTAAAATAATACAAAATACAATAGGCTCAACAATTAAAGTCATCTAATAGGTTTTACAAGTATGTAGATATCAACAAAAATGATTGAACATTTTAGCAATTCATAAATCTATTCATGCTCACTTAGTGGTTCAATGCAACATCATCATAGGTCACATAATCCTCCTAATTTAATCATTTATATTCATATGGTTGAAGTCAGAAGCAGCTCCTCCAAATTTAATCATTTATCTACTCACATTACTCCATAAAAGAGATAGCATAGTCGTCCCAAGTTCAACAATATTCAATTAGCACCATTCCTTTTTATTTTTCCATACATTTATTTCATCGCACTTAAATTATACTAAAGTTCATAAATAATAATAGGAAAATATGATGCTTTTAATGGATTAGGGATTTTATGTAAAAGTAGGAAGAAAGAGTTATGGAGATCTAATGATTCTCAGTTCCCTACCCTCATTGATCAGCTCCTCTTAATCACCCTCTCACATAAACAACTTGCTAGTATGGTGAAGCCACTTAGCTTAAGTATTCCATGATTGTTTAAATCTTCATATCATCCATCCAACATTTAGAGATTCTTTTTTACTAATGGATGGTGAGATATGGTAGTTTATAAGAGGTCACTTTATATTAATATTGGGAGATATTTTATGTGTTTCTCAAAAAATTGGAAACATCTCTGTATGGAATAAGTTTTATAAGAGGAGACTACAATATGTGTCTTACCACATCCAAAGTAAAATTAGAAAAAAAGGAGTTTGTTAAATTTATCTCACCCACTTAATCATAATTTCTTCACGAGCTACATGGTTTGATCTAGAAGAAAATGAAAATGAAACCTAGTAAGAACCTACCTAGAAAAAAAAATCAAATTTTACGAATCTGTGCTCAAGTAAGCTAGACACTCCTACCCATCTAGATATTTTAGTGTACTATATGATCAAAGAATTTGTATTAGATTTGGCCTATGTTAAGAAAGGTAAAGTTAGACCTAAAAATATTTTGTTAGAAAATATTAGAAATGATCTTTTTATTATATTTAAATGAAAAATTGATTTTTAATAGAACACAATAGAGAAAAAAGATTCATGTAGCTAACCTCATGCAGTTGGATAAAGCCATAAAGGCTTGATGTTGATGTTGTTGTACATAATCAAAGATTTTAAATATTTTTTTATCAATCTATAATTGATGATTATGTTTTATTGGAGGATAATGATTATTGCCATGTTTATCATATATGTATGTATGTATATATATATGTATGTATGTATGTATGTATATATATATATAATATATATATATATATATATATATATTTTTTTTTTTTTTTTTTTTTTTTTTTTTTTTTTTTCGGGGTGTCAATTTCGGGTCACGGGTCGAACCCGGAACTGACCCGGCACTATTCAAATTCGGGTCAACCCGACCGACCCGTTTAGGAGCAAAAAAAAAGCAAAGTAATTAGCCGATACACCTCGTTCCGTCATCTAAAAGCACAATTGCTCTATGAAACCAACCCTCTTTTCTAAAAATATCATTTATTTAGAATAGTTATAATTACCATCCTAAAGCACAACTTCTCAGTCTCGGGATCTCCAACAGGAAAATCACATGGCTGAAGAATGATCTCCTAAGAGACGACACAGAGCTGACGGGTCTCCACATCGGAAAGCTGCACCTGCTTGCCGGGCCTCGCCGATCACACCTCAGCGGAGCGAACGCGACGCTGGGCAAGCTGGCAAGCGGGGCAGTGGGGCAACTGGCGCGGGGCACCTGGGTTTTCGGGTCATTCCGGGTCATTCCTGGGTTCCCGGGTCAACCCGAACCCAACCCGATTTTGCAAACAGGTCAGTTTTCAAGATTGAACCCGACCCGCTTCTGGTTCGGATCAACCCAATTTCAAGGGTTCGGGCCAACACAAACCCGAAATTTTTGGGTTGAATTCTGATCGGATTTTCAGGTCGGGTCCAATATTGACACCCTTTATATATTACAACATATATCAAATATAAATTATTAACATGCAACCCTTAAGAGAATTTTTGGAGAGAAATTTTAAAATAGAGTTTTCTCATAGCAAGTCATTTTCCTTTTTTCAAATACTTGATCCTCAAGATTGGTTCTATGGATTTTATGAAGCTTATTCTCTAATTTTAAAGGAAAGTTCATTGCTCGCAAAAGTACTGCTCTTTATGAATAGTGTTACCTCCTAGGTTATGCAAGGATTACTTTGTTCCACTATTTGACGTGGACATCGCAATCTACTGAATTATGCTGGGAGTACCATAATTTTTGGTAAACAAAGGTGGTATTTCTTAGCATTGACTCTTCATATCATTTTGTAGATGTTCATTTGCATTTCATACCATACCAATTATCCATCAAAAGAAAAAATTGTCAGTCGACTCCATTGCCTATAAGAATAGGAAGGATAGTTAGTTGAAATTCTGAGAGGATTCAAAGAGTAGATGTAGATTCTTGGTCGATCAACCTATTATAGCTGGAATTATCTATCTTATTTTTTTTTGCACTTTTGCATTTTATAGATTTTACTCGTACTCGTCATGTGGAAGAGCCACCAAATGCAGTATATGGACTAAGTCTATTTTAAGTGCATAAAAATAAAAAATGAAAGAAATATGATTTGTTAAACATAAGGCCGGTTTTACTCTAATAGCTTGAATATTTTATGCACCTAAAATAGACTTAGTCCATATAATTATAGATTACGTACTATATGATTACTCTGTAAGATAAGATGGAAATTATTGACATTTATAAAGCACAAGATAACTCACTAAAACATTATATTCAGATATTTCCATTTCTTTGATTAACATTACAAAACTATATAAAAGTGGGTGATTATTATGCATCAAGTTGTCATTATATGCAAAGAAAAAGTCTATCGATGAAAGAAGGGAATCAAGCTTTGACAAAATCCTTTACAGGTTTAAGTATTTATGATTGCTCAGTGGGGAATTTATTGGTGGGATTTGGTAGGCTCTGAAATGATAATTGGCTTAACAAAAGTTTACTTTCTATGACATTTCACATATAGACAATGAAAGGGCCAATAAGCAAATATATTTTTAATGGGATAAAATTACATTGAATATTACCAAAATGTTGTTTAGGATGAAACACAATTTTGAAGATTTTTTAGAACAGGTTTGAATGATTTTTATAAAAAAAAATAAAAAAAATTTAATGAGTGGGTTGGTTTCTGTCTTAGAAAATTTAAGTAATGTCATATAAAAAATTTAAATAATCTAGTAAAATTTAACAATTGTTTTATCGGTTAACGTTCTATATGGAACAACTACGAAACTGTTTGAAACGGCTATAACTTAAAAAAAATTATAAAACTATTGTGGGAAAATAACTTTTTTAAAAAACCACCGTAAAAGATCATTTTTTAGCACAAAAGAATTTATTGAAAACAGAGAAAAAGCTGTAGCCAATTGTTCAAAGTGCTTCAATCAATCCAATTGTTCAATTTTTATGAACTAAAAATTTATTGGAATTGGACAAATTTCAAATTGATTAGTCTTGCCCTGATGACCTCTCACGCTCCTCTTGACCTTGAAGCCATTCTGTAACATTGCTTGCCTCCCCATGCTTGCTGTGACCTCAGGCAGCTTCCAGCCATCCTTGTGATGATGTCAAGAATAAATTTTATAACCAACCCAATAACTCCAACAATTCTAAATGGATTGTATTTTATTTTTATTCTATTACTCATATATTATATTTTAAATGTTTACAACCAAACAACTCTTAAGTCATAATAACACTAATGATTTTCTCACAAAATCTTGTAGCTCTACCAAACGATTTAGGATTTGTTTGGAATTGCTTTCTCATAGTTTTGATTTTTCAGACAACAACCACAATTTCATCTAGATATTTTAGTATACTACATAATCAAAGAATTTCTATTAGATTTGACCTATTTTAAGAGAGGAAAAGGTAGATCAAAAAAGATTTAATTAGAAAAAATTAGAAATGACCTTTTTTATTATATTTAAATGAAAAATTGATTCTTAATAGAACGCAATAGAATAAAAGGATTCATGTAACTAACCCCATGTACTGGGATAAAGGCTTAATAAAAGGATTCATGTAGCTAATCAATCTATTGGATCCAAATTTGTCCAAGGATAATAATTGACCTTACTAGTAGGCAAGCTCTAGAGTATAACATGGAAACCTATGTATGAATAGAGAGAGAGAGAGAGAGAGAGAGAGAGAGTACTTTACTAACTCTAATGTCTATAATACAAGTGCCAACAAATGCTCCATATGTAAAAGATTCAAAATTCTTTTCTTCACTATTTATTAATCGGGATCTAGGGCTTTAAGAACTTATATATCAATCAATAAATGAAATTAAAAAAAAAAATAGAATTGAATGATCAGTTTATGGACTACCTTAGACACATATCAAACTCAAGCTAGTTGGAGGAGGAATTGCCACTTGAAATTAACTTTTCTACCTTTGGACGAGTTCATAAGAACTGAGTGTACGTTGGTGAATGGGAGTAGGCGAGTATATTAGTGCATCTTGAATAGAAAGAACAAAGACTAGGTGGCAACCTATGCAAGAGCCTTATGTCCTCTCATATATATATATATATATATATATATATATATATATATATATATATATATATATATATATATAGAGAGAGAGAGAGAGAGAGAGAGAGAGAGAGAGAGAGAGAGAGAGAGAGAGAGAGAGAGAGAGAGAAAGAGAGAGAGAGAGAGAGAGAGAGAAGTGAACTTGAATTGCAAAGTAGATGAACTCCATGGATAGATGGATATGAATGAGTGTACTATGAGTCATTTTAGTGGGCGTCTTTCCTATAGTTGACATGGTGAGTAAGATCAATGATACCCCTCCTTGGTGGATGGATAATAGCATTGACAATGAATTCTTCATGGGGGTGAGTGACAAGTTGGGCGATCTATGAGGATCCCTGAAGTGATACCCAACTTAGTCCCTTATAGAGTTGAGCTTCATTCCTTTGGACAAGTTCTTATTTTGGCCCATAAGGTGTGAGTTGTTTTGTTGCGATCCACCGAATACTTACTAGATACCAAAAAAGGTATATGTGAATATATATTTAATTTCTTGATTCACTTCACCTTTTCAAGGTTGAATGATAAAAAATATAAGATAATTAATGAAAAACATTAAATTGGGCTACCAAACTATCATAGGAGAGTAAATATAAAGTTATTACTTTATTTTATTATAGCCTCGGTTGCTGCATAGATACCACATTAATGATGTTTAAGGTATCCACGATGTAAGGTCAAGGTACCCACTTTGACATAATTGAGGAATGGTGCATATAAAAAGACAACCATAATGCATGATATACTTCCTGTGGTTCCTTTAATTTTTCTAGATAATGAGTTTTCAATTATTGATCCTCATTGAAGCCTTCAACAACAACAAAATTGGTAGTTGTTTTCGGGTAAATTGAAGATACGACTATCAAGCTTGACGGGTGCTCATTAAATATATTCTCTCGATTACATCATTCTTCTCTTAGGTTAGGATACCTTGGAATGCTGGTTTAGCAAGTCATCCTTGGGAAAATTATGAATTCGTAGGGGGTAGTGTGAGAGCTTGGTAGTTTTCAAAATGGTGTCACCATAGATATGTGCACTCAAATCAAGGACTTTATAGATCTATAGGATGAGGTGGCTGTTATTTATAGCTTATTAAGGGTGAATTCATTTATAGAGGGAGGAAAATTCTTCTTAGGGTACTTAGAGAGTCTAAGGGCCCTTCAAACTAAGATGAAAATTGAACCAGTTTCTAGGATTTTTGTATGGTGGCAACTAGCATCACACCACTTTTCATTTTATTGTAACATGCAATTAAGATGTACAATAATTTTAAAAAAAATTACGTATTAATAAAATTTATGTATTCATGCGACTTCTTCACTTTTATTGTAATCTTTATCTTTATGATGTGAGCACTTTATTTATGAAGTTTTGGCAATTATGATGTTTGCTACATTATGATGAGTGCCTTGTATTATAACATGAAGGTGAGTGCTTAAATTATGACATTATGGTGAATTCTAATTTATACACTCTTAATGGAAAATAAAATAATTAGATTATTTTAAACATTCAACATTTTCTATACAATAGGGAGTTAATGAACACTCTTAAGTGTCGTGTTTATTCTTATTCAAGGAATGGCAAAATGAGGCAGCTAAACCATTTCACCATGAATGGGACTCCTGACAAGATGTGTGGTGAGCAACCTATGATCAAGTGTGTTCTAAGTGATTATTAGTGACTACTTAATAGGGTGATTGAGTTGAAAGATGCTAAATTTGTTGATAAAGGTGAAATGGAATGGATAAGAACCGCACATTTAATGTAGATTTTTTTTTTTTTGGGAAAATTGGGGCTCTCGGCCCATTCATTCATGAAAGGAAAGAATACATAAGAAATAATAAATTGCTACTACAAAAGACCAGTAGCAATCTGAAGAACGAAAACAGCATAGTCAGAACTGCTTCAAAACAAAAGCAAGGAAAAAATCCTATTACAATGATCACCCTATCAGCCTTTGCTGCAGAATTATAAAAGCAAAAAAAGATTTTGTATTCCAGAAGACACGAATACCGTTGTTAACTCCATAGTAAGGCCTGTATAAGAAAATCCTCCAGCAAAAAGAGCTCCCAAGTCTATCTAAACCTGGACTCAGATTTTACTTATTAAGGCACACGAGAAAAACTGAAATCCCTGGTTGCCCGTAGGCCGTCCAAGGGACCCAGAACGGGAACTTCATCATTGTCCAGGTAAGACTTCAAAAAATGCTTGCAGCGACTAGATGATAGTAGGGACTTAATCAGCATGTAATCCGCATCACTAGTTACAGAAGTTCCAAGTAATCCATAGAGTTCTTCCATTTTGCAATTCTCTCAGAAATGTTTCTTTTAACATTGAGAATCAGGGTGTTATGGCAGCAAGAAATATGCCCAAATCTCCTACCATTCCTCTCCTTCCATAATTGGTAAATAATGCAACAGATAAGTGTATAATAGAAGTTTTTAACCTTCTTGTTCCCCTTGTATTTACCCTTAATCCATTCAAATACCTGCAGAGTGTTGGGTCTAAAAAGGAATGATTTCAACCCAGGTATAATCGCTGTAAGTACTTTGAAAGCATAGTCACATTCGAAATAAATGTGAGAAACAGATTCATTTATTCCCTAGCACAGATTACAGCCAACAGGAACCAATATGTTTCGGGAAATAAGAGCATCCGCGGTCTTGAGTCCGCCGACCAAAGACATCCAGACATAAACCGAATGCTTCATAATATTTCTGTTTGCCCATACAAATTTGTGCCAAGAACAGGTTTGTAGGTCAGAGTAAAACTCCTCAATGTAATTCTTAAATTTATATGAACGGCTATTTTTCCATTTAAGACAAGTCTCACCATCCTCAATGCTAAAACCAGCAAGCAGAGTTTTCAAATTCAGAGAGATGTTCTCAAGAAAAACCCACTGAGATCCAGAAATAAGACTATTAATGGTGGTATCAGGACAGCATCCCAAATACGGTGCCCCCATGAAATCAGCAATGTTGTGATTATGACACCAGTGATCCCATATTAAGGATATAGGAGCATTGGGTGTAATACTGAAGTTAAAGCAGTGTTTAACCTCCATAGCAGTTTTACTTATAAATTTCCACTGATTAGAAGCAAAAACAGGGGGCGGCTTCCAAGGGGATTTGTATATACAAAGGAACCATTTTGATAGAGGAGATTCAACATTATACATCCTTAAAATCACCGAACAGTTATAAGCAAATTGAAGGGCAGAGATAGAAGGAATCCCCAACCCACCTTTGTTTTTAGGCCTGCATATCTTAATTTATGCTTCAATATTCATACATCTCACATTCTCCATAAATACCCCTTGGTATAGATCTATACAAAATTATGTTAGTAAGAATAATAAATACTTTTAACCTTATTATATCATCTTTTTTTCAAGTTCCTTTTCAAAAGAAAAAGTGAATCAAGGAACTAAATCATCATAATATGTGACTACAAGCAACTTCTAGGGACTAATTGAGCTCACCTCAAAGAAGCTCACCCATGATACACCCCACTAAGTGGGGAATCATATCACAACTCAACCTGATATGGCCCATAGATACAAGTCACACTATGTTGGATGGCGATAAAATAGAGGCGGAATAGAACATACTAAGATCTTTTATTTGGAGAAATATAATATTTCTTTTTAGATAACAACCACCAGAGAATCTATGTTTTTCACTATACATAAATTTACTCATGCACACAAAAAAAAATCTTTCTATTTATCCACAAAAGTATAGAGTATAGATTCTTGTTATTATAGTCCTCGACGATAGAAAATTCGAGGTAGGAAATACAAAAAAAAAATTCAGGACTACCAAAATCTAAAATAAAAATAGAAAAAGGTACTTAAATACCTATCAGACTCAGAAATTAGCCCCATCTACTCAATTGGCCTTTCACTTGTCCTCTGACATAAAAATGAAATGCATAATGCATAACGAGCTAACCCAACTCAACATATTACATTTCCCTAAATATTTTCTTAATAATTTCAAAAATAATATCTTAAAATAGAGCAATTATTCTAATCTTATTGCCAGACTTAGAGTAGATTTGTGTCATAATAGTATAATGTGTAATAGATAACTTAGCAGGTTACAGAATTCAAAGCATATGATATTTAAAAATATATATAAATATGTTCATCATGATATAAATAAACATATAGTACAAAATAGAAAATAGTAGAACTCCATTCAGATTTCCAGGCCTGCCTCCCATTAAGAACTCTTGTCTCTCAAGCCTTCTAGTGCTCTAGGTAAATTTCAAATTTTCAAAACAAAACACCATGGATATATAATAAAACTCAAGAAAGAACTCCCACAAAACTCTTCAAATTCAGACATGATATCATACAAAGATGCACAAGAAATCAATTACATCATATAACATTACAACTAAGAAATTAAACACAAATTGGACTATTTACTAAATTTCAAATGTTTTCCCTCCAGGCAACATTTTAGCAATCAAAGCTAATATAGTGCCACTAAAATTTATTGACTCAAAATTCTACCAAATTACTAGAGATTATATAGAATTATATTTTGAGACTTTAATTGTTCTATAATACTATTTTTGGTGCCTAAATATTTTCCTACATATTTAAAAAGTAGCTTTTCAAAAATACCAACAGAAATGTTACAGAAAAAATCCTAAATGCCCAAAACTATGTTCATGACAACATACCAAAAGTTACATGGTGAAAGTTTCACAATTTGAAAGTTATCTCAATTTGAACTCCATAATTTATATTTTAAATTAGAAAAATCCCAAAATTATTAAATTATTAAAAATTGAGATAGATAAAGTATAACATATATCGAGCCGAACAACTTTTAAACCTAGGCCTTTAGTAAAATATGACTTAAAGCAACCCAAAATTTACTTTCTCTCTCAAGAAATCCTCCTCTCACTCTAGCTAGAAACTATGATTGGATTAAATGAATTTGAATAGTGAAAATGATATTTTTAATATTATAATTTGTATAAGCATTACGGTACCCAATCACCCACACCTTAGTGCTCCCTCTGGAGTCCATATCATCGTAGTGCCAACCCTTGCACCAAAGTATAAATTTGTTTAGCAAAATTATATAGAGAAAAAAGCTATGATACCACTAGACCCAACTCCATAGCACCCTAGGAAATTTTTTTCATATTTGTAAAACTTGCACACAAACCCCTGATACCTACTTTAGAACATATGCATAATTATATATGCATACCAAATATTCTCAAACACATGTAGAAGGATTAAAATATAGAATTAAGTAAGTTACCTTTTCCAAATCATATCCTAATAGGTGCAACTACATCCTGATTTAGTAGGTGTTACAATCCTCACCTCCTCAAAAAATGTTATCCTCAAAATTTTAGAATTCAGATTAACAGAACATATCATGATACAACTACCTCATCTTAAATTCTTTCTCCTAAGTGGGTGTTCTTTTAGACCAGTGCGTCTACCGCACATTGACCATTGAAATTTACTTATTCCTTAATATTCTAACATCATATGCTAGAATCCTTTCTAGTTACTCTCTATAACATAGATTTAGACATACCTCAATCTCATATACAGATAATCTGCTCCTAGAATCAGATACCCACTTCCTCAGAGAAGAAACATGAAATACATTATGTAATTAGGTAATAGTAACTTGTAAGCAAAACTACCAATCCTTTCAATAAGCTCAAAAGGTCCAACATACCTTTGACTCAGTTTGTTGGTTCTAGCAAATCAGCTAACACCCTTCACTAGGCTAACCTTATTATACATAAAATCACTTGCCAGAAAATCCAAAGCATGGTGCTTTGAATCATAATACTTTTTTCTACTTGATATGCATATCTTTCAATTTATCTCTAATCAGATAAATCTTTATTATAATATCATTCACCAAAGCGAGCCCAAACAATTATCTTCCTTCCACCTCTATCCTAGACAAAGGTGTCCTATAATTTCTCCTTATTAACCTCATTTTAGCTGAGGTCATTGAAATCATAATCCTTGAAATTCACCTTAGATTAACACTATATTACTATAGTATTTCATTACTTCATCAAGCAGTAGAATCCTAGCTACTCTAGTTCTGCTACTTAGCCTATCAATTTTAACTCATGTATGCACAATCATACATTCAAATCCTTATAATTAATCTAGATCAGTGTAGGATAATAGCCAAACTATTCTAGGTAACACATGATCATAGGTTCAATTCTAGTTAACCCTGTTTGATCATAAGATAACATCATATATACCCTTCATGCTTGAGACAGCTATCCTGAGTCTGATGACTAGTCTAAGTGACTTAAACCTAGCCATTGCATGATAAGCCCTTTAAAGTATACCTAAACTCTCCTAAACCAATTTAAATCTAAAAATATTCCTTGATTTTTCTAAGAACCAAAGTAAAACCCTTATTCACACCTTGTATACCTAGTAGACTCTATTGCAATTGACATTGGATTGTTAACTCCAAACCTTGCCTAAACCCTCACCTTAAGAACTTCATATATTAAACTTGTCAACCCTAGTTCCCAAGGTTAGGGTTACCCAGTCAACATACTTGAGTTAGGTCAAACTAGCTCAATGTAGGCTAAACCCTTACATTGACCCCCAACTACCTACTTTAGCTCCATTAAACTCACTCAATATAATCCATTATGAAAGTTGAATAGATGGTTATAAAACCAATTAAACAATGGAATGGCAAACCAAGATGTGGGGGTGAATTGGTATTTCAAAAACTTTTTAAAAATCCTTTTGAAATCAAACAACCAAATTTAGAATATTTAAAGTGGAAGGAAATAACAAAATAAATAAATAACTTTATTTTTTATTTTCCTAGAAAAAGCCAATAATAAATATTTTTTCTCATTTTTTTACTTTTCTAATTTTTTTTCCATTTTGCTATATAGATAAAAACAAATAAGCCAAGATAATTTTTGTATTACAATAACAACCAAACTCAACTAAATTGTGAAAAATAAAATATACAGGAAAGTAAAATCTACATTATTTAAATGCAAAAAATAAATGAATGCACATAGCTTGGTCAACTTGACCTATGTCCACTCCATGAAGCTCTCCTCTTTAGATATTGCACTAGATAAGTAGTGACTCTCCTTTAACCTTACAGCTAGGCAGAGAGCCCTTACACAATCACTTTCACCAACTTGATGCGATGGAGTAGTTGGAATCTCTTTCACCTCTTCAGTGTAGCAGAGTAGTCCAACTCACTTTCACTCTCCTAGTGTGGTGGATTAGCCCAAATCACTTTCACCTTTCTTGTGTGATGGAGAAGCTAGTGGTCTTTTGATGGTAAAGGGTTCTTCATAGAGATTCCCTCAAGATGATTAATGACACATAGAGGAACTTCGGTGCAATTTGGCTAGAGATGAACTCTCCTCTCACACTCTCTTGAAACCCACAAAGATATTCTTCCTCTCTCACAACATCATCCTTTCTCTCATTTTGCTCAAAGACCTCTATTCAACGGTCTCTCATAGTAGGCATAACCCTCTGAGTGTCAAAGACTCTTATATTAAGAGAGTTTAAATAGTGGGCTTACAAAAATCCTAATAATTCAATTCTACCATCTCTATTTATAAAGTATGATTTATTATTTGTACCATATAATTAGTTTATTTCTCCCCTATTAATACTATATGATAAATAGTAGTTCAGTATGATCAATTTAAATTCTTCACTAATCATACAATATGAAGAAACGAGCGTATAATATGATTAGTTCAATCGAATCATAGCTCAAACAAAACAAACCTTGGGATGACCAAATATCATCTCTAATGATCATCCCGTACGATCAAAATAATATAGTATGATTTTAAATATTAATTAATCCATATTTGATTGACTAATCACAATGAGTAAATTATGCAATATTTTAAAATATCGTATAGTATGAATATGTTCATATGGTATGAATGGAGCAAAATATAAAATTTAAAGTATTGCCTAATTTAATTAATAATGGTTAAGTTTCTAAAAATATATAATCATCCTAATGATGAAGTACTCATACAATATGATTAGTTAAATTTATTTCAATTTAGTTCTCAATTAATTAAACATTTTAATTAATTTCTAATTGAACGGAACATATAATATGATGGAGATTATCCATTATATCTTTAAAAAAATTAAAAATTTAATTACACTCTCCATGTATGTGTGCATGGTTTCTAGTCAAACTTGATAAGAAAATTATAAGCTTATCAAATATGATTTTATTTTTAAATTAGAATATAGAGCAAAAATAAATTTAAAATAAATTAAAAGTAAAACTAAAAGTGTTCTCAAAGTCCTCTAAAATATCAGTAGATTTGTTTTATATTTTATTTCTTATGTATTATATTGTAGCCTATTATTTAATTACATGTACTAAAATTATGTTCAGATTGATCCCTCAAAGAAGATATATAAGTAATAGCTTATCGCATTTATAATGCAAATACTCTTTGTATGTGTGTACTTATATACTTATAGTACTAGTCATGAATTTGTTGTTAACAGAAAAACCCTCCTTGCTCTCTGCTATAGCAATTCAAGGTTGTTCATCTCTCCTCCACATCCTTTGAGATCCCATCAATTTTGTCCTCCTATGCAATGTCTATGATTTTTTCTCCTCCCTACACCACCTCCTACTTTTCTCCCCTTCTCTTCCTTTGATTGCTAGCCAATCTCATGATCTAAGCTTCCAACATCTTTTACCAGGCTTAGGGCCCTATCCCTAGTGATCTTTCATGAATTTGAAAATAGATCCCTCACAATTCTGCATTAATGCTTATTTATTTATATTGCATCATGATATATTGTGAAAAATATTATCATCCATCATCTCTACAAGAGAAATAAGAAGCAAGTAAAAAAGGGATATTATCATGGCGGTGTTGACTTTTCACACCACATATGGTTGTTTAGGAGTTCTAGTAACTCAACCAAAGTTCTTACTTCATAGAATTGGAGTACATATCTAAAAGGATCATGTCATAGTCCCTTAGGTAATATGACTTGTGCAACTAATCATTTCAAATGTTTAGTCTAGTGCTTTGGGCTAGAAGTAAATAATAAAACTCCTTAAAGTGTTGTTCTAATATTGCCTCAAATTGAGAAGAGCATAGAAATTATTTAATAGTTTTTAGGCATTGGCAAATTGAGTTGGCAAATTGAGTGATGAATAATTTCTTAACATTTGAGTTAACACACCCCCATGGTAGCCATGAGAACAACCTTCATATTTTTCCTTGAATGTGGTGTAAAACAATGACTTTTTGAGCATGTCATTGATGTTAAAAGGGGAGATGTTGATTGAAAAGAGAATATATGATTAATATTATTCATCTTTCTTCTATATGACATCATATGATAGATCTTAAACTTAAACTTTGTTAGAGGATACATCCCTACTATCTCCACAGAGAAAGCATTTGATTGCTAAATTTAACACTTCTTCACATGTGATAGAATTTTAATTATACTCTCTGCGAGAGACAGATATGTCTGATCAGAGAAATTTTTACGTACGGTCACCCAGATCGTCCAGAGACGAATCAGAATGTAGCACGTCACCCGGTACACAGCGATACATAGCACCGTTACACAACAAAATTGTGACGTGGTGTGTCGTGATTCACCTCCGAACGACGCCTAGTGACCGCACATAATAATTCCTAATCTCTTCAATAGCTTTAAGATTTCACTATATCTCTGTCATATAAAGTACAAGTTGGTGTGACATGTATCAATCTAAATATATTTGCAGGTTCATGCTCCTACTCTTATTTATATGTTTAGATCGACTTACAACACTACAGAAGAGACTACATTCGAGAATATAAGTAAAATTGTATAATACGTATAACAATATTTGCTGTAATAATGAGGCTAACTTATATATATCAAATTACATTGTAAGCTCTAGGTAATTCGTTGATGATGTCTAATTTATTACAGACTATCGAATCGTTTCGAATACTTAGGTGACTTTGATGGCCAAATTCATCGGCAGATTTAAGAAATCTTATGGGCGAGTAGAATTTTAATGGAGTTCAGGCGACAAAGAAAAAAAAAAGATCGAGTACAATGTGTTCAGTAGCTTTGACATCTTGAGCTGACAAATTTGTCAGTAAATTCATAATCTCTTATAATAACTTCAATTTTTTGCATTCAAATTTGAATCACCTTCAGTTTCGAACTCTGTCTCCTGATTCTCTCCAATTCCATTTTCTATAGATGGGCAAGAAGGGGAAAGAGAGGGCCAAGGAGAAGCGAGAAAAACGCTTGCAGCAAATCTCTGAGCTCCGAAAAGTACCCATATCCCCGCGCCTCAGGTACGTGCAATGGAACGGCCACAACCTGTTTGACAAAATGTTCCAACGAACTGCTATTTCTTTGATTCCGTGTATTCGTTCTTCTGCCATACTGATTTGTGCTAGCTTTATAGATGGTGGTCTTCCGAGACAGTGGCCGTTGTGACCGGAGCCAATAGGGGGATTGGCTTTGAGATTGCTCGCCAGTTAGCTTCCTACGGTCTTCATGTAATCATGGCCTCAAGGGACGCGGAGCGTGGGCGCCATGTAGCAGAGATGCTGCATAATGAAGGCCTCAATGTCATATCTCACCAGCTCGACATCTCAGATCAAATATCTGTCGAATCCTTTTCAAAGTGGGTTGTTCTCAATTATGGTGGAATTGACATCCTGGTTAGTGAGAAGCTTGGCCTTCTATGTGTTCTCGAAAAACTTTTTTTCTGCTACAGAATAGTGAGTTTTCTGTTCTTCCCACTTCTATGGCTTGTATGGTTGATAATAATCAATAACTAAAAGAAGGTGTCGTTTGTTGGTATTGATGAATATAATGGGTTTAGGACTCTTTTCTACAATTAGCTAGGGTGTTGCAACTTATGCACAACAGAAATACTAGCTTTTCTTACCACAAGTGCAAATTATATCTGAAAGAATTTTACAAACTGTGAGCAGAAGCAAAATCACACTGTAATTTTTGGTTGTTAATTATCATTAGATAGTGCAAATTGCTTCTGTTCCCTCAAATGCTTGCATTTCTATAGTCTTCACTTTTGTTCTTCAAAGTTCCATAATTACTCTTATCTTGTTGTTGGATTTATCTGTTCTCAAGTTTAAAGGGCTTCCTGCTTGAGATAAAATGGAAAATAAGTGTTCAAAGTACAAGATAATTTTAAAATATAATTTATGTCAGTATCCTTCTTTTGGTTGCTGGCGTTACAAAAGAATGCCTGTTTGTAGGTTGCAAAGGATTGGATTTACATTGCTTGCGTCTCATATAGTTTTCATAAATGTTTAGTGTATAGATACAATGTTTAGGGAACTAGGTTTGCATAATATGAAAATTCTAAATTGTAGCTTTCATTAAGTCTGTACAAAGTCCCACAAATTGCAGATCAAGGTGAAACAAAAGGTGCAGACCTAGCCATCGCCAAATAGCTGAATTTGTGGCAGCCTCTGGACAATCAGCTCCTAAATACTGCATTACAGTCTACTTTTGCGGGAAATTACTCAGCAAGGGTTTACTATGTTTAGTAATTACTCAAAATCATGAGAAAAATAAAGTATACGTAGTGACTAGTAACTGAAAAATTAAATACACATGGTAGGGCAGCACGGGAGTTTTCTGGACTAGCAAAGGTGCTAACGCGTTACCGAAGCACTCTTATTAAAATTTTATGGACAAATAGGTACTTGGAAAGAGTTCATGGAAGTTAAAATTTAGAGTGTCTCACAAACATATCTAAACCTTTTTGTATGTGTTATGATTTAAAGCAAATTTAAGGGCCTAGTCTAAGGACCTAGCGTTAAGTGGTGGTTTATAAATGTTTGACATGTTATCAAAGTCCAAGGCTCTATTTGATGGGGACATCGATACGAGGTTTCGACGCGTCTATCAGAGGCGACACAGGAGATCGATGGCCATGATGGAGAGTCTTTTCTTTTGATGCATTTTTTTTTTGTATTAGTCATTTTTATTTTCAGTTTTTCCGTTTTTTCCCTTATGGGTAGTTGGTTACTATTGCCCAAGGGGCATTCTTGTCTTTTGTTTTTATTTGTCATTGTGAGGCCTATATATATGGCTACTCTCTTATGTATTAGGATAATGAATTATTGAATGAAATTTTACTTGTTTCTTCTTCTTCTTGCATGAGAGCTAGATAGAAGGGAGAGAGCTAGAAGTGAGCAATTGCAAGGCCCACCAGTCGTTGGAAGAGTTCGCGACTCGTAGTTAGTTTAATTCTATCCTAATCCTTTTCTCTTCATCTCCCTTCTCCCCAAACCCATCACCGGCCACGTCCAAATTTCTCATCACCGGTGGCTCATCCCCTCCACCCACATCATCCCCTAGCTCCACCATCCAAAATCCACCACCTACCAAAACCCCAACCCGCCCCTCTTCCCCTTGCCCCCCCCCCCCCCCCCCCCTCATAATTGCCTTCATTATGATGATTTCAATCATCATCATAATTTCCTAATTTAGCTACGCATGAGAGGAAAATTTTGAATTTCGAATTCTTTCCATTTTTAGAAGTCTGAAATAGGAAAGTTAATCATGACATCAATCTAAATTCAAAATAGATTGGATTAAATATTAATTTTCCTAAATCATAATCCTTGTTTGGAAACCTCCTAAACACCTCCCCAAATTTCCTCCATCTCTATCCATGCCGCCGACCTACTAGGGCCCTCTCCACTTAATGCCAACTTAAGGTATTAATCGCAAGATTAATTTGAAATCAAATTTCGAATTATTCTCCCCCCACTTTCATTCAATTTCTGAAATTAATTTCAGATTTTGGAAATAAAACTCCCACCTCCTCTCTCTTGAACCCGCCGGCCCCATTAATGGGCTCCCCTTTATTTATTTCCAATTCTAGCCTCAACCCAAATTGAATTCGAATTCAAATCTTAATTTGATTCCCTCCAAACTTAATTAAGTCTGAAATTTATTTCAGATTTATTGGGAGACTTATTGGAATCGGATTCCAAACCCTAGCCCTCCTCCCCTTGAAGCCACCGGCCCTCTCCCCCTTTCTTTTCAAACCGCCACCTCTCTCCTTCACCCTTTTCTCTCTTTGCTTACTCCCTCGTGCTCCCCCTCGCCATCTCATGCTTATGATGAATGGTCGATCCCGAGGTTGACCACGGGTTCGCTTACAACGATCGTGGGGAGATTGACATTCTTCTCTCTCCTTTCTACAAACCCGATTGGGAATACGACGAGACGGCATAAAGGTACGTCAGGCGCATCCTCTATTACTTGGCACATACAATCGATCTTCAAAAGCCTAAGACGCCTTGGCTTCTCGTTGGGAGATATACACCTGCCCCGTCCGCGGCTACCTCTCCACCACCGCCGACCTTTCCGTGGATTAAGACCATTGGCGTTGCAACCGTTCTCGTGGCATCGTTGAGTGTGCTGAAAACCTTTCTCCGCTAAGCTATACTTTGAGCATGAATGAGCATGGTAACTCATAGTGAACTTTCTAAATATTAACCGTGGGATTGTATTACGACATATTTGTTTTCTATGATAATTTCAAATCTATCTTAAATTGCCTTAAACTTTTGATTTGTAACTGCTTACTACAATAAGATTGACAATTGAAAGTTCTCTAATCTAATCTTACGAAACCTTAATCTTAAGTAGCAAGCTTTGTAATCCTTGCAATTCTTGTTTGTATCACATCATATTTGGTATCAGAGCATGGTAGGCATGCATGTCATGTACTAGAAAACATCCTAGGGTCTAGCCTTGCGTTAAACCTTAAATTTTGCATGCATATCATCGCATATATAATTTTTATTCACTGTTTTCATTGCTGTCTTCACTGTTCCAGCAACTTTTATACACCATTTAGTGAGCTTAAAGTCGTGTCTAGGTGCTGTCCTCACCCTAGTGGTATCCCTATAACATTTAGACGACCTAGACCATTGTTTAGTTTGCTGTCCTGAAATTTCTTGCTGCTTATAGTCACTTTTTAGTAAGCATTTCGTTGCGTTTAAGTGCTGTACACACTCTCAAAGCCCTCCAAAACACTTAGACAACTTTATGTCATGTTGTAGTTTGCTGTCCACATCATTCCTGCACACATCTAGTGAATTGTAGGTTAGTTTCTTAAGTGTTTAGGTGTTGTCCTCAATCTAACAACCTTCCTAAGTGTCTAGGTTACTTAACCCACTAGTGTAGCTTGCTTTCCATTCAATATATGCACCCTTTAGGGAGCTTAAATGAGCTTAACTTAGTGTCTCAATGATGTCCTTACACCCAATCACCTATGAGTGTCACTTGGCGCTTCTCAATGGACCCGATAAGATTTCAAAAGAAGTTAGATGACCTAGTTAGTCTTGTAGACTCTCTAACTAAAATCACAAAGGAGGAACATGTTGACTCTCTCCACCCCAAGTACGTGCCTCATTTGGTCAATCATAAGTCGGAAGATGCCCCACTCGACTTATCAACCTAGACCTGAGCCTAAGCCTCAACGACCTCACTTAGAGTCACCTTACAGTCTACCCACCTTTGATGGTTCCTCAGACCCTTACTACTTTAGGGAATGTGTTAGAAAATTAGAGGACTATTTTAAATCACTTCATATCCCCGAGTCTCACCAGGTTGGCATCGCTAAGTCTCACCTAAAAGGTCGGGCTTTTCAATTTTGGATGAGATTGGAAGATCATAAGGAGTCTTGCGGTGAGTACCGTACTTGGAAAGACATGAGACGAGAACTTAATTTAAAATACCGACCCTCTACCAGTGATCGCCATCTAGATCACCACCCTACCTTCTTTGTTGGAACAAACCGTGGACATTACTGTGGTAGAGACCACCCAACTTTTAGTAACATCAGGGTTGCTGCCCTACCCTGTAGGTCTTCACCTAACCTTGATGGCCGACCTTTTATAGGGTCTTCTGTTGGATCGGTCCCATATGACTCCCCACTTGGGCCGACTCTTAGCCATCCCAGTCAACCTTTAGCCTCCCCAATCCTTGACCCTACCAGTGTTATTTTAACCAAAAAATGCATTACAAAGAAAAAGTCCCCTGAACCCAAAACTGAGTACATCCATTTCGTGGATACTAAGGATATTATTGAGAACGATGATTTCTTTGAGGATGAAACTGATCTGAGTGATTTAGACTCCATGCAGGACTTAAATCCTGAGCTAGGAAAGTTGGAACATTTAAACATCGACATCTTAGCCCACCCTGATCCTAGTCTCCTCGAGGATAATTCTTTAGATAAGATTTGCCTGGATGATATTAACTTGGTCTCGAAAGGAGCTGATCTGGCTGTGAACACCACGAACTTAAATTCAAAAGTTTTTGACTTAATTATACCTCCTATTGAGAATATTAGTATGAATTTGGAAGACAGTGATCTGAGTCTGAAAGTTTCTGAGCCTAAGTTGAATAATGAGTCTCCTCTTGCTTTATTGGAGTCTGTTTTAGGAGTTGCTCCTCTAGATTTACGTTTGAGTGAGTGTGTCTTTCTTGATTGGACTTATATCTCCATTCTTCGTACCAACCTTAATGTTAGAGACAGTGTTAGCCCATACTCTCTTGACATCTTCCCAACTGTTATGCCCACTTTTGTTCTAGACACTCTACCCCATCTTGGGAGTCTCATACCTACTGGCGACTCTTTGGGCTATCCCCTTATGGACGTGAGTCAGGACCCATCATCTTTTCTTGTTCCTGATTCATTCATTTTGCCTGTTATATTCTTGTCCTACCCTGTTAAGGACCATCTCTCTCCTAGTTGTATGAATTTGCTCGATTACATTACCACCGCTAGGAGACTACCCACAACTCTAACTGAAACTTCCTATAGAAATGTCCTGGTAGCGAAGGATGTCTTCATTGCCCCCCCTACACCAGTTCCCTTAGACCTGAACACTTTAGATCCCCTCATTTTCATGACTCTTCCACCTTTATTCCATTTACGTGTGTTTGTGTGCCTGTTTCCTGTCGAAATTGTCTCTGTTTAAAACCTTTGTGTGAGCTCACGATTCTTGTCATTCTTCATGCATACCGGTTCTTTTCATCTGCATTCGCATCTCATCTTCAAGAATTGCATAAAGAAATAAATAAAAGAATTCAACAAAGCAATGCTCACTATAAGATTGATGCTGATCGTAAGAAAAGATTTAAAGAATTTGAAGCTGGAGATTTTGTTATGGTACGGATCCGTCTGGAGCGGCTTCTCCAAGGAGCCGTTAAAATGTTACATGCTAGAAGTGCAGGCCCCTTTAAGATAATCTCGAAAGTAAATAGTAATGCTTATGTGTTAAACCTTCCTGAAGGATTTAATATTAATCCTACGTTTAATGTTGAAGATTTAGTAACATTTGAGGGACCTGAGTTTAACCTTGTCAATCCACTTCATAATAAGCCTTGCGAGAATCCACCCAGTGAGATCCCCAACCTACCTCCACTACCCAATTTACCTTACTTACCTAGTGCAGAGAAGGTTGAAGCTATACTTGACGATGAACTCATTTCCACGAAAGAAGGTGATGTGAAACAATATCGGAATTGCACGGAGACATAATAAGACAACTGAGTAAGTACGTCAATATAAAGATTAACGAGTCACAATTAATGATTTAAAGAGATCTCAGTTGCAGAATTGCTTAGGCATTGTTACAAACTCATTAGGCAAAACAATTTAAAACAATAACAAACATGCGAGTAATGACGAATGCAATTTAACAATAATCCGCGGGTTAATATTTAGAAAAGTCACCTTGAGTTTCCCTCACTCAAGCTCTCTTGCGGTTAGCAGAAGAAAGATGTCAGCAACACTAACGTGATCGCCACGAGGAAGAGGGAGCTTACAATACTGTCCACGGGAAAGCTATTCGGAGAGGGAGGAGTTGATGAACAATGCAAGCGTGGCCACTCGGATGGACGGTAGTAGTCATCGTAGACAGCAACATGCAACCTCTAACTTCCTTGGGACAGGAGTTTGATGATCTCTGGCGAGTGGGCAGCAAGTATCTTTGGACTGGTTCTCTAAACAGCAAAATGAAGCTCTTGGACAGCACACAAAGGCCTCCGGGTGGCCTGACAGCCGCCAAAACAGTCCAGAATTCCTGGACAGCACTCTCGGGTCTTCAAGGATGCAGGATGGTAATTCAAATAATGCTGGAATAAGTGGACAGCCACTTGGAGTTTCCAGGGAATGAAGGAAAACGTGGGAATACCTTTGAGAGGAGGCGGTGGGATTGAATTAGCTGGTGGGGTTTTGATTCCAAAATTAAAATGAGTATTTTAATTTCAGATTGTCATTAATGGTAATTGTTAATTTGAAATTCAAATTAACTCAATTAAGGGAGTAATGGGGCCGGCGGTTACTAGAGGGATTTAGGGGGGGAATTAAGTATTGCTTAGGTGGCAAGGGGAGAGAGAATAGGCTGGATGGGGGCCGGCCAAACCATGGGGGAAGGAGAGGGAAGTTGATTAATTAGTGGGGCCCATGGAGTTAATTAAAACCTGATTTTAAATTTCAGATTTTAATTAATTAGGGAGAATTGAAATTTGAATTCAAAATATATGGGATCTCATTTAAATCTATTCCTAAATGTAGTGAGTCATTTTAGGAAAGAAGTAATGAAGGAATTAAAGCATGAAATTCAAATTTCAAGAGGAAGGGGCCGGCGGGATGTTACCAGGGAAGAGGAGCCGGGTCAGGGGAGGAGACGGTGGGCTGGCTGGGCCGGCTGCAGGCATGGCCGGCGGCAAGGAGGGGCGCGGGTGGGTGAGCCAGCGGGTTTTCTGGGGGCTTTTGGTGGGGACGGCAGCAGGGAGGCGGGATGTAGGGGAGAATATGGTCGGGTAGAGGAGGGTTGATGAGGAAAGGAGAAAACAGCAAAAAGATAGAAAATAAAATCAAGAGCTCCACCAAGGGGCTGTTGGGTATTGCTTGGGGCCTCTCCTAGGCTTTCCTCACTTGAGAACTCACACAGAGAACTCTAGAACTCACAAAGAGATCCAAAACTAAAATTTTCATATCAATATTCATCATCCTCATTACATAAGAAATGGCCATATATATAGGCCTCAAAATGACAAAGGACACGAAAGACTAAAATGCCCCTTGGGCTACCATAGAGACCAAATACTCATAAGGGCAAAAACGAAAAACTGAAAGAAATAAAATAAACTAATACATAAAAAAGACTCGAAATAAAACTCCTGATCGAGGTCGTCGATCTCCGGCGTCTCCGATGGTACACGTGTCAAAAATCGCTGACGATGTCCTCATCAGAAGGTGGACGCCAAAGGTACTTGGTTCGCTGGAAAGGGAACCCGGTGACAGAGGACACATGGATTGATCGAGAGGAGCTACAGAGACTAGATCCAGATCTGCTAGAGCTATACGAGAGCGCCCGCAGTACTCACTCGACGGGGTCGATTTTTCTCCCACCCGGGGAGAATGATGGGGACATCGATACAAGGTTTCGACGCGTCTATCAGAGGCGACACAGGAGATTGATGGCCATGATGAAGAGGCTTTACTTTTGATGCATTTTTTTTTATTAGTCATTTTTATTTTTCAGTTTTTCTATTTTTGCCCTTATGGGTAGTTGGTCACTATTGTAGCCCAAGGGGCATTCTTGTCTTTTGTTTTTATTTTTCATTGTGAGGCCTATTTATATGGTCACTCTCTTATGTATTAGGATAATGAATTATTGAATGAAATTTTACTTGTTTCTTCTTCTTCTTGCATGAGAGCTAGATAGAAGGGAGAGAGTTGAAAGTGAGCAATTGCAAGGCCCACCAGTCATTGGAAAAGTACGCGACTCGTGGTTAGTTTAATCCTAAACACCTCCCCAAATTTCCTCCCTCTCTCTCCATGCCGCCGGCCTACTAGGGCCCTCTCCACTTAATGCCAACTTAAGGCATTAATTGCAAGATTAATTTGAAATCAAATTTCGAATTATTCTCCCCCCAATCTCATTCAAATCATGAAATTAATTTCAGGTTTTGGAAATAAAACTCCCACCTCCTCTCTCTTGAACTCGCCGGCCCCATTAATGGGCTCCCCCTTTATTTGTTTCCAATTCTAGCCTCAACCCCAATTGAATTCGAATTCAAATTTTAATTTGATTTCCTCCAAACCTAATTAAGTCTGAAATTTATATCAGATATATTGGGTGACTTATTGGAATCAGATTCCAAACCCTAGCCCTCCTCCCCTTGAAGCCGCCGACCCTCTCCCCCTTTCTTTTCAAACCGCCACCTCTCTCCTTAACCCTTTTCTCTCTTTGCTTACTCCCTCGTGCTCCCCCTCGCCATCTCATGCTTATGATGAATGGCCGATCCCGAGGTTGACCACGGGTTCGCTTACAACGATCGTGTGGAGATTGACATTCTTCTCTCTCCTTTCTACGAACCCGATTGGGAATACGACGAGACGGCGGAAAGGTACGTCAATCGCATCCTCTATTGCTTGGCACATACGATCAATCTTCAAAAGCCTAAGACGCCTTGGCTTCTCGTTGGGAGATATACACCTGCCCTGTCCGCGGCTACCTCTCCACCACCGCCAACCTTTCCGTGGATTAAGATCATTGGCGTTGCAACCGTTCTCGTGGCATCGTTGAGTGTGCTGAAGACCTTTCTCCGCTAAGCCGTACTTTGAGCGTGAGTGAGCATGGTAACTCATAGTGAACTTTCTAAATATTAACTGTAGGATTGTATTACGACATATTTGTTTTTCTGTGATAATTTCATATCTATCTTAACTTGCCTTAAACTTTTGATTTGTAACTGCTTACTACAATAAGATTGACGATTGAAAGTTCTCTAATCTAATCTTACGAAACCTTAATCTTAAGTAGCAAGCTTTGTAATCCTTGCAATTCTTGTTTGTATCACATCATATTTGGTATCAGAGCATGGTAGGCATGCATGTCATGTACTAGAAAACATCCTAGGGTCTAGCATGCTTTCACTATTTGTATCTCCCTCAATGGATATTTCTTTATTGTGAGCATGCTATTTAAATTTGAGGCTCTTTAGGGTTATTATTGTTTCTAGGTGAAAGCAAATTTTACCCTATGGCTTCTCCAATATCTTGAATCTAGACAGATAGTGCCTAAAAGAATGCCAAGGTACTATCGCATAATATTATAAAAATGATTAGTAAACAAGGAGTGTGCAAAGATCACTAAACAATGAAATTATTTTTATTTTTTAAAGAAAATGAACTCATAAAAGACTAAGCATCTCGAGTAAGTTGTAGCCATATCATTTGAGGACTCAGATTTGTTATAACTACATATACATAGAAGTTTGTCTGCTATGCGATAGTGGGGAAATGTATTGAAGCTAAAAATAAAGATGAAGAAGATTTTTATGAAGTTAACCATTCAAGTGATCAAGCCATGAAAGTCAAACTTACACCTGAAGAACTTGAGATGGTAGCCATGATGCACCGACACTTCTCTTCAAAGAGGCGTGCAGTGTCCAACACGACACTCGTCCGACACTCCTCCGACACGTGTCGGACACGCCAAAAAGTGTTCGATTAAAAAAATATTAAAAAAAAATTGGACAAGCATATCTTAAATGTTTTATAATTTTTTTAAAACAAAATTTCTTATATTTGGCTAGATTTAAACTAAATTTTTTTATTTCATATCCACAACATCAAATCAACGTCTGCATTTAATACCCATTCATCGAATATTCTCATTTTCATTTCTCTTTGGCAGTGAAGGTATTTTCATCTCCTCTCTTTTTGCACAATTACAAATCTTTCTCTTGTTGAACCAGAGTTGAAATAGTGATATTCAATGATGATGATATTGAAGGCCAAAAATAAACCTCTAAAGCTAATCCTAGTAGTTGAAACTTGAATGCTTGATGTTGTAGTAAGTGATTATTTGCTTATATTTTTGTGGTTATACTAGATATTTTGTATTAAAATTTTATATTATAAGCTAGACAAGTTATCGTGTCATTCGTTTATTATTGTTTATCATTTTTAATATGATATTACATTAATATATATACATAATATAAAAAAAAATGTATTGTCGTGTCCGCGCCGTACCCGTGTCCTATATTTTCAAAAAAAGCTGTGTCCCGTGTCATGTCGTGTCCGTGTCGCCGTGTCCGTGTCCGTGCAACATAGGATGGTAGGCAAGCTACTAGCATAAATAAGTTGAAAGAAATCAAATTTAAAACTAAAAAAGATTCTTTCCCAACTTTCATCAATGATATTCTCTCTATGAACAAAATTGAAGAAATGAATTTGCTACTATATGAATTCATGAACTATTTTGTCTCGACATATGCTAAAATGACTGGCTTATCTCATGTACTAGTTCATAGATTAGCTATTAAATTTGATTTAATGCCTATTAAAGAAACTCCAAGGTGAATGTGATTGGAAATTTAAGAATAGGTGAGGGTAGAAACCAAAAAAGCTCGTAGGAGCATGTTTCAATCAAGAAGAGAAATATACTAACTGGATCGATAATATTGTTCCTATGAAGAAGAAAAATAGTCATTTTTGCATTTGCATTAACTTTCAAGATCTCAACATGGTGTGTCCAAAGGATTACTTTATGTTACTAGCATCAGAATCGCTAGTTGATAATACTTCCAACTACGACATATTCTCTTTAATGGACGTATTGTTGGGATATAATAAAATTAAAATGACTCATGAAGATGAAAATCATACATTATTCAACAAGCTCATTGCAATATGTTGCTACACGGCCATGCCTTTCAGTTTAAAGAATGCTAGGGCTATATAGCAAAAAGCCAACGAGTATTATGTAGATGATCTAATCGTTAAAAGCATGGATTAAAAAGATAATTTGACAATCATATTAGAGAGTATCAAAAAATTTGACAAAAAATTTGATCTCAAGATGATTTTTTATCAAGAGTGTTTTTTAGGTTTTCTTAGGAAATTCATTTGCATATATCATACACATTGAGTGATTGAGATCAATCTTACAAGATCAAGGTGATCATCGAGATGCCTCCACTGAAAAGTCTTCACCGGCTTCACTTTGCAAGGGAAGCTTGCATTAGTTTCACATTTCATATAAAATCTGTCAAGCATATGCCAATCATTTGTAAAGCTGATGAAAAATGTTCACTTTGAATGGGATAAAGAATGACAGCAAGCCATCCATTCTTGTAATTTCAATCTCGAGGAAGCATATTATTTTGTACACAAAAAGCATTGGAAGGGTCTCTCGAAGAATTGTTTGTGCAATATACTGAGAAAGGCAAGGAGAACCCTCTCTATTTTATCAACTGAAGACTAATAGATACATCTTACTCATTTGTAGAGATCAGATAATGAAACCTTAGTTTGTACGATGGAGAGAGACCTTAGCCTAAGGGCTAAGCATTGAACTTCTCGTTAGAATACTTCTCAATATCTTAAATGGTTTGCCTTCAAACCAATATGAGCCAAAAGTTTAAGGTAGCATTGGCATTCGTTATAAAATGATCAAATGATTCAAGAGACCCCAAGTTCTGCTTAGAAATTAAATTATGGAGGAACATCATGCTGTCTTATATGTTCTTATTCCTTAGACCAGTGAATGATGGATACTGGCGATATATCTCGGATTGGTAATCTGCTCTTTCTAGCACTATAAGAAAAAGAGGAAAATGAAACATTAATATTATTAAAAAAAAAATAGAGAGTCACCTTAGATGGTTTGGTCATATTAAACGAAGGCCTTGAAATGATCCGGTTAGGAAAGTTGAGGTATTAGATTTGTCTTATGTTAAGGTAGAGGTAGACATAAAAAGACTTGATTAGAAAATATTAGAAATGATATTTCTTTATTAGATAGATTTAAATGAGAATTTGATTCTTAACATGACACAATAGCGAAAAAGGATTCATGTAGCCAACCCCACATAGTGGGACAAAGATTTGATGTTGATGTTATAAAGAAAATAGAGAGTATAAGAAAGGAGAAGTTTTACCTTGGCTCAATTCTATAAAATCTAATAGGCAACTACTAGAAAGATGTCCCAAAGTAGTTAACTTAAGAGTTACTAGGGTGTACATGGGTACATCATGCACTTTAGTGTGTAGCAATTCCCATACCTTGGATGTTTTACCTAGCCAAAAGATCGAAAGGGGTCTATGGGGAAGTTTGGCTACATTGAAGATATATTCCCACATATGGAATGTGGGATTAGGCATATGCATGCTCGACTAGCCTATCCCCAAACCATCAAAAGGATCATTCCTCGCATCTATAATAGCCTAAAAGGATCAAATGATTACTCCTCCGGAGTAGTAAGTCATTCCAGGATGGGACTTGCCACCCAATCCATAGAAAAATACATGTAGGCTTCAAAGGTCTTGAACGCACATGCCTACATTACAGTGAACGAACTTTAGCATAACCTAGAGAGGCTTCCCTGGTCCATACTCTCATGGGACTAGAAATGGTCTCTTTTTGAACTAAATCACCTTGGCCACCTATGATTTGGTTAAATAGAAATCAAGCATAATAACAAAGTTCAAAAAGATAAATGAAATGATTGATACGTAAAGGCTGTAACTCCACTGTGAGCGATCTAAGTAGAGCTACATCTAGGTCTGTGATCTCAAGGAACCCCAACGACCTTATTGTCACTCATATCTCCTAACACTACACTCCATAAAAGATATGAAAGAGTCTCACCCAACCCATTCTAAATCCAAAATAATTTTTTGGTAAAAAATTACTGGCAATATATGATGAAAAAGAGCATTACATCATCCAAATCTAAATATGCACATCTACTGGACATAAATGTTACATAAGAAGCACAACAATAAGAGAGAACAAAATAAAGACATCGGTACCCATTTTGTGTAATTGAGCCAATGTGCTTAGCCTTGCTGCTTCTCTAGCAACAAGTTCCATGCATAGAGCCAGACCTAAAATAAATTAAGCATCCGGGGAAGAACATGACGAAGAAAAATAAAGGTTTCTATGCTAAACTAAATTGCCCAGCAACATGAATATTTAGAACTTGAAGTGCAAAAATTGAAAATTAGAATAGATGGAACCCTCAGAAACAAAGATGACATTAATCCAAAGCATAATCTGAATCCCTCTCATAGTTGAAATAAATATGCGATGTAGATTTGGCAAATATAGGCATTTTGATGTAAAATTTCAAATGACCTTAGTCATTATGTGAAAAAGATATGTCAGAGCAGATTCCTCTTAAGAATCATCTTCATCCAATTTTATTTGGACAACCACAATATAATGAAAAGACATATCAATCCCCAAATCAGAATAGTAACTATATAATGTCTAAAAAATTGCTAAAAGCGTATTATTGATAGAATTAAGAATAATAGGAACACCCTCATGGATGACCTGCTATGATGCATCGACACTTCTCCTCAAAGAAGCGTGCAGTATCCGACAAGACATACATCCGACACACCTTTGACACTTGTCGAACACGCCAAAAACGTGTCCTATTAAAAATGTTAAATATAAAATGGACATGCATGTTCGACACGTGTCTTAAATAAGTTATGAATATTTTTTTAAATATAATTTCTTGTATTTAAAAAAAAAAATTAAATATATAAACTAAATTTCTTATTTTCTATCTATAACATTAAATCAATTGCCCCACTTAATACCCCAGTTATCAAATATTCTCATTTTCATTTCATCATTTGAGTCGCGACTTAGTTTCATAAGAATGTCCAATGTCATCTAGGACGTCTAACGTCGTTACAATATCAACATTTCGAAATCATCTCAACATCAAAGTCTGATATTATCTTGACATTGATGCTCGACACTAGCAATTTCTACACCCACAACTTGACCGTTCATCTTTGTCCAACATCATTTTAACATCGATCACTAATGCCCTCTGATGGGGACATCAGAAGTTGGAGGGTTTATCACCGTAGAGGTCGGAGATCTATGGCCTTCATTGAGTCTTTATATTTTTAGTTTTCATGTGTTATAGGAGATTTATGTGGTGTTATTATTTATTATAGTTTTAGCCCCAAATAAGGAAGCTTTTGTGTTGTTTGTTAAAGGGCCTTCTTGTCTTTTATCCTGTTCAACTTATTATTTTCAATTCCCTTATTTTTATTAGCTTATATGCCTCGAATCTTTTGATTGTGCTGCAGGTAAACAATGCTGGTATCAATTTCAATTTAGGATCGGAAAATTCAATTGAATTTGCAGAGAAGGTTATTGAAACAAACTATGTTGGCACAAAAAGGATCATTGAAACTATAATCCCAGTGATGAAACCTTCTGAGAATGGTGCTCGGATATTGAATGTGAGCTCAAGACTTGGTAGAGTGAATGGAAGGCGAAATGTAAGATTATCTAATCTATTCTTTTGATTTCTATTCTATCAGTTTAACACAAAATCATAACAGTTATAGCAATCTTCTGTTCAAAGTACTATCGATTTATCAAAGGTTTATTCATTATAGAATTACCTACGTGCTTGATCTTTGTCTTCATGGAGGCATTACATGATCTGTATATGTTGCCCTTGACAGAGATTGGGGGATGCAACCCTGAGAGAGAAACTCCTGACCGATGACCATCTCTCTGAAGAACTTATTGATGGCATGGTTGCTGACTTCCTCAAACAAGTGAGAGATGGAACTTGGAAAGCAAACGGGTGGCCTCAAATGTTCACTGACTACTCAGTCTCAAAGCTGGCTGTCAATGCGTACACTAGGTTTATGTCAAGGTTGCTTTCTAGCAGGCCAGAAGGTCATAGAATTTACATCAATTGCTACTGTCCTGGTTGGGTGAAGACTGCCATGACTGGTTGGGAAGGAAACCTGTCTGCTGAGGAAGGTGCAGATACTGGTGTATGGATCGTCCTGCTACCAAACCAGTCACCGACTGGTAAATTTTTTGCAGAGAGAAGAGAAATAAGCTTCTAGGAAGCAGTATTAGAGTCTTATTTCTCCTCACTGCATTCTAATTGCTTCTTGAAGCAGCTTTTCAGTACAAAAAGCTACTTTCAAGATGCAACTAGAAAGTCATCTCAAACAAAACCTAAAACTCTAGTGCTAAGCTAGATTCACAAATTAAAAGCAGAATGCCGAGGACCTTATCAATATACCTAATATGATGAGTTGTCGAACGTTCTTTGCACTGTGTGCAATTGCAAAATCACTTTATATATATATATATATATATATATATATATATATATTTTTTTTTTTTTTTTTTTTTTTTTGAACTTGTATATTGATAGGAGATGAGTCATCTTAATAAGTTACCTAAAAGTGCTACTATAAAGTGCTCAACTCCAAATCTCTCACGAGAAATTATTAGATTCAGACGTTGGACAGAGAGAATCATCCGAAATTCGGATTATTCTCTTTATCCGGTGTCCGCACTTAATAATTTGCCCTGCCACAGACAATACCTTTTCTGATTTCTCTGTTCAGAACCGTTGATTCTCTGCAAGTATAATCTGCACCATTAATTTTTAACTAGCTCTCTATATATCTGTGTAGTCTTTTACATTGTGTGTGGAAATGTAGTTTTGAATAAAGTAAGAATGAAGCTTACCTGCTATTATATTTATACCTTTCTGATGTTAATTTTCTGAAGTCTGAGGAATTTATCATGGTATAAGAGCAGCTTTGCATTGCTGCTTCAGGCTTTAATCCTTTCATCAGATTTTTTTTTTCTTTTTTCTCCTGGTGCTCTCGCTACCTGCTGCAATTCGTGGCTGCTTCAGCTGATTCCTCTACTTCACTTACGCCTCTTTCATCACAGTCCTATACCCCCATTCCTTCCCAACTTAAATTTCTTATGGCCAAGTAAATCTGTGCTTTATGTCCAACTAACCATATACACTTCCTTATTTGGCGTTCTGAGATTCTAAAATTATTTAGTACTAATGGCTTTGTTGGTTATCTTGATGGTTCTATCTCAAAACCATCTAAACAAAAAGTACTTGCTGATAGTTCAATCCTCACGAATACAACCTTTCAAATTTGGATGCTCGTCGATCAAAATCTTGCAGCAACACTCTTTTCAATAGATCTCCAACATTGCTCCCTTATGTTCTCAACCTTGACTCTTGTCATGATATTTAGCTTTCACTTGAATGTCGCTGGCAATCCACTAACCTCTCACACATTCTTCAGTTGAAAAATGAGCTGCATCAAGTACAAATGCAGGACAAATATGTGGTTCAATATCTCCCAAGGATCAAAGAAAAGGCTGATGCTATTGTTACCGGCTCTACTGTTGACCCAAAGGACATCATTCTTTATATACTTAATGTGCTTCGTTCCTCCTATAATGCCTTTAAAACAACAATTCACACAGAACTTCATCCTATCAGCATAGATGTCCTGTTTGTGTTGTTATGTGGTGAGGAGTTAAACATTACAGTGGATCTTGCCTCTAAATAAACAATTGTTAATAATGTTGATTCTACCTTTGATCTTGTTACATTTTGTGGTCGTTCCCATGGACATGGTACTTCTACAAACTCTTAACGAGGTTGTTTTTCTTCTTTCTCTCGAGGTGACAGCTAACCTCAACACTCTGGTCATGGAGGGCGTTGTACCTCCTCTTTCATGAAATGCCAAATTTGCACCAAACCTAGACATTGAGCAGTAACTTGCTGGTATCATATTGATCGCTCATATCAACCTGCACCACAAGCTCATCTAGCTCATGAAGCGTCACTGCTATCATACTAGTTTATAGATTATGGAGTCTCATCTCACCTCACCTCAGATGCTTCTCAACTTCAATTGCTCCAACCTTGCTCTATCTCTGCTCAAGTACAAGTTCAAGTTGGTAATATGTTCCAATTTCACATTATGGTTAGGATATTCTACCAACTCATCACATATGCCACTTACCTCATATTCTTCATGTTCCAAATCTCACTCATAATCTACTTTCTGGTCATTATCTCGTTGTTGATAATCTGTGATATATTTATTTTGACATCTGTGGGTTCACTATCAAGGAATCCCAAGACTCTGCTTCAAGGGCCCATTCTACAAGGTCTCTATCTTATTTAGCTCCCTTCAGCACAAACTCAACAACATATTCAGTCTTCTCTGATAGCTCTTCTCAACCCCTTGTCTACTTCCAACCTCTAGCATCAATGACTTGGTCATCCCTTTGTTGTTGTTTAACACCACCTATCAACTCAATTACCACATAAAACCTCCATCTCTCATATTCTTCCCTGTAATTCCTCTGCTCACACAAAATCTCATCAACTACCCTTTACTTTAACATCTCCTAGCTCTATAAATTATCTTAAAATTTTACATACTGATGTATGGGGTCCCTCCTCAATGTTATCTTCACAAAATTATAAGTATTATCTTCTATTTATTGATGATTCTACTAGATTTTGTTGGGTGTTTCTGCTGAAATTAAAATCAGATGTATTACATTTCTACACTTCAAACATCTTGTTGAACATCAATTTAAAAAACCTATTAAAATTATTCAATTTGATAATGGTGGTGAATTTTTTTATGATAAGTTTCAACATTGCCTACAATAATTTGGCATTATTCATCGTCGTAGATGTCATACACCCCTCAATAGAATGGAGTGGCTGAACGCAAACATCGTCATCTCTTGAAAACCATACATGCCTTATTATTTGAAACCAATTTACCTTCCCAATTTTGAGTTGATACACTTCTTACTACAGCCTATCTCATCAACTGTTTACCATATCAATGCCTTTATTAATAGCCTCCATGTTATGCTCATCTCTAAGTTTTTGGCTGCCTTTGGTACCCTTGGTTTCCATAACAATTTTATACTAAACTTGAACCACATTTGACCCCTTGTGTTTTTTCTTGGATAGGCCACATATTCTAAAGGCTATAAATTCCATAACAAGCAGACTGCCTATATCTACATACCTCACCATATTCAATTTTATGAATCTCATTTTCTTGCAAACAAACTACTCCTCAACTTCAGTCTACTATCAGCCCCCATAAGTTCCTCCTCTCATGTTGGAACCTTCCTCCATCCTTTCATCTAAACATTTTCTAACAGCCTCCACTTCTACCAACTCTCATAATGCTACTCCAACTACACCCACTAGCTCTACTGAAACACCCTAGACATGCTCTACATCATCTAATTTTCATGATATCTCATCCTCTCCACTTCCACCACCTTTTCATCTTATGGTCACTAGATTTCAAATAGAGATCTTCAAACTAAAATAGATTTTCAATCCCCAACATCATCTTATTCCAACCTCCCCAACTTCTATCTCTCATGCAAATAAATATGTTTTTTGGCATGAGGCTATGTCAACTAAATTTCAACCCTTACAACATCAAGGTACATGGTCACTTGTTCCTCCTCACCCCAATCAAAATGTCCATGGTTACAAATGGCTTTTTCATACCAAATATAATTTGGATGGTTCCATTGCTCAACAAAAGGCCTGCTTGGTTGCACAAGGCCATAATCAAGAGTATGACCTCAACTATATAGGCAATTTTAGCCCTGTTGCTAAATTTCTTACTATTCATTTTTTCTTTACTATTGTTGTTTATTTTAATTGGCCAATTCTTCAATTGGAAGTCACTAATTCATTTCTACATGGTAAACTTGATGATGTTGTCTTCATGAAGCAACCACCTGAGTTTCAAGACTTTCAATTGCCTAATTATGTATGTCACTTATATAAAGCTCTTTATGAACTTAAACAAGCGCCTCAGAAATGGTTCTTCTCCTTCTCCTCTCACTTCAATATGGATTTGCTGAAAGTAGCATTAATCCATCTTTTCTCTACTACCACAAGTGATCAATCTTTCTTTATTTACTAGTTTATGTTGATGATATATCACCCACCGAAATTGATCCCACTAAAATTGAAAAGTTACTACAAAACCTACATTCCAATTTTCTCGTGTGAAACCTTAGTTCAGTTAATACCTTCCTTGGCATCCAGGTTATTAACACTACTAGTGGGCTGCACTTAAGTCAATCACAATACAACACAAATCTACTTGCTAAAGCTAGAATGACTAATTTTAAACCCGTTCAAACTCCCTTTCCCTCTAAAATTCATGCACTTAATGAAACGTCTAAGTTGTTCTCTCAATCTTAATAAACCAAAAGCCCTATGTGTTTCCCTTTAAGACCCTTAGAACTCCTCTGTTAGATTAGCTTAAGTTTGATTTTATGGGGTGTCCACGACTTTAAGAAACTCTACTAGATCAAAACTAATCAACACTAGTTTAAACCCTATATATATATATATATATATATATATATATAAGAATCATAGTAAAAAAAATATAACCTAAATTCATCATCATAAAAATGAAATATAAAATATGAGAATTTTTTAAAGAAAAAGAGAAGTTCTAAAAAAAGATATTTAATAAAAAGCATTACATTTACGAACATTAAAAAATTTATAAAATAAAAAATGAAATAATAAGGCATATATATAAATACATACATTTTATGTGACTACCTTTTGTCCAAGATTTTAGGTGCATCCTTGTGAATCTTGTAAGTGTCCTCTCCTCTAGTCTTGTCATAACTTGCTTCATCATCTACATTGTGGAGGATTTTAAGACAACAAAAGTTGTTGGCCTCATTAATGACTTCCTCTAACTGATTTCTTTATGACTTCCTTCATGCATACATGTTGCTGCTCTTCAATGGCATGTAATAAAATCTCACTAGGAGGGCAAATTATTACATCCGGTGTTCGGATTCGTCCGGAAATCAATCCAGACTCGACACGTCACCAAAATATATCGGGACCTAGTGTATTCGGGTCTGGATTGGGCGTCTGGACATCCGCAATAATTCGCCCACTAGGAGAGACCCTGTGCAACTTCTTCTTCCCATTGCATGCGTGAAAAACAATAACTTCTTTTTTTTTTGGACATTTAGGTCATTTAAGGCAAACTCACACCCACAACGCATACACAAAGACTCAAACTCAAGACCTTTTAATTGGAAGCCTAATCTCTCAACCAACGACTAAGCTGAGTTGTATAAAAAACATTAACTTAGTGGCAAATTATATAAAAGAATAGAGTTTTTATGTTAAATATGTAAATAATAAGATTTTGAATATTATGAATATACATAAATTATAAAATAGAATAAATAAATAAATAAATATAAAATAAAATACAAAGTGTACGCGGGGATATTATGAATATACATAAAATGTAAAATAGAATAAAGAAAAGCGTAGGCGGGGCTGTCAATGTAAAAATGCTTGCATAAGCGAGAAAATATTCGACGGCAACCCCCCGCCGACCCCCAAAGCGAAAGCTGGTCTTCCCCATTACTCAAAAGCCTGAAGCTAAGCCCTCTAACGCTGTTTGGCCAAAAAAGATCATCTCCAATCTTCCTGCTCTCTCCTATGGCTTTGTGTGGGTGAGGTACCCTCCTCTTTTCCATTTAGGTCTCTCAGGCCTTGATCAGGTAATTTGCTAAGCAAATCTGCTGAATCTGTTGGATACTGGTCGCGAGCGGCGCGGATACGCTGTTGTATTAAAAATCAATGAACATGAGACTGATTTCCTCCGTTAAACAGAGAAAATACTCTAATTTTCATTTCTTGTGGGCTTAAAACATTGGATTCGGTGGTGCGAGGTACTCCGCGTCAGCTTATCAGTTTTTTAGATTGTTGTAGTTATTTCTATTACAAGAGATGTTCTGACTTTTTAATTGATGTGTCCTAACGAAAATTGATAATGTTGAAATATCTGTCTTGGTCTTGCGGAAAATTAATTGTAACGAGGATAATCTGACTTTCTTGCTTTACTTTGAGCTGAAAGTTGAGCGGATGGTTGTCTTTACAAGGGCAACATTTGGTATTATGGGCTTGTCGAATAGGATAGCTTAGCTATTTGAAATTTGTTCCGCGAGCCATAAGGTTATAGATTGGATTTTGTTACTTCTGATCATCTGATTTATTTATCTTTATAATATTGATGTTGAAGGTTCTTTTCCCTATCATTTCTATTTTCTGTATGAAACCTGAAATTTTTGAGTTATGTTATGATGAATGGAGCGGTTATCATTCATTACGATTAGTTTACTTGAAAATAATGGAAAGAGTTTGTGAGAAGCTCTATTTTAGTCCTGCAACTGAAATGTAATATCTGTGATCGAAATAAATGTTTAGTTTTGTTGATCACTAAAGAGTACACACCAAAATCAAGTCTAACAACAGGAGCTATTTAGCAATCAGCAAGTATCATTACTTCCCCGTATTTCTCATTTCAATGGGGTTGGGAGGGAAGCTTCTTCAAATCTCTTTACTCACTTTTAATAATTTGTATTTTTCTTGGGGCTACGATTTTCTTGCTATCACTAAATATTAGTTCTCACTTTTATCTCTCTTAAATGAGGCTAATTAAGCAGCATGCACACAATCTGTTTTGGTTGTTTTTCTGAGATAAGGTTCTATGGTTCCCCATACAACATTCTCAATTTTATAACTTTGAACTTGATCGTGTAGATTTATGAGTAAACATATAGAAATCCTTTTCTGGATTGTGCCTGTTACTGACCTGTTACTGACCTGAGATGTGGGTAGTTGAAGTCATTGAAAGTCAGTATGAAGAATTTATTTTTTCTGAGCTGGTTTCTTGAGATGAAACTCTAGCTATGCTTGTTTTGGGCATCAATGAGACTATTATTGGGCAAAAAAGTGGTCCAACATTGCAATTTTGTGAAGAAATATTAACTCTGCATAGTACAAATACTGTATTAACGTTTGCTTATTTAGGTTGACATGATGCGTCGCAGGATGATTACAGATTGCATCTATGCTTTCATTGGAACCGTTGGGAACTTGTGGAATTTATTCTAGATGTTATTTTTTGTTCCAATTTTTTGGTGTCCATGTTGAAATTAGCCTGATTAGTTCTGATGTCAGTTGTTCAAGTGAAAGGGTGATTCAAAATGATAAAAAAAGAATTCAATTCTGACTCACGAAACTATTGTGTTGATGATTTCCATACATTTTACTGGAAGGAAACAATCAGGTGAATCTGTTCTCATGAATTGCAGTTCCTGAAAATGAAATCCCTGTTTTTGCTGATTGTTTTATTCTATAGTTTTTCAACTGATATGAAGTAACCGTTGTGTTAATTGTTGCATTTGTTCTATTGTAGTTATCAACTCCTTAACAATGTAGTTCGTTTAACAGTGAAAGTTGGAAGCATTTAGATGTTCAAATTAATTGAACATTCTTTGTTCCTCCTAGACTGAGAAGTTGAGAATTTTTCTTTCAACCATTTCCATGATTAACCTTTTATTTTAAAATGAATGTCCAGCAATCTATCTTAGAATACTATTGTTGAATAAACAGAAAATATCATAAAAAATTTTTGGGAATGTACATTTGATGCGATCAGCCTTGGTAACAAATATACAATTTTTGCAGAAAAGCAAACTATTAATCTTAAAACAATTATGACTACTTCTGTTTAAAATTAAAAGATAGTTAAAAATCCACTCCACGTGAAAATATTTTGATTTTCTAAGAGAATTTAACAACAAAAAATTGAAAATCACAAAAGATAATCAATTGATTAAAATTTCATTCATGGAGAACAAACTTTGTAGAAATCATAGAAAATTTTATCATTTCGAACACTAAAAATAAAAGAAGTGAAGAGGAAAAAAGAGATATAGAAAGAAGAGGAAAGAAAGAAGTATTGATAGGGAAGCGTCAAAGTTGAGCAATTAAATTGGTACTACTAAAATTTTTCAAGTTTTGCACTTGATCATGGATAAGAATGCTCGAAGAAGTATGGTTTTCACATACAAATCAACTTTTATTGAAGCCAAAGAATTGTTGTGTTACATGCCTCATGATAACTATTTATAAACCTCATGAAATAATGTTGAAGACAGGGTAAATACTACTTGGGAAGTACCTGTCGATGGAGAAGTTACCGCCCACAAAAAATACGATAAGAATCGTACATAGAAATTTTCATAAGAAGCATTGAAAAAATAGCTTGTATAGAGAAGCCAAAGTAAACACCTAATCAAAATAATTGATAGAAATGGCCAACACAAAAATCAAGTTACAAGAACAATCGCAAGAAGCACAAAAGAAATAATTTCTTCAGTAAATAAGGTGTTACTATAAATAGTAAACAGCTATCCCATAACATCTCCCCTTCTTTTCGCATATTTTATGCGCCACAAAAATATTTTTTCTTCATGTTGGGAAGTAATTGCTTTCTTCATTAATTGTGTTATTTGAATCTAGGCATTATCTTATATATGAGTTCTTTAGTTTTATGTATAAAAAATCACTCCAAGTTGTAAATTTCAATGTTAGTTGGGGAAAACGTGATCCTCAAGGATTGACGATCTTGAGAATAGGAAAAATAATCTGCTAGAGGAGCACCATAAAAATAATACAAGAGTTTTCAAGGTTTGATGAGATTCATGTCCACTAATTTGAAAACAAAAATAGGATATAAATCTTTTCTCTTAAAATTTTGACTTTTAACCTACTAATATTCTTTCCCCTCCCTCTTTCCATTTCCAAAGCTAAACTCGATTCCTCCTCCAACTATGTACCTCGAAGATAGAGAAAAGCATGTTACCTCTTATATTGAGCTATCTCATCGGTCATCAGCCTCTATGATGGACATTGAGTCTCTTGGGAGGAATCTGACTTCTAGCTATCACCTCCAATTCTTTTGTATTCTTTGCCAACCACATAATAGATAAATCCTTATTTATGAAAGTAACCAAGTTAAAAAATGAACCTCTATCACTTCACCAGCCACTTTTCCATCCTTTACCTCTAGACATAGCTGAATGAGGGTGAATAATAAGTGATGCCCTCAATAACATGTAGCTAACTCCTTATATGATGCTTAGATGTGGTTCATTGTAACCAATTTGTTAATATTAGGTGCATGACAATAGGTGATTGACAATAGGTGATAGGCTATAATGCACCGGCACTTCTCCTCAAATAGGTGTATAGTGTCCGACACCTATCTGACATGTCACGCATTTGACACTTCTCTGACATGTGTCGAACACGCCAAAAACGTGTCTAATTAAAAAAATATTAAATACAAATCGGACTCGCATGTCTTACATATTTTATGATTTTTTTAAATATAATTACTTATATTTAATTTTTTTTATTTATTTAAAATATAAAAAAATTTCTTATTTTCTATTCACTACACCAAATCAATCGCCCGCACTTAATACCCCATTCATCAAATAATCTCATTTTCATTTCTCTTTGATAGTTTATGACTTTAATTTCACAATAATGGCCGATGTCATCTCAACATTGACGTTTGACATCATTACAATATCAACATTTCAAAACGATCTTCATATCAAAATCTAACACTGTCTTGACATTGATGCTTGACGCTAGTAATTTCTACACCCACAACTTGACATCTCATCTTTTTCTGACGCTTTCTCAACATCGATGATAAACACCCTCTTAACATTGATGCCCAATATGTACTGTATAACATCAATGCACGACTCTAAACAGCATTGTCATCTCCTCTCTAGATGATTGATAAATGACATTGACGCTCGATTTTCGATATCCTAATATTAATCATTTTAAGTATAAATTCCAGTTAAATGATTTATTATTTTTAATATTATACTTATTTAATTTTTAGACACTAATTTTAAATATAAAAACTATAATACCATATCTAACTCGTGTCCATATTTAATATTTTCAATAATTGATGTGTCTCATATCCGTGTCGTGTCTTATCTGGTATGTAGAGATGTAGGATTATTGGTGGAGCAAACATATCATAATATCTTTTGGACTCCATGTGTTGTGCACAATTTAAATCTTGCTTTAAAAAATATTTGTACAGCCAAAAATACAAAGGAAAATAAAATCATCTATGATGAATGCCATTGGATAACAGTGGTTGCAAGTGACAATGTTCTGGTCAGAAATTTCATTATTAACCACTCAATGAGCTTTTATTGATCAAATTTATTATATGTTGAGAGAGGCTGACACAGAGAAATTTTGCATATATTTGATTTATGAGATGTGAGACTATATGTTAGCTAAAGTGAAAGAAATTATATATAGACATGAAAAAGTGAGGCACATTATGAAGAATCAATTTTTTAGAGTATCGTTTATACTATTCTTCAGGAAAGGTGGAGCAAAAGTAATACACCTCTTCATTATTTGGCTCAGTCTTTAAATCCGAGATAATTTTGAATATATCTTTTAAATTAGTTTTTCATTTGTTGGCTAATGAATTAATAATTTTACTTCATTGTATTCTTTGAAGATATTCAAGTAAATAATGGTTTCAAGAAGACCCTCAACGTGTCTTGCCACAAAAAGATTTAGAAGTTTCAAATATGAGAAAAATATATTTGAAATGTTATTTCCTAAATGAGGAGGAGAGAATAAGGATTAATATAGAACTTGTAAATTTTTTTGGATATTTAGAGGATTTTGGTGATCAAGAATCTTTGGTTAATAGATGAAAAATGGATCCAAAGATGTGGTGGTTGATCCATGGAGCTTCAACACCACTACTTCAAATAATAGCAATAAAACTTCTTGGTGAAGTTTCATCCTCCTCTTGTTGTGATAGAAATTGGAGCACATACTCATTTATTCAATCGATGAAGATGAACAAAATTATTCTGCAACGGGCTGAAGATTTAGTTTATGTGCATATAAATCTTCTACCTTTATCAAGGAAGGCCCCACTTTATATGATTGGCGATAACAAGATGTGGGTTGTAGTTGGAGATGGGTTCGAGTCCTTTGATGATATGGGAATATTATAGATTGCAAATCTTTCTCTTGATGAATCAGAATTGGAAGTAATGATATTCAATGATGTTGATATTGAATACAAAAGACAAACATCTGAAGCTAATCATATTATTCTCCCTACTGAATAGTTGAAGCTTGATATTGTACTAAATGATTTTTTTCTTAGAATTTTATGGTTATACTAGACATTTTGTACTAAACATTTTATATTGTAAGCTAGACAATTTATCATGATATTGATTTGTTATTATTTGTCACTTCTAATATGATGTTACATTAATTTCTGCATATCATATAAAAAAAGTTGTAATGTTGTGTCCGCGGCATACCCATGTCCTATATTTTCAAAAAAAAATCATGTCATGTGTCCGTGTCATGCCGTGTCTATGTCACCATGTTCATGTCCGTGCATTATAGGTGATAGGTAACATAGTTATTGAGGTTAGGTAGTCTTCAAGAATATATGTAAAACACATGAAATAAATTATGTGTTAGGCCAGTTCACACAGAACCGGCCCAAGGAGGGGCGGCTTTAATCTACAGGAGGTGGACCCCCCCCCCCCCCCCCTCCCCCACCAAATGAATGCTGCCCAAACCTAGTGGACTGCACTAGGAAGCAAATTAAGGAGAGAGAGAGAGAGGGGCGGGTAGGGGTTGGAGGGAATTTTGAATTAGGGAATTAATATATTAATAGTATAGGTTGTTTAGGGTTAGGGTTATGCATGCTTTGAGTTGTTCTTTTGGAGTTTTCCTTGGCATCTTGGGCTCTATATTCATCGTCTAGAGATTGGGAGAGAACGATCCTCCTCTCAAATTGAGCATCAATTGTATTTTGCTTGGTGTTTGTTTTTGCTTTGATTCCATTATTACAATCTATCGTTTTGGATTGCTTTCAAGATTTTCGCATTCTTTCCATTGTTTTTACCAATTATTGCTAGGGTTGCTTACAAACTCAAATATTTCCTCTTGGATTACTTGCGAACTCAAGTATTTCTTATCATTATGTTTCAAGTTGTTATTTTGCAGTCAATGTTTATGAGAAAAGTATCTCAATAATCTCACACCTGGATATTAAATTTAAATATACTATATTGAGCAAGTAATCTTTGTGGAGCTCCCTCTTCTAATTATCAATAGGATCTGATTGAGGTTCTTAAGGACCTTAGTCCTTCAGTGATAAATGTGCATCCATTAACACCATTATTGCCTTGTTATTGTGTTGCTCCTTAATCATGAAATACTATCTTTCTTGCAATATCGATGTACCCTTTAAAAGTTCACTCTTAACAAAAAAATTATCCTTCAGCACACCAAATCATTAAAAATAGATTTAATAGTTGCTCCCACAGTTATAGCGTTTGACGTTATATGATTAGCATTGTACTTACTTCTAGATGTCGTCACCATAGCACCATCACCTTCTAAATATCAACATAGAAGGTTGGTCTGTAATATTCTCCACATAGCTGCTTGATCGAAATTAGATTTCACTTCAAGACAATATCACAAACTCTCACACCGCTTGAGAGTTTACATCAACATTATGTACCCTACGAAAATCTCTTACAAAATAATTATATAGAAACTCTTTATGTGGAGTAGAATAAAAAGTCGCATATGATTCTAAGATCCTAGGCTCCATAGGATTATATCACTAATGACTAGTACCACATAGATTTCTTCAAGTGAAAAATTCATAAATTCCTATATATGATTGGATAGTCTTTTCATGTGGCCCGCCTTAGCACATCATGAATATACCCCTATCATGAACGCTTTGCTAAGGTTTTGGTCAACGTCCTTTGTTGACTATTAATGTATTTCTCCATTGCTTTTTGAATTCAAAGCAATAAAAGAACAAACTTCACGTGATTCTTGTCTCTTGATGTTTTCATTTAATGAGATTAGGTTGTGAATAGTATTGAGCTTCAATTTCATGTACTTATATGAATTTTTTATAATTGTCATAGTTTCAACCTAGCTTTCTAGTAGTGATAAAAATAAGCTCAATGCATGAATTTTGTCATTAAAGTTGGTGAAACCGAGCCAAAGTATCTTGTATTCAGATTGAACTCATTAATATATGTCATTGCAGAAGAATCTATAATTTTTTTATATTAAAAACCTTTTTCATTAAATATTCTTGTGATATTTGCCATCAAGGACTTATCGGACATGTCTAATTGTGCTTTTACATGACAATTGTGATCAGCTCATACAATAATTTGAAGGCAACATTCTCCTATTGGCTTTAGTAAGTGTCCCTTTTAGCACGAAAGGGAGAAAGTTATTTCACAGCCGGCGAGCTGCAGTTGTTGGTTTCGATCAAGCTATCGTAACTTCCAATCCCACAGGGAAATTAAAGTCGTCGATTGAGCGAAGCCACACATCCCGAAGGAACCGAAGCAGCGATGGGGAACTGCTAGAATGAACATACCCGATGCAGGTAGCTTGAAAAAAGTAAAGGGAGGTGGGGAGGCAATACACTCCTGAAGTCGCGACTCTAGGTCCTAATATTCTTGATTCTTATCCTTTCAGTGCCTTACCTTGTCCTTGACTTTGTTAATCCTTGGAGTATAAGTTCATATGCCTGCTATTTAGGAGATCCAATCTTCTCCGCTCTCATATTTTTTGACTTCGGCTCAAAAACATATGGATATATTTTTTCTTGTCATAAATAATCCTTAATTTGCTTCTTCTAATACTCAAAATATTGGCTATTGAACCAGTCAATCCTCACACACCCATCTTCATGTCATTATTCTCACTTTTCTCAGACTTCAAAGCTATACCAATTAATGGGAAAAAGCACATGCTCAAAGACAATAACGATCATGAGAATGAGAAAAATAATCTACAAGGAAAAATATTAGAAAATGAACACAAGGGAGCTTACATAGTTCATTAAGATCCGCTCAATGTTTATGAGCAGAAAAAGTGATAATGTCTATTATTCTAAAGACAAAAGTATAATACATATATTATTTTTAAATATTTTCTCAACTTTTATCTAACTGTATTCTTCCCTTTCTCTTTTCTCTCTAAATATGAGCATGACTCCTCCACCAGTTATGTGCTTAAGAGATAAAGGAAGCATTCCATCTCCTATGTCATACCTTCTTGCCTGTCACTAGCCTTTATGACAGTCACCAAGAATGTTTACAGCTTCCAACCATGGTCTCCAGCCTTTAATGGTTGTTCCCAATCATTTATCTGAGAAATAAATTTGTATGACGCTGGTCAAGTTAACTTCAAAGCTCCAATCGCTCAATGGCCAGTTCTATGACTTCACCTCAATGTTATCTTAATGAAAAAGAAGAATGATTTATGTCTCTCAACACCATGTGAACTTCTCTTTATATAATGCTTAGATATGATAGGTAACAAATCTGTAGATATTTGATATATGGCATTAAGTGATAAGTAACATATTTATAGAGGATATGTAGTGTTTTTTAAACTCATGAAACAAATCCATGTTGTATGTTTTGATGTTGCAATCAAGATTGGTGAGAAAATTATATCCACATCCTAATCGTATTTTCATTTACTTATTGGTAATCCTAGATGATCCGATATCGAATCACTCGGCATATGGATGGTTTATCTTTTTTCTTGATTAACCATTTTCTTGTATTCTATATTGGGAGTGGATGGAGACTGGAATTCTGACATACCCTTTGATGAGATTTATTTGATACGATGGCTTGCCAATTCTATCATTGGTTAGAAGTTGATTTTTAATGCCCAGTGTTTATAAATATTGCTTTTAACTTTATCTTTTATAATTTTTTATTGTTTATTATTTATTTATGGGACCTCTGAAAAATCTGCTTACCTTGTTTTTATGATTTTAGGTGTTCTCTTGCTGCTATAAAATTCATTGGTTTCTTACGTCAAAATCCTTCAACAATCTACAGCACATTTTCTGCCGATTGAGTAAGAATGGGTGCATTTTGCTGCTGTCTATGTGGGGAGGACTTTGAAGAATACACTCATCCAAGCAATCCTGTATACAGGCATTGCATATGCTTGAGATATTTTCTACACCAGCTGTTCTATGGGGTAATTTTTGTTTTTCAGACGGGTCTCAGGCCCTGGATGTGTAAATTGGATGGTTGCGTACTCGACAACAGCAATAAAAACAACATCAAGCCTTTATCCCACTACGTGGGGTCTACTAAATTAATCCTTTTTGTCCATTGTGTCCTGTTAAGGGACAAATTCTCATTTAAATCTAATAAAGAAAGATCATTTCTAATATTTTCTAGTTGATAAAGCATTGTTGGTCTCATTATCATCTTATAGAATTTTCCCTTAAGTTTGAGGGGGGGTTTTCTATCACACAACAAGCCCAATGCATTCCTCCACTTCAACCATCCAACCTGAATTCTACTAATAATATCCCCATCTATGTCACCATCACTTTGAACAATAGATCCAAGATATCTAAATGTGTACACTTTTTAATGACTTAATCGTCCAAAGTCACAATCCCCCCACTAGATCTATTACTACTAAAAAATTACACTCTATATATTCAGTTTTAGATTTACTCAAATGAAAACTTTTAGACTCTAAGATTGACCTCCATAATTCAAGTTTAACTTCAACTCCCTCTCTAATCTTATCAACAAGAAATGATTTATGTAGCCAACCAATATAAAATTTATCAAGCAATCATGACATGAATCCATTAATAGAGAAAACTGATTCATGTAATCAATCCCACATTGTGGAATAAAGACTTGATATTGTTGTTATCCTTAATCATCTATAACTTAGCTCACTAACATACATTATCTCATCTGAATACTCTTTTCCAATGATTTATTTCCAATTGACCTGTAACTGTTGACCTATAACTGCCAGTCGACTCCAACTACCCAACCGACCGGAACCCCCACGATCTCACGATCGTTCAAAACCAACTCCCCACGCTCACATAAAACAACGATGCCCTCCCTCATTCGCTCTTACGCACACAGACACTCTCAGAACCGCAAGCAAAGAAGAGGAAAGAAAGTTTCAGAAAACTTACTTTGGGCTTTCAATTCGTCGCTCTGCCATAACCGATTGAACTCTGCCGGACAACGCCAATCATCGTCTTTGCCTCCGACGTCTGCCTTCCTCCATTTTAACTTCAACAAGCAGTCACCCTCCGTCGACATCACCTGCTTCGACATCATCCATCTCCGGCTCCAACTGTCGAAGCCATCGTGCCCTAGGACCACTTGATTTGCTCATTTGTTCCGGCCGAACCCTCTGCTCTCAGCCGACAACTTCCAACCTCCTTCACTCGCCGACCAACCCGAAGCCTACCGCCGACAAGACCGACCCCAGCCTCCGCCTGCTCTGGCCGACTCCAACCGTGCGTGACCTCCTCCGCCTCCGACTCCTGCTCGGACTCTATCCTTCTCTGTTTCCGATTCTCCCCTTTTCTCCATATAATATGAGTTATTTATAATAATATAATATATATAATATTAAGTTATATATTATATAAGTTATATTATTATAATATAATACATATAATGTTAAATTATATATATTATATATAATATCTTACATATATAATATTATATCATATATTGAATTATATATATAATGTTATATATATTATTAATAATATAATATTATATATGTAATAAAAAAAAAAAAGAGAGAAATGTGAGGATTTTCAACAGGTGGGAGAAATTTGAAGGAAGTCCCGGGGTTGATCCGGTCCCCCGAAGCCCTTGGCCGTCGAGTTAATCCGGCCGAGGGAGCACAAACACCGATGGACTATCGCTCTCTCAAATCTCCTTGCCGTTGATTCGCTCCGACCGAGTCGAGCCATTCTCTTACCTCCCAGCATCAGGGAGGGGACGCCGGAAGGCTACAAGATTTTCGAGGGGGCTGAAAGTATTTTTTTTTAAATTTAAATTAAATTGTTTAAATTAGTAGGTCGATCATCCACATTAGAAGACTTGAAGACTCTTTTATGGGATCAATTCGCTCTCCTAAATCTCCTCGCCGTTGATTTGCTCTGGCCGAGTCGAGCCACTCTCTTACCTCCCGGCATCGGGGAGGGGACGCCGGAAGGTTGCCGAAATTTCCTTAAAATTTTGGGACTTAGCCAAATTTTTGAAAGATTAGAAAAATGCGCACCAATTTAATTTGGAATTAATCAATTAAATAATTATTAAATTAAAATTTAATTTCAATTAAATTTTATTTAATTAATTGATACAATCAATTGGCAACAAGCAATTGTCTCAATCAATAATCAATTACGATATCCAATCAAGCATCGGCAATCAACTGCGATCTCTATCCAAGCATTGGCAACCATTCAATTTGCAAACCACGATCATCAAACCTTTTGAAGACTCAATCTCCTCGCCGTTGATTCGCTCCGGTCGAGTCGAGCCACTCCCTTACCTCCCGGCATCGGGGAGGGGAGACTGGAAGGCTGCCTAATTTTTCTAAAAAATTATGGACTTAGAAAAATTTTAGACTTAATTGAAAATTTTAAAGGATTGAAAAATATTCAATTAATTAGTCAAATACAACATCAACTAATGATTTGATTAATAAAGTTGCTAATACATTTCAAGCTCTTGATAAATATTACTATGTTTTAAAGCCAAACTTCATATTTGTTAGAGTTATCAAGCAATAAAAAAGTGACTTTAAATCTAAATTTTAGATAATACTACAATTCACCTATGAGAAGGAATAGGAATTTGTAGTGCCCACATCAACTAGCTTGCGAGCAAGAACAAAATACTTATATCAAATAAATCAGTCAATTTATGGGAGAAAATAGGAGAACTTATAGCAAGCAAAGTAATTCTCCTATGAATACTAACATGATCTCCTAATATTTATTGAATAATCATTCTCTGTAAACTATGTTGAGTGGGATAATAACGACAGAAGGATATCTTGTATGTGTTACAAATGAAACCTAATTTAGAGTGCGCCACCGGACCCGCAACATGTGTATAAGCGGACAGAAGGCGTTCATAGGCCCTTAAATGAAATTCTGGGCCATTGTTAAATAAAATCACTTGATTAAATGGGTCATATTTAAATATTTCAAAATGCCCCTTATATATTAAATATGATCCATTGAACTAAATACATCCCTGCATGTGCTCCGGTCAACATGTTAAAAGTATAAACATTAATGACTGAGAATGCTGCGCATGGTCAAATGCTACAACCCACATGTGCTCCAATCATCACCTCTAAGTCCTAAAATCCAACGATTCGAGAATGCTGTGAGGGTCTAATATTCAAGTTTCATCCTCCTCTTCGAAAGGACTGGAGTCGACCTAACTTGAATCATAAAATGCCTCCCAAAATCGTACAAAAATACAAGTGACCTTAATGTCACCCCGATGATGACCGTGTTGATCGAAAATCTCAACCGGAGGGGTCAAATCTCAAATCAAACAACAATTCAAATTCTTAAAATGAAATATATCACTTTAAAATTAAAATTAAAAATCATCCACCTCCCGCAACCGTTTGTCGGGGGTGATAAATTTGAAATTAACCTCAGCTCACAAAGAGCGAATGCATGTTGGGTGTATCACTACAATTCATCCTCAAATAGTCTATTGCCAACAGGGACGTGGCACGTGCCCTGTGATCGGGTGGTTTTGTCGCAAAATGGCACCATTATATTACGATCACAGCCAAAGCCCGTATGTTCCCTAAAGGCGTCAAACCCTTGAGCGATGAATCATAGGGTATATTTGATAAGCATGAAGCCCTCTGTAAGCTAAGTTAGATTCAGATATATCCCCTTAGACAAACATCAACCCAGGTTTACAAGGTATTCTTGGACAAAGCAACCCATGGCTGCCGACAAGGTGCTTTCTGTCAGGTTGGGTCGACTACCTCCTCTGACTAAGTAGATCAGGGATCATGACAGCCCAGGACGACGGAACCATGGGATCTTGATCGGGCTCGTCTTCATTCCCCCCACCACAAGTTTTAAGTTTATGGTGATAATTTCTAAATTCCAAATTTCAAAATCCAAATCAATAAGATCAAATTTAAACCCTAAAATTATTGCTATTATACGATAGGTTCATAACCTATACGACATCCTTAACGACTAGCCTTAATTGAAAGTTCTCTTCTGTTATTAGGAGGGGTAATTAACTATAGGGGTTGCACCTATAGGAAACCAGAAATCAGATCAAAAAGTCCTCACAAAATGAGGGCGAAATCTCTGAGTAGTGTCTTATCTAAAACTCAATCTGCCTTCTGAAAATTCCCCCGGAACCTAATCTCGTTAAAACTCCCTGCCGTCATCGTCACACAAATACTTAAAAGAAAAATAAACCGATGGCGTGGAGAGGCCGGGAACACACAAATATAAAATGGAATTTTCGGAGCCCACAGTAACATATTCTTTTAGATAGATTTTGATTCATACATTATGAAGTATGATTTCTTTATGAGGATGCATTTTCAAGTGTTCTTATTTTTTTGTTTGTGCATTGCAGCAATTTAGCAATTTATGGTAACAGCTACAATGTAAAAGAAAAAAGTATGTTCAGACAGATTAATTCTTTATGTTCAACAATCGAACAAACATAGTCTGGGATAAAACACAGTCCTCGAGAAGTTTTAACGCAATTTTTATATCTTTCTTATTTTTTGGATCATGAATATGTTCTCTTGTTTCCGTTACTTTGGATGAGTTTCCATGATGTTGCATCTGCGGTCTCTATATTACTTTAGGGTCCTTTTTTATGAATTCTTGTTTAAATATGTCTGCCAATGGTCGTAAGCTATCTCAGTTTATCAAGTTTTCGGTGTTTGAGTGTATTTTTCCATCTATCACTGATATGTAAGCTAGCTTTGTTTGGGACGGTTTTATTACCGCTTCTTAAAGCAGCTTTTTTAGAATAAAAATTAAAATTTTTGTACTTGAAAGTTGTTTTCAGAAGCAGTAAGAAAGCCGTCCCAAACGAAGCCTTAGATGCATTTCAATCCTTTTAATTCGGACTACTGATGCAGTTTTTGTCTGCTGTAGTTTGGTCCAACATTTCATAGAGTTGATGGGCGAACTTCTGCTGCAAATGTGGCCACACCTTTGACTTCAACTGCAGTAATCACTTCTGTTGACACTTCTTCGTCTGATACTCAGTGCCTTGTCCCTAGACCTCCTCCATTTGAGAGTGACAGTCGGTATTCTCGTTCACAGCGAGATGGTTTAATCTCAAGGCGTGATAAAGCCGTGAACCACGGTCAAGACAATCAACACATTCGAAGAAGTGGTAGCAGCGCTGATGTGGAACAGTTGGGTGGTGGCAAGAAGCGGAATAGCGTAAATGCTGAAGAAGAATCCAAAGTTAGTCATTTTGAAATGGAAGAAAATCTGCCTGGCAAAATATATTCTACAGGTTATGTGCTGAAAAATTTAGAAGATGAAGATGTTTGTCCCACCTGTCTGGAAGGTAAATTATTCATTAAATTTATGTTATTATGAAATTGTTTAGGCCCATAAATATATTGTTATACTCTCTGAAAGGCTATGTTGCACTGATACACCTATTTATGAAGGCGTGTTGTATTGGATATTTGTCCGACACGGACACACGTCTGATACGGCACCGATACGTGTCGTATACGGCTTAGCCAAAGCCGTAGCCAATTAAAATAATGTTTAATTTCAAAATGATACACTTATCGGGTTCGCGTGTCCCTTGAAAAATGAAAAAAATGACGCATATTTCACATTTACTTTGGCGGTTGCGAGCAAGTTTCTCTCACTTCCGAACCCGCGAGCGTAAGTGTGCATCTTGGGTTTATGTTCAATAGAAGTTCAAAGACAAACCACTGAAGAGGTTAATCCTATCATTCCTTCTATTGAATAGTTGAAACTTCATGTGCTAGACAATTTACATTTATGTTGTTGTTGTACTAGACATTTAATTCTTATTTTTATTTTGATATTATAAGCAACGAGACTACAAATGATACTGCTTTAATTTTTTTTGTCATTTCAAATATTTATGCTTTTAATGTTTTCTTAATTTTTATGTATGATATAAATTATAATGTCGTGTCTGCGCCCTACCCGTATCCTGTATTTTTAAGAATTGACATATCCCGTATCTGTATCGTGTCGCTGTATCCGTATCAGTGCAACATAGCTGAAAGGGTTTGCCGACTGAAATTTCAATTGTTTTCCCCTAATCATTAGAAAAATACTATTATGCCGATTACGGACAGTTCAGTCTTGTTCTAATTATGCTTTGTAATCTCATCTGCAGAATACAATCCAGAAAATCCAAAAATCAAAACAGAATGTTCACATCATTTTCATCTTAGCTGTATATATGAGTGGATGGAAAGAAGTGACAGTTGCCCAATTTGTGGGAAGGTATCAGATAATTCTTTTTTAGTTATGACTTCTGTTTTTATTCAAAAATGGATATGTGGATCACCATTGCTAATACCTTTTTATTATTTTCCTTCTATGGAACGTTAGCTGACTAGGACTTCGTTTGGGACGGCTTTTTTCCTGTTTCTTAAAACGGTTTTTTAGTACAAAAATTTCAATTTTTTATTAAAAAATCGCTTTAAAAAGAAATAAGAAAACCGTCCCAAACGCAGCCTAGATCTTTTTGGTAAATGCCTTGAATCCAACGCACAAATTTATTGGAAGGTTCTTTTTCATGCGATGAATATATATCTACTTTATTTTCTTTGGTTTTGTGCAGGAGATGGAATTTTGTGAGAGCCCCTGATTCAGTTCCATTAACCTACCTGAAGCTCCATGGCCAAATGCTGAAAGCATCAGATACTGGAATAATGTGTAAGGCTTCGTTTGGGATAGCTTTCTAACTGTTTTATAAAGCAATTTTTTAGTACAAAAATTTCTTAAAAACAGGAAAAGAACAGTGGCTAGAAGCTGGCCCGGGGTTCATTTGGGACAGCTCTGATATTGTTTTATAAAGTAGCTTTTTAATATAATTTTTGTTTTTAAAAAGAAAATTTTGTACTAAAAAATGGCTTGAAATCTAAATAAGAGGATTGGAGCTGCTGCAGGAAAATAAAATATAATGGGTTTCTGTACAGCATTTGAAAATCGATTTGATTGTTACAAGATTCTCATTTACTGTATAGAGATTTTTATTGAGTTGAAAGTTCTGCTATATTACTAACTATCATCCCTAACAGTGCTGTTGAAGGCATTGCCTGTTTGTGGGAAAAGTTTGCATGAATATGTCAATTGAAAAAAAATTATGTCATGATTTTTTTGATATAATTTATATTAGAGTAGGCTAAAAAATTATTAATTTTATTTTAATTTTAAAATTAATAATGCTAATTTTGAGATCATCATGATATAATTATATCATCATGTCATTGGTATTCTTTTAATATCAAATTTTGGATTGCCTTTTTTAAAAGAGTTATTATTCTGTACCAAATTACATTTTAATGATATGGTATTTAAGTACAAGATCAAACTTTTCACTATTGTTAATTTCATTAAAGGAGTGATTTCACTAAATTTTTTGAATAAATTATTCTTTAGCTAAATGCATCAAAATATTCATAATGGGATGAATGATTTGCATGAAATGATGATTGCAATTTTAAGGTGTAGATGCATTCAAATAGTTCGGTGGCAAATATATGGGTGGTTGATAATATTTTGCATGTAGTGGAACAATTTAATTGATAAAATATAATAAGACTAATAAAAAGGGATTTTCTAAGTTGTCTGAATATTCCTTTTGTTTTTTATGTTTGATGAATAGGTAAAATATTCACAAAAACTAGCAGGGGGATTTATACACGTAGTCGATAATTTTTATGTGTTTACATATCTAATGCATAAACTTTAATTTTTTTACTTATATAACACTTGTTGATACGTCATCAAAAAATTATCTCGATCGGACATGAATCTCGATGCAAAATCAAGTTGGAAAATTCCAAAATTAAAGTTGGGGCCATTCGAACACCGATTTCAGTAAACTTATAGTTGAACTAAGCGTCTCGAGCAAGGCTTTTAAAACCGGACCGGACCGGCCGGTTCAACCGGTTGAACCGCGAACCGGCTGGCCGGTTACGGTTCGCCTGAGTATCATTTTCGCGTCGAACCAGTCTCGGACCGTTCGAACCGCCGGTTCAACCGTTGAACCGGCTCCGGTTTCTCATAACCGTTTTCGCTTCACGTCGAAGGGTTGGCTTCACTGGCGGATGCAGGCCCCCACTGACTTTGGTTTGACATCAACTGACTTTGGTATAACATCAAATTAATATTATTTATGGGGAAGCAAACGAACCGAACAAGATTTGGGCTTTTCGATTAATTTCAAGCTTGTCGACCCTCTTCAATTCACAAACAATATTTATTAGAATAAAATCGTGCAAAGTTCGCAAGTCTGCAGTCTGCACTTCCCAAAATCGCCCCACCCATTAGAAGCCTCAAGCCTCAAGCTGGCATTGTTTGTTAAACGGTTGAATATGCATTTGTTTATATATAAAAAAGCTCATGAACTGCACACGGTGTGGGACTAAACCCCACAGCTTTTTTTCCCTTTTTTGTTTTCCTATGGCCATGAGGAGATTAGCTGGAAGTCACGTTTATATATAAAAAAGCTTATGATGTCATTTTTTTTCCTTCTAAGTTAATAATTCTAATTAATTAGTTATATTACTAAAAGTAAAAGTTAGAGATATGTCTAATGTATACTGTTAAAATTAAAAATATTAAATTAGTAAAAAAATACTAAATTAGTAGATTTAATTGTATTTATTTTTAAAACTCTAATTGATCCTATATGATTTTCCTTTAGATTTAAATGTTTGAATTTATTTGACTAACATTTCACTATTATATAAGTAAATGTATTATAATTTTTTTCAATTTTTGTTATATATTTATAAATAATTGTGTCATTATTATAATATTTAAATATAATAAATATTTATTACGTCATCCGGTTCGACCCCGGTTCGACCCCGGTCGAACCATCAAACCTCTAACCCCTCCTTCTTCCGGTTCATTGACCGGTCCGGTTTTAAAAGCCTTGGTCTCGAGAATACAAATCCAACACAATCCGAGCCCAAACGGGTCCAAATCAAGGGTTAGAAGCGTTGTTGGAAGGTTCAAACCACAATTTGGATTACCAAACGGTTTCCAAACATAACATGCTTATAGTCGAACGAGCGGATCAACGAGACGAATCCAATGAGCCCAAGTTCATCGTATTCCAACATCACTAAGACATTCAAATATCTATCAAATGTTCCATGATCAAGGGATTCAACATCGGCCGTCAATCCAAACACTCCCCATTTACCCTTGATCATACGAGTCATGCCACTCCATAAATCTATAAATAAACCCCTCATTTCTCTTGAAAGGGGACCAAAGAAAGAAGAGAAGAAGAGACTGAAGAATCTCCTCTTCGACCACCGTCTGACGTCGTTGCTCCACCGGACCACCACCTGAGGCACTCACCTTCACCGGACCATCACTTGAGGCCCTCACCCTCGTCGAACCACCACCTGAGGCCCTCATCTTCGCTGAACCACCACCTGAGGCCCTTACCTTCGTTGGACCACCACCTGAGGCCCTCACAGTCACCGGACCACCACCTGAGGCCCTCACCCTCATCGGATCACCACCTGAGGCCCTCTCCCTCGTCATACCACCACTTGAGGCCTCACCCTCGCCGGACCACCTCCTGAGGCTCTCACCTTTGCTAGATCACCACCTAAGGGCCTAAACTCTACAAGACCACTACTTGAGGCCCTAAACTCGGCCAGACCATCAATTGATGCCAGTGTTCTGCCAAGTTAATGTCGGACTACTAACTGACGCCCTAACTTCCAAGTGACGCCAGATTTAACACTAGACTTCAATCATATGGTTGACATTTGTAATCTGATCACCCTCAAGGACGAGTCAGCTCACTGTACTCAACTCAAATTCTAGTGAAATATTTTCAACTGGGCTAGGCCCCGTGGTTTTTCCCCTTTCCAGGGTTTTCCACGTAAAAAAAACTTTTGCTCTCTATGTGTGAGATGAATGTCTGTGCAACGCTAAGACGTAAAATTACAACTCTATCGCCGCGTATATTATAGCCCTCAACACTTGTATTCTTTGAATATGCCAAAGACCTCAAGCTCAATTTGCTTTGAGGCGAGGAAGGTAAAAGGTGCATTTTTTCAAAAGCCAAAGTGTAGTCACCAAGGGTCAAGAATCACTCACCATGGATTAAGGATCAAAGAAAGGGGTCTGATCAATTAGGGCCTTAACGATACATTCTTTTGAAGTGCACCCTGCCTTATTAAGAACTTACCACTTACAAAGCTTTGCTCAATTGTGAATGGCTTTTATTATAGCCCTCTTTTTTATTCTCTCAATAGTGTGGAGTTGATCTCCACCTTACATTAGAGGTGGGTAGATTTTCAATCATTAGAACCTTATCCCTACCCACCTCTAAATCTTTCCTAGAAATCTTATGTCCTAACATTATGCTCTCAGTTACCATAAATTGATATTTATCACAATTTAACACAAAATTTGTTTTTATGCATCCCTATGAAATAGTTATCAAATGATCCAAGCAAGAATCACATGTAGTGTCAAAAATAGAGAAATTCTTCATAAAAACCTCAATCCCATAGTAAATCAGATTAGAAAAAATAGACATCATGTATCACTAAAAAGTAGCTGGGGAATTACAAAGCCCGAAAGGCATCCTTCCAAAAGCAAATGTATCACAAGGACAAGTGAAAGTAGTATTGTCGTGGTCTTGAGGGTGATATAAGAACTTGGTGGTACCCTAATTAATCATCTAGGGAATAATAAAAGGAATGTCGAGCCAACATATCTAACATCCTATCAATAAAGGGTAGAGGAAAATGATCTTTCCTAGTTGCCTAATTCAACTTCCTATAGTTTATATAGATTCTCCACCTTGGCATAATCCTAATAGGAATCAATTCATTATGCTCTTTGGTCACTATAATTAGGCCTCCTTTCTTTGGGACACACTGTATAAGACTCACCTAGAAACTATCTGAGATTGGGTAAATAATTCTTCTATCAAACTACTAAGTATCTCCTTTTTACTACTTTCATGGTGAGGTTATCTCTTTTAGGAATCAGCTTTTCGAATAGGATTTTCCATCATAATCTTATGCATGCACAAGAATAGACTAATTCCGTTAATATATGCAATTGCTCAACCAAAAGCTCTCTTATGCTCATTAAGAACCCTAATCAATTTACCTTCTTCCTCTTCCCCTAAGTTAGCAAAAATTATAATAGGCAAGGTTTATTTCTGTAATATCTCGTTCCCTTACTGTTCCTCTCTGAATTGGATTTTCCTCCCAGAATCGGCCAGGACGAAGTTGAGATCGTCCAGGCCGATCAGTGCATGGAAAACAGCTGATTTCTGGAGTGTTTTCTGGATGATTTCTGGACAGGATCGTCCGGGCCGATCGTGAGATCGTCCAGGACGATAGGTACTGTAGAAATTATCGGCCAGACAATAGCCCTGGGTGAGGTCCAGGACGATCAGGATTTGGTCTGATCGTCCCGGGACGATGTGAATATCGGCCTGGCCGATCAGTTCACAGATATAAGAAAATCAGCTCGTTTTGAGGAGAGAGAAAATCATTTTATAAAAACGAAAATATCTGAGGAGAGAGAAAGAGAAAAGGAAAAAGAGAAAAGCTGGTTTTCGGAGACCGCGGAGCGCTTTTCGTCCGACGCTGCTGTTGGGAAAAGTGAAGATCTCGTGGTAAGGACTCCGAACCTTACTTCTGTTTTCGAAGATATTGTGTTTTGACCGAGTTGGGATCTGTTTTGTGTTTTCGTAGTCGACTTTTCGACCTGATTTTGATTTGACACAACTTTCACCGCACAACTTCTAGTATGTTATAGATATGATTATTGTACACGATTTGACTGTATTCTACGAAGATTTTATCGGTCGGAATTGATTCTACGCGCTTTTAATTGAATAGGAAATTATCAGGATGTTTTCTGACTTGGTTTCTATAGAATAAAAGTCTTGCATTGATGTTATAGATATTCTATTGTAATTTGGTAGAATTTAGAAACCAACGTGTATTGAACGAACTACAACAGCACTATTGATATAGATTGACCACTACAACAGCATTATTGAACGAACTACAACAGCACTATTGATATAGATTGACCACTACAACAGCACTATTGATATTGAACGATTGATAACTACAACAGCATCATGACTAGTGTTTGGGCTTGTCGAGTAAGACCATTGTATGACATTGTATGATCTTGCATCGTATGGATTTCCTGATATGTATTGATTTATTGATTTCCGATTGATTTATTGATTTAATGGATTTATCGAATTGATTTCTTATCGTACGGATTCATTGATTTCATTGATAATCGTCGAGCATTGATACTATTGACCATTGATTATTGTTATGGACATAGATATTGTATAGATTCATTGATGATTGATCACTGAGCATTGATATGGACATTGATAGATATAGATACTGCATTGATAGCATGGGCATGGACATCGTATAGATTCATCGTATTGCTGCCTAGATTTTATAGATTCACTGTTGCTATTGTTCTACACCGTATTGACTGTTTTATAGATTCCTTGTCTCGTATCGCTTTTCTCTTTTGACTTCATTGAATGGATCGTATTGATTTGACCGTATTGATTTGATTGACGGATATTGATTGATTGCATTGATTTATCGAATTGCCTGCCGCTGCATTGACTGGTTTTATTGACTATGGATTTCCACTGCATAGAATTGATGATCATTGATTCATTGGATTTCCGCTGCATAGACTCATTGACCATTGATTGATTCAGATTGATAGATTGACATGCATATTGATAGCATCGCCTTGCTTTGATTTCAGTTGTAGGCTTTGGTGACCTGCTGGGCTATTGTAGCTCATTATATGTGGTTTAAAAAAATTTCAGGTCCGAGCAAGGCAACTGGAATGGAGTTCGATCAGAACGGTCAGACGAATCCTTTCGCTACACGGATCTTGGGGTATTACAATTTCTCTCATAAGAAGGCATACTTGAAATTTTTGTGCTAAAAAGTTGCTTTAATAATAGTAAGAAAATTGTTCCAAATGAAGCCTAAGGTTTTGTTTGAAAAATATTTCTTACTGCTTTATGAAACAGTTCTTAGTATGAATTTCTTTTGAATTTGAAATTTTCGTATTAGAAAGCTGTTTCATAAAGTAGCAAAAATACTACCCAAAAAAGGCCTAAATTGAATCATTAGTTAATTCAGCCATTTCAGTTTATTCTACTTTATGCATTTTGTATGTTAGCTTCATAGATTGCTTATCTGCAAGGTGTTTGAAAGGATCCTCGTTCATATGGAGAATCTTTTTATAATGTTGATTGTGAGGAAAATAGCCTAACTATTTTTTTTTTTTCCAAAAACAGATTTCATCATAGAAGGTTTTGTTTGGGACGGATTTTTAGTGTTTCTTAAAGCAGCTTTCTAGAAAGTTGTTTCTATAAACACTAAAAAAATTATCTCGAATGAAGCCTAAATTATATTTGTTGTTTGAAAAAATAAAATAGGTTGAAAGTTGTCCCAAAGAGGACAGATTATCATGTATAGAGTCCGAACGTAATTTTTGATCCAGACTTCAATCAGGTGAAGCCACATAGGCTTTTGTTAAACTTTCTCTCTCTTGTACACACTTGATACAAGAGAGAGAAAAAATCGCGTGGCTTTATTTGATTGGAGTCCGGACAAAATTCAAACTCCATGGTTAATAATTCTTTCCCAGACGGGTCCCTAATCAGTCTTTGATGTATATATATCTCAATGATCTTGAAGGACCTGATCAAAATCTTCCAGATTATTATATTATCACTTCTAGTTATTTTTATTTTTATTTCTCATTTTAAATTTTTGTTGTCCGAACTTATTTTGTATTTTTATTTCTGTTTTTTTTATTTTGTTAAAGTATTGTATTAGTCGATATCTCTTAAATTTATGTGAGGATTTTATCTTAATTTATATATTAATATTATATCTTAATTATGCTATCACAATTTTCATTATTTAAAATGAATAATCTAATTTAAATAAACTAATTATGTAAATACACGTGTATAAATGCAAGGATATTTAGAGAGAACTAGTATAAATATCAACAAGAGCTTTAGGTGCTTTAGGTGATTTGATTTCTGTTTTTTTTTTTTTTTTTTTTTTTTTTTTTTTTGGTTAAAATATTGTATTAGTCGATATCTTTTAAAGTTAATGTGCTTTAGGTGCTTCTTTCAATATCAACAAAAGCTCCATTATATTTTATCAAAAACTTATTGGTAAGTAAATCATTCTCTCGCTAGCTTTTATGTTTTCTTGATTGATTATGTTTATGCTCCTCTTATAAACATACTGGTTCATCATTTTTATTAGTATCATCATGCATTTTGTATTATCAATGAAAGTGAAAGATTATATAGTTTTGATTTTATAATCAAAACCATTCTGCTTGCTTCAAGCATTATACATTTTTCTTATATTATTGTCCATCTAATTTGGAAAGCCTGCTATTGGACAAATGGTCAATTTTTGTTTAATGATTTTACTGGTGCGAAAGAATTGATTACAAGCAAAAGAATTTCACTATTTTTTTTTCGAAAAATAAATATTTGAGAAGCTGGCCATCAGATATTTTTGTTATAGAGCTTTCGTGATTATAAGGGAAAGAATGCTTGAGTTTCAAACTTTAATATGCATATCCATTTCATTTTGCTTGAGTTATATGGATTGGCACGCATTTCCTTGTTTAGCTAAGTGTTTGGTTGAGCTATTTGACAATTTTATCTTTCACAAGGATGTCTAAATTTCCAATGTATTTATCATGTTCATCGAGATGGGTAGGGCTAAAAGCAAACCAAACGTTCGACGAGCTACTCGTTGTTCGGTTCGATTAAAGCTCGTTTGTGATCGTTTAATTAACTAAACAAACAAACTTTAACAATATTTTAAATACTCGATTATTAAATAAACAAACTTGAACACTAATGCGTTCGGCTCATTTATGTTCGCGAACAACATCATTTAAAGTTCGTAAACAAGCTCGACATTAAGCTCGATAAGAAGCTCGATTCGTATTCGATCGATTCGTGTTCGATTTTGAACTCATGAATAGGCTCGATAAAAATAATTAATATTTGACTATAGAATTAAAAAATATATAAATAATCATTGCCTTTGTTACATAGACAATTGTTTTTATTATAAATGTGTTTTTTCATAGATATGTTCATGAACATGTTTGTTTGATAGTTAAAAAAAAATTCGTTAAATATGTTCGCGAACAAGCTCGATAAGCACTAAACGAACGAACATGAACTGAACATGAACCGAACATGAATACTCATTAATTTAAATGAACCAAACATGAACACAAACAATAAATAAAAATGTAACTTTTAACATAATACAATGAAAAAAAAAAGTATTCATGTAGTTGATCCGACGTAGTATAAATATAATACTTGTTATTGTTGTTGTAGTACTTTATGTTAGGATTTAAAGGAGACGAAAATAACAAATCGATCGTCTCCGAAAGACATGCCAAATCATCGAGAAGAATTTTCGGAAGCGTACCTGAATCCATTGAAAAGCAGAATTAAGGCCTTTCGATCTTCCACGTTTAGAGCGGCGTTCTTCCAAAAAGAGCGAGAGACCCCTTCTTTTCACTCAAGATGGGAAATGAGGGAAATGAGAACTTAACCGCTTAAACTGGGGACCACGACCTTTTATACTTTAAGTGTATTTCTTTTATTTCAGTCCATCATTAAAATAAAATAAATACCCGGCCTCTACACAAATTAATTCCATACAAAATTTAATTGAGATGCCACATAAGCCAAATAATTATTTAATATTTAAATAGATCACGAATTTAATTGGCTTAATTTTCGATAGCAATAATGTATAAAACTGTATTTATATGTATAATAATATGGGCCCACTTATAGAAATTTCCCAACAATCTCCCACTTGGGCCACATATATATATACATATAATTATACATTCTGAAATAACTGTAAGAGCTCAATTTTGCTATCTTTCTCAAATAACATCTCTAGGCAATCTGGTCCATCAATCATATCAATTTAGAATCAAAGCGACCTTTGTTACATTTTTCGTAACAAGATCCATCAATGGTCACTATATTAATATAATTAACGACATAGATCAAGTATGGATGTGTAGCATGAAAATTTCATGTAATGTGATCTCAAATCATGACAATTTTTTCAACTGGTCCAATTTCATAACTCAAAAGAGTTATAATCAAAATTTCATACTTTATGCTAAACTGCAATTGAAATCAAATAACTGTATTTCAGAGTTTTCAAAAAAAAAATAATACTTTAGTCTGATCAGAAAATAAGTTCACAATAATTGAACAATACAAACAAACTCCCACTAAGCTAGCATATCAAAACAGATTACACCCATACGAGCCACATGCTCATGAAATACTTTAGGTGGTAATCCTTTTGTAAGTGGGTCTGCAATCATAAAGTTTGTACTAATATGTTCAATACAAATTTGAGAACTCTGAACCCTTTCTTTCACAACAAGAAATTTTATATCAATATGCTTTGATTTTGACGAACTCCTGTTGTTTTTGGAATATAATTCAGCTGCTTTATTATCACAATTTATCTTTAATGGTCTCTCAATGCCATCAACAATATGTAGCCCTGTGATAAAATTTCGCAGCCATATTCCCTGATTTGAAGCCTCATAACAAGCTATAAACTCTGCTTCCATTGTTGAAGAAGCTATAAGTAATTGCTTGACACTTTTCCAAGAAATAGCTCCTCCAGCCAACATGAAAATATAGCCTGAAGTAGATCTTCTGCTATCGAGGCAACCAGCAAAATCAGAGTCGGAATACCCCACGATCTCTAAATGATCAGATCTCTGATATGTGAGCATAAAATCTCTTGTCCTTTTAAGATACCTCATAACCCGTTTTACTGCTTTCCAATGATCCATTCCTGGGTTACTTAAATATCTACCAAGCATTCCAACAATGTACGCAATATCCGGACGCGTACAAACTTGAGCATACATAAGACTCCCTACTGCCGATGCATAAGGAATCTTATCCATCTCTTGCTTTTCAACTTCATTTCTTGGGCATTGAAGCAAACTAAATTTATCTCCTTTTGCAATGGGTGTATCTCCTGGTGCACAATCCTTCATGCCAAATCTGCTAAGCACTTTATCAATATAGGCTGTTTGTGATAACCCAAGTATACCACGGGAGCGATCCCGATAAATTTGTATACCCAGTACAAAAGATGCATTTCCAAGATCTTTCATTTCAAATTTATTTGAAAGAAATCTCTTAGTTTCATGCAATAAGCCTATATCACTGCTTGCTAGCAGAATATCATCGACATATAACACCAGTAGAATAAATTTACTCCCACTGACCTTATGATAAATACATTGATCAACAGTGTTCTCCTTAAAACCAAATGAAGAAATCACTTGATCAAACTTCTTATACCATTGACGAGAAGCTTGCTTTAAACCATAGATGGATTTCTTTAATTTGCAAACCAGATGTTTTGAATCAGAAGATTGAAAATTTTCTGGTTGCAACATATATATAGTTTCCTCAATGTCTCCATTAAGGAATGCAGTCTTTACATCCATCTGGTGTAGCTCTAAATCATAATGAGCTACAAGTGCCATAATGATTCTAAAAGAGTCTTTCGAAGAAACTGGAGAGAAAGTCTCTTTATAATCAATGCCTTCCTTTTGAGTGAAACCTTTAGCAACTAGACGTGCTTTATATCTTTCAATATTGCCTTTTGCATCCCTTTTGGTTTTAAAAATCCATTTACAACCAATAGGTTTTGCTCCTTCAGGCAATTCAGAAAGATCCCAAACATCATTGTCTTTCATAGATTTCATCTCATCTTCCATGGCTTCTATCCACTTTTGAGAATTAGAACATTGTTTGACCTGACTGAATGAGATTGGATCATCTTCCAACCCCAAATCAAACTCATGCTCTTGGAGATATACAATATAATCATCTGAAATTGTTGTTCTCCATTCCCTCGTGGATCTCCTTAATGGCACTTCAGTTTGAGATTGTTGTCCTTCTATATGAGTGGGAGATAATTCAAGATTATTTTGATTATCTGGATTTACAATTTGAATATTATCAGGCATAGTTACCTGATCATTTTCAATTGTAATAATAGGAATAGTAACATATTCCTCCTCAAAATCAAAATCTTTAATTTTATCACTCCCACTATATTCAACATCCTCAATAAATTTAGCATTGCCCGTCTCAAAAAATGATTTACTTGAGGAATCATAAAATTTAAACCTCTTGATCTTTCAGAGTATCCAACAAAATAGCAGCTAACAGTTCTTGAGTCCAATTTTCTTTCATTAGGCTTATAAGGCCTAGCCTCAGCTGGACATCCCCAGACATGAAAATGCCTAATACTAGGCTTCTTTCCAGTCCACAACTCGTATGGGGTTTTAGTTACTGCTTTACTTGGAACTCTATTGAGAATATAAACTGCAGTCTTTAAGGCTTCTCCCCAAAGTGATTCTGGTAAAGAAGAATGACTAATCATACTTCTAACCATATCCTTTAAGGTTCTGTTTCGTCTCTCAGCTACACCATTTTGACTTGGAGTCCCCGGCATAGTGTATTGAGGAACGATGCCACATTCTGCTAAATATTTCGCAAAAGGGCCTGGACGTTGTTCACCTGATCCATCATATCTACCATAGTATTCACCACCACGGTCAGATTTGACAGCTTTAATCTTCTTACCAAGTTGATTTTCAACTTCAGCTTTGAAGATCTTAAATACATCCAGAGATTCTGATTTTTCATGTATTAAGTATAGGTACCCATAACGAGAATAATCATCTATGAAAGTAATAAAATACTGATGACCATTCCAAGAAGCTGTAGGGAATGGGCCACAAATATCAGTATGTATTAATTCCAAGACATTTAAACTCCTTTTGGCACCTAATTTCTTAATATTTGTTTGTTTTCCCTTAATACATTCAATACAAATTTTAAAATCTGTATAATTAAGAGAATCAAGAATTCCATCTGACACAAGCCTTTCAATTCTTTGTTTAGAAATATGTCCTAAACGCTTGTGTCATAACATAAAGGAATTCTCATCAGTTAATTTTCTCTTTGTACCAAAATTATTTATATGCAAGGTTTCATTTATCTGTGAGGCAGAAATATCCAATTTATATAGATTATCAATTAAAGAACCTGTACCAATAACTTTAGAACACTGAAAGAGACTAAATTTTCCATTTCCAAATGAACAAGAGTAACCATATTTGTCCAAACATGAAATAGAAATCAAGTTCCGTCTAAATGACGGTACATAAAAAGTCTCACACAAATCCAAAGTACAACCAGATTCTAAGTACAATCTATATAAGCCTACAGCTTTAACAGGAGCTTTATTGCCATTTCCCACATAGATGAATCTTTCAGCATCAGTTGGCACTCTGCTCCTTAGACAACCCTGCATAGTCACACTTATGTGAGTAGTTGCACCTGTATCTATCCACCAAGTATGATTTGGTACTAAGGCCAAATTAACTTCAGAACAAACAAGATTCAGAAGTTTACCCTTTTTGACGAGCCAATTAGCATATTTTGGACAATCCTTCTTCACATGACCAGTCTTCTTGCAGAAGAAACAAGTAATAACTTGATCTTGCTTCTGTTGCACTTTAGGTTGTGAAGTCCCTTTATCTGCAGGTCCTTTAACTTTATAATTCCTTTTCCTTTTGGTAGCAAAATCATGAGAGGAAGAAGCTAAGTGAGCATTTTCTATCTTTTCTTGTTTCAATCTTTCTTCCTCTTGCACACACTGAGCAATGAGCTCATTAAGAGTCCATTTTTCCTTTTGAGTATTGTAACTTATCTTAAAAGGACTGAATTGTGCAGGAAGAGAGATTAAGACTAGATGCACAAGAATGTCATCAGACAATTCTAACTTTAATGCTCTTAGTCTTGTAACAAGATTAGACATTTCCATAATGTACTCTCTTATATTCCCTTTGCCTTTATACCGCATTGAAACAAGTTTACTAAGAATAGTACTTGTTTCGACCTTTTCAGAGCCTACGAAACGGTCTGCTATTTGGCTTAGGAATTTCTTAGCATTTTCCTCCTCAGGCATTGCACCCCTGATGGTATCTGGAATTGAGTGCTTCATGATCATAAGACTCATGCGGTTTGAACGCTCCCATTTTTCAAAATTTGCCCTTTGTTCAATAGTGCTTTCCGCAGTAAGGGCGGGAGGGCGTTCAGTCCGAATCGCATAGTCTAGATCCATACACCCAAGAACTATAGTAATGTGCTCTTTCCATTTCTTAAAGCTAGAGCCATTAAGCACTGGAATGTTATGTAAATTGGCAGATATAGAAGAAACATTAACTGAAAAAGAACAAAATTAACTCACAATTAGCAAAAGTATATGGTGGGCCCTTAATAAGATACCTAACACAACATCATAATTTAGTCTTTGGACAGAAATTATAATTTGTAAATGGTACTCTTAAAATTATAGTTAATAAATATTGATAATAAATTCTGCCAATAATAAGCCTTTCTTTGGACCGACTCATTATATGCATGAATAATCCAAAAATTATCACATATTTATTACTATATCTTTAGAGTCCGGCCAAAAGATAATCTTCCTTTGGGCCGATTATTTTTCGCATAGACTAGAACAATTCTTTAGCATTATTCAATTAATTTTAAAATTAAATAAATTGATTTAATAGAGGTCACTTTGGTGACATATTATTTCAATTTAATTTAATTTCAAATTAATGAATAATAATATCAAATGAGAAATATTCTCATAAAATAAGATTAGCATCTCACATTTATTTTATCCAATTCCGTAAACACAATAATAGAATTAATATTCCATGAAATAAAAAAAAAATTCATATGAATATTAACTATAGTGTGAAGAAATCCAAAGCCACTAAATAAGTACAGGAAATAGATATAATGAATTAATTAATAATGGCTTGTAACGATTCGATTCACGAAGCATCAAATTCTATAAAACTCATTAAGGGACATGCAGTTAAAAGCATTTGCATTAATTCGATTTTGGCTTGTATAGGCAAAACAAGTCAGTTATAATTTAAATAAAAAATTCAAATATATGAAAAACATTAAAATTAAATGAGACATTAAAGTCTGTAACTTCCAATAGATGCTTCTTTTCATATTACGGTAACCGTAAATTAAACAAAATTGATTGTCTGTTCATCTTCTTCAATCGTCTTCAAGGTAAAAGATGAACAAATTTGATAATGAACAATGAACAATTAACAAACAACTGAATCGTTATTCATATAAAAGTTTCTGAATTTCTCAAAACTAATTGAATAATTTAAACAAAATAGTTTTGAATTTTTTTTTTTTTTTTTTTTTGACAACATATTTGCACAGAGAAAACAAAGAAATCTCTGCAACTAAAAAATACTCAAATCAACATCATGATTAGAGAAAAATTATTTCTCGGTGATTTAACATATCAACCTGGCTCTGATACCACTTGTTAGGATTTAAAGGAGACGAAAATAACAAATCGATCGTCTCCGAAAGACATGCCAAATCATCGAGAAGAATTTTCGGAAGCGTACCTGAATCCATTGAAAAGCAGAATTAAGGCCTTTCGATCTTCCACGTTTAGAGCGGCGTTCTTCCAAAAAGAGCGAGAGACCCCTTCTTTTCACTCAAGATGGGAAATGAGGGAAATGAGAACTTAACCGCTTAAACTGGGGACCACGACCTTTTATACTTTAAGTGTATTTCTTTTATTTCAGCCCATCATTAAAATAAAATAAATACCCGGCCTCTACACAAATTAATTCCATACAAAATTTAATTGAGATGCCACATAAGCCAAATAATTATTTAATATTTAAATAGATCACGAATTTAATTGGCTTAATTTTCGATAGCAATAATGTATAAAACTGTATTTATATGTATAATAATATGGGCCCACTTATAGAAATTTCCCAACACTTTATACCTTGAGAAAGTTAATTGTTATATTCCTTTTGTTTGATCTTACCTGAATTTTGAGTTGCATGATGATTTAAGATTTAGAGCAGCGTTCTACTTGAAGCTTTGCTTGATTATGTGGTAACAGAGTGCTAGGCCTTTTCTTTTATGATAATTTAAAATTAAAAATTTATGATTATAGACTAAATATTATCCGTACAAAATAAAATGTTCATCCACATCTTTATCTTTTAGATGCATATTACTTATCGTTGATGCTAAAATTGGCATATAAGTCTTAATATAGTATATATATTCATTTATATATGAACTTAATATTATTTCATTTTTAAATAAAATATAATTAAAATATTCAAAATATACAATTTTTATTTTCAAAACTTTTATTAACGTGTATTTAATGTGCATACAATAAAGCTAGAATAAAAATCATATTAAATCTCTCACATATAAATTATATGAACTCTTTAAAGTTAATTTTAGGTTATAATTAACTAGGTTAATTTATCATTTTTATATTTGCTCTTTATATTTATTTGAATTTTTTTAAATTTTTTTATAATTATTTGTAACTGTAAAATTTTAAATTAATCTCATTTAAAAAAATAATTTAGTATAATTTAATATTTTAAGAAAAATATTCTCAATTTTTTACATTTTATTCACATTTACTTATTACACATTTTTTATATATTCTAATGAAAATTTTCTTAGATATTTTGCTGATAAATTTTTACATGCCATGCAACAATAAGGAAATTATTTTCTACAAACCTCTAAGTGATAATTAATTCCTATTCATATTTATTATCATAATTTCTAAAAAATTTGTGCCTCTCCGATTATAATAAAACATATTTCTATTTAATAAAATATATGTTTAATATGATCTTTAGGGTAATGTACTATTATATATATAAGATTTTCCATTGCTTTTGATAAGCGACATCTCCTATCAAAATTCAATGTCCCTCTTTAGTGTAGAAGTCCAAATGGATGACCACACTTTCCTAAAAAATCCCTTCGCTAAAGTAAATTAACATTCTGCTGCCTATAATGAAGGCTTGAAGAAAGCCCACAAGGTGGCAAAGACTAACAATGTAGTTTCCACGATTACCATTCATTCTTTAATTATCTTCAAAAAGAAGTATCATTTTCCTAATGATCTTGTGATGAAGGTGCTTAAAAAGTCCTCTCGAGCATGTTCTTCTCCTCTAGGATATTTGACTGTCTATGAGTTCAATTTACGAGCAGGGCTCCGATTTCTATCACCTCCAGAATTGATTGATATTTCAGTGATATATGGAGTGAGTTTATCCCGATTCTCATATAGGGCCAAGTCTATTGTATTAGATTGATTGTCTTTTTTAGATATCATGGAACAATGTTCACTCTAGAGTGCTTCTCTCGAATGAGTCTATTCACTTGTAATATGCAAGGTCATATCATAATTAGATTCAAATGGCTAGATATCCGTACCCGAGATCTATCAAAGAGCTAGGCGAGTGGAATTTTATTTGTGCAAAATGATTGAAAATACTAAAGAATTTATTCATTCCCCTCATGTTGGAGTAGAAGATATCCTGAAGATGCTTAATATTCCAGATGTTGGCACTCTTCATTATGAGGTATGTTATATGGGCAACTATATAGAAGAAGAATACTTATTCAAAGATAGATTATCTACTCAAACGGGAAGGTCTCATACAATTATATTGAAGAAGTAATCCAGAGTTCAAGAAGAATCTACCCACAGTTCAAAGGTTCCTTCTAAACGATTAGCGAATGATGTTGATCCATAGACTTCGTCCAATAAGGTGGATGAGATTTTAGTAGATGCTAGCAAATGTCACAATTCTTCTATATACAGGTTACGCATTCAATAAGATATTTTAAAATATCAGTGTGTTGAACGTCGACGAGCTAAAAACCTGGTGAGTATCCACTTCTTTTTTGTTCTCATTTTTTGCACATTTATAAATATATGTCCTTTACAAATATATTTTTACTATTTTTAATGCTGCAATGCAAGAACCTTGAAATTGAGATAACTCAAACCTTGATTTGTGAAGGCCAAATACATTCAAGGTGAGTATATATGGAAATATGATAGCAAGGTCAAAGAGATGAAGATAATTGAAGAATAATTAGCATATTGCAGAGCTGAATTGGCTACTATGACAACTTCCACTACTTTGTAGAATCAACAGATGAATCAAATTCACATTGAACTGGTTGATTCACATTGAACTGGTTGATGCACAAATGAAGATTAATCATCATGTGAAGGACCAGCAGATCCTTGAGGAGAAGATGACATCCCTTGAAGGTAAAAACAGGAGATTTCAGAGTTTTATGTTTGTGAAAGAGATTGTTCTGTCAAAGGCCAAGTCCAAATTAGGATTATCATCTCCCAAAGCCATAAAAGGGTTTAAGAAGTATATAGCCTTTAAGAGCATAATTCAAGACCATGTTCAGAAAGCTAATTATCACATATATACTTTAGAGGTGAAGGCCTTGGAACAAGATTGTATTGAAGAAGGCTTTATTAGAGATTTTTTAAAATGAGTTCATCTAGTGCAGCGCAACAGTGGAGTTGAAATTGAAGGGTTGACACTTAGCTAGGCTTCTGATGATTCCCCTTCAAACTTAGGTGATGATGATATTGAAAGTGAGTTGAGGAAGGTCTTTGCCAGCGAGGATGATCATGTTGAAATTGTGTAATATTTTTTTGTTATTAGTTGTATAACTTCAACTTTTTTAGGATTGTTATATGTATCAGATGTTTGTGTTCATATATGATGTATGCTATCTTTTTTGTGATATAGCAAGGAGTTATTGATGTTCTTTTTTTCATATATGAACTTATTTGGTATTTTCCTTATGTTGGAATGTGAAAATTATTACAATGAATTTATTCAACCTAAGCAAATATAATAGACATCCTTATAAGATGTTTGACTTATTCTAAATTGTTAGTTAAAGTATTGTTTGATGACATTAACCTGCATGAAATAGGTCATATCAAATCCTCCTATGATTGATTATCTAGTAATTGAGATATAATGAAGATTGTATATTTCTCGAATTAAAGATAAAATATTAAATTTTGTTGTTTGCTTTTGATTGCGTTATGCTCTTTCTGATAAAGAAGACAACATCAGTAAATAGCAAACAACGTATTACTATATTATATAAAAGAATACAACAATTTTCCTGCTACAACTTAGGGATCTAGAAGAGTTACACAACACTCAACATAGAAGAGGTACATATATATGGGAACCACATGACATTCAACTTGGAAGAAATACATGATACAAGACAAGCAATATTATCATCACTTACTGATAAAACTTGCAAAGATTTTTAATGGTCCAAGTTCGATGGAGCATCTTTCCATTGGCATCCTTTAGCTTGAAGGTGTCAGGCTTGATCATGGCTGCCACCAAATAGGGACCTTCCCAGATGGGAGAGAGCTTATTGCGTTGGAGACCCTTTCCTGCTGCCTCAATGCTACGCAGAACTAGGTCTTCAATCGAGATACACCGAGGCTTCACCCTTTAATTATAGTGACGAGCAATTCTTTGGTGGATGCAGAAACTCTAAGTGAGTATGCATCTCTTACTTATAGGAGGAAATTCAAGTTATTTCTAAGCTTCTCCTCATTATTATTGAAGTCATAAATTTGAACCATACGACTAAGAACTCCAATACCTACTAGTATGACTACTTCTATACCAAAGCAAAGGTTATATGAGGTTTTGCCTATTAGAGTTCTAGTGATAGCATGATGATCCCATAGGACATTTGGGAGTTCCTTAACCCATTGCCCATCAACTTTCCCTATGTGTATCTTCAAATCCTTTAGTATTATTCAGTTTGTAACCACTGTTTGTCTATTTGCCTGAGAATGGGCTATGGCTATGTACACTAGTTGGATATGAAAATCCTTACAAAAATATGTAAAGTCTTTTCCAATGAATTGAGATCAATTGTCGGTGATGATCTTTGCAGGAATGACAAAATAAAAGATTATGTTTCTTTCATAAGAATTGTTTGGCGTTAACTTTTTGTGATCTTTGCCAGAGTTTATGCCTCCATCTATTTGATAAAGTAATCTACAGTCATGACGATGAATTTTCTCTGACTGATGGCTATACAAAAAAGTCTCAATATCTCAATTCCCCATTGGGTGAAAGGCTATGGGCTCTAGAGCAATGAAGACTCTGCAATGGGCATATGATGAGATTGGAAAGCAATTGACATTTTTTGTAATTTTGAGTGAAATCACGTGCATAATGTTTAATTGTGGGCCATTAAATCTCTGTCTCATGATCTTATAGGCTAATGTTCTTCCTCCAATATGCTCTCCACATATTCTTCAAATGAACCTCTCTAAGTGCATAATCAGCTTATGAAGGTGGGAGGTACATGAAGTATGGTCCAATGAAGGCTCGTTTGTACAACTCTCCACCAATAATAGTGAAGTTTACTGCCTACCACTGAAGTCATGTTACAATTGTTGAATCTTCCATAGCACATCATCTTGTAAAAAGGACAAGATGGAATCGATCAAAAAAACCTCTCTAGGTTCATCAATTGATTATATGACCCACGGACCTTGAATACGCGGTAATTAAATCTCCTCAATACACTTTCTCTTGAAGATGTCTCTAATTGTTGATGTAGCAAGTTTGGAAAGATTATCTGCTCGTGCATTTTTTTCTCAGAGAATATGGATAATTTGATGCTCCCTTATACGGGTCAAGAGTGACTTTCCCATATTGTAGTACTGGGCAAAATGGGGGTTATGGGCGTTAAATTTTACCTCAACTTTGGAGACAACCAATTATGAATCTATGTGAATCAATAAGTGTTGCACTTCACAGTCTATAGCCAATCTTAACCAACAATAAGGGCCTCATATTTTGTAGTGTTGTTCGTTGCGAGAAACTTCGGTCGGAGCCCATATTCAAGAGTAACTTGTTGTTGAGAGAGATTAACAAAATTCTCACCCTAGTGTCAAAATTTTCAGAAGCTCCATCGACATACAATGTCCAGCATGGAAGAGAAGGAGAAGTAGTCGATGGCTCGTTAAATATAAGAATGGTACATTTAACCACAAAGTCTGCGAGTGCTTGAGATTTAATGTCTTGTATAGGTAATTAATGGATGTCAAACTCTCCTGACTCCACTGACCACTTGATTAATCTTCCCAATGCTTCTATCTTTTGAAGGATGCTCGTCAACCTGAGATTTATATAAATCCCAATTATATGAGACTGAAAATATGGGCATAGCTTTCTAGTCGAGTAGACTAATGTCAATACAACTTTATCTATGATTGATAAAGTCCCTCTATTTTGGATAAGATTTTACAGAAATAACAGATGGGATGTTGTACAACATTCTATTCTCATGCTATGGCGGAGCTAATAGTGTAGGTAGAAATAACTTGATATAGGTAGAACTTTTCTCTTTGTATTGGTTTTGGAAATAGTGGTGGTGAAGCCAAATATTTTCTTAGTTGTTTGAAGGCTTCTTGATATTTATCAGTCTATTGGAATCCTGAGCTACGAGCACCTCTGAGTATCTTGAATAACACCAGATATTTATCCCTTAAGCAAGCCAAGAAATGAAGCAACACTGCATGAGACTTCCTTAACATTCGTTGGGGGCACCTTATCTCTTAGTGTATTGATCTTTTCAGGGTTGGCCTCAATCTCTCGGTGGGTTATCATAAAATCCAAAATCTTTTTGAAAGCGACTCTAAAGTACACTTGGCAGGGTTGAGTTGCAAGTTGTTGCGTCAAAGAAGATGAAATTATTGTTCCAAGTTAGATATATGTCATGATTTTTCAAGACTTTTTATCAACATATTGTCAACATATACTTCCAAAATGCGCCCATTAAGATCATTAAAAATCTTATTCATGCGACGCTGATGTGTGGCTTTAACATTCTTGAGCCCGAACAACATGGTCATATAACAATACAACCATTTATATGTTTGAAAAGTCGTCTCCTCATCCATAAGATCCAGCTTTATAAGATTATAACCAAAATAAGCGCCTATAAAGCTAAGCATATGGTGTCCATATGTGATATCGACCAATTGGTCAACATGAGGAAGCAAGAAACTATCATTCGAGCAGGCTTCATTGAGATTCATACAATCCACACACATTCTACATGCTCCACTAACTTTCCGCAACATGATAATATTCGTCAATCAGGTGAGATAGTGCACTTCTTGTATAAACCCATCTTCCAAAAGATTATAAATCTCCTACTCGATTGCTACTAGCGATCTGGTGCAAAGTTTCTTTTCATCTGAATAACCGACTTGTATGTTGGGTTCATTTTGAGGGAGTGCATGATTACTTCATGATCAATTGCAAGCATGTCGGCTGGACTCTATGTAAAAAAGTCTTGATTTTTATGTAAAAAAATCTGCATAAATTTCCTTCTCTTCATTTAAGAGTAGAGATCTAATCTACATAGTTCTTGAAGTATGCTTGTCTGATATAGATACAAAAGTGAGATTTTCCACGGGAGAAGCTCTTTGAGAAATATATTTATTTCAAAGGTTGAAGTTCTCAATACTTCAAGTGACTGAAGGTCACAATTGTACCTACCTAAGATAAGAGGATTGCGCTATTTATTACTCTCCTCTCACCATATCAATCATAGTGGGGGTAAAAATTTTCAATTTGAGATGCAAAATGGAGGCAATAATTTTAAAAATCGATTAAAAGGGTCTTCCAAATATAAGATTATAAGCTGACTCTAATTTTATCACAATAAATTGAATTTTGTTAGTAGCTTATCGAGAAAATTCTCCAAGTACAACTGGAATGCTAGTTGTCATTTCTACTCGTACTGGTCGATTGTTAAATCCATATAGGGGTCCTGCAAGAGGCTAAAGTTTTTCTCTGATGAGACCCACATTGAGAAAACTAGAGTAGAACAAGATATTCACGGAACTCTTATTATCCACTAAAATCTTTTTGACATGATAACATAGGTTGTTTATCCCCGTATTAATCCTCAAATACTCAAAGAATAAAATCAATCGCTTTGGACAAATAATTGCATTTCATTAATTATTGAATATCTAATTTACCATATTAGAAGGCTTCCAAAATAAAGAGAACATAAATAAGAACTCAATTACCAATTCACAAGGAAAATTTGGTCATTCCAAACATCCAAAAGAACATCTGTCTACTCTTTCTTTGAATGTAAGTCTAATGTGTTAGTTTAACAATTGTTTTCACCACTCATATTTTGATACTACATAAAATAATCAAGGATTTTGAGCTAAGATGCTATAATAATTGAAAGCCTTCTAAATAAAAAATAATAATTAAAAACCGATAAATTTCATACTGTCCTATCCAAAAGAACAAAACATCTTATGGCTAAGCATAGTATAACAAGCAAAGGTCTATTTGATATATAAGGAGTTCCAAGAAGATATATTTAAAAGAGCTCCACCGTCAAAAAATTTCAAGATTGCAGTATTTTATGTTCACAACCTGAAAATTTTTGAAGGGATAAAGTTAAAAATCTGGAAAAATAAACCTCTTTAATCTATAAAATTTGTAGTAGGCATTTCTAATTAAGGTTAAGGCTTCGTTTGGGACGGTTTTTTTATTGCTTTCTAAAACGGAGTTTTAGTACAATTTTTTTTATTTTTGTACTAAAACTCCGTTTTAGAAAGCAATAAAAAAGCCGTCCCAAACGAAGCCTAAGACTTCTGGAATGGCTTTTCTTAATGATGTTTAAATCAACTTTTTAGTACAAAAATATTAATAAAAAAGCCATCCCAAATAAAGCCTAACATAAAAGGGTAGCAATGCAACTGAGGTCTAGAAATAAGAACACAACTTCCTGCCAGCAAATAAATTATCAAAAAAGTTCCAAAAGGGCACTCAAAGTTCTCCAATTGCATGTAAGAATAAGCTACTTTAAGAATAATCATAACCAATTATTTTAAAGTATAATTTTTTATAATTGCAGAAAGCCTCAATAAAATATAAAAGCACTTCTGTAAAATGTGCCACGTGTCAAAAATTAATCCTGTCATTTGGCAAAAAGGCAGCTTGTTGCACTACAATAGGAAAAAGATGGAAGTATGTTTAGCCATTCGATTTTGTAATTACCCAATGATGAACTGACCTAAGCCTTCAGTCATCAACATGTGATGCAGAATGAGTTGGGAATCTCCACATGATATCAGCCCAGGTACTCTGACCATCTGCAACTTCCTTCACCACAGAAGCCACTTCATCAATGCTCACACGAATTTGCTCCTTGCTATCTCTCTCACGTATTGTCACACTGGAAGTGGAGTCAACAGTAATAGCAAAAGGAACGCCAATCTCATCAGTCCTTGCGTAGCGCTTTCCTATCGATGTACCTACAGAATAGAGAAAAATTGATCAAAAGTTCCCCCTAAGGCTTCGTTTGGGACGTCTTTTTTACTGCTTTTTAAAACGGCTTTAATTACGTAATTTTTGTACTAGCAAGCCGCTTTAAGAAGCAGGAAGAAAGCTGTCCCAAACGAAGCCTAAATCTCTCATATTGAAACATTAACACAGATCTGGTGTAATAGCCAGTCTTTGCCATAGTATATTTTAGTTACACGAAGAATTTGATACATATCGGTACATCAGGACTGTAAAAAATTCTGCCATCCATCAGAATTGCAAATGAATACAACCAAGGGTGAAAGTTGATGCCGTATACTAGAGGAATCAACATTGTTTCAGTTCATGGAGGTAGTTCTTGCTTACATACCAGTGATGTCAATAATGTGTGAAATCCCAGCGGACCTCAGAGATCTCGCAATGATTTTGGCTACCTCATCGAACTGCTGACTCTTGATCAGAGGAAAAACCGTGCATTTTATAGGAGCAACGAGAGGAGGAAATCTGAATACATTCAGTTGCTCGTCATCTGATTTGCTTGGCCTTGTATAGAAGGAATGCTCAAAGAGACAGTATATAATCCGTCCAATACCAAACGAAGGCTCTATAACAGATGGCGTAAAGACCCGTTGATGTTCCTTCTTCTTTTCCATGCTAATTGAGACCATGTTTTTCTTTATCATAACTGATTTTCCTAGTGTGCAAACTTCGAATTCTATTTCTCCTTTAGATTCAAGTGCAGCTTTTATTTCCAAAGCTTCAGCTTGGTTAAGGGCCTATTCATAAAGCAAGAAATTAGCTTAAGATTATTTTTGCCCAGTGGCAGGTTCGTGTTGCAGTAAGATTTGTGGTTGAAAACATGCAGCAGTTCAATTACTCACCTCTAATGCTTCAACAACCATCTTTTGGTTGCCCTTAAATGCAAGACCCAACTCTTTCTTTGATGGTGTGATCACTAGCTTCTGAATTCATAAATGCCACAATAATATCAATGACAAGCTTAATCTTCTGTGAAGTGAGAGAGTGATTACTTTATAAAATATGAAACGATGTTCTAAGAGATAATCATGTAGTAAGAGTTTGAAAGCTGATTGTGAAAGGCAAGGTCAAGAAGTAAGCAAAAATAACGCACCTCAACCTCTCTGGGTTCTGGATACGTTTCATGAGCAACCAATGACACACCACTTTTATCCTGTTAAAATAATTTAATTTGCACAATAACTTAATATTACTTCAATGATTTCAGTAGAAATGCTAGACAAAAGGAAAAAAATGATTGCATGGGAGCATACTCAATACAATAAACATAAATGGGAAAACAATACTACTACATACTATCAGCTATCATTTCAAATCCATTTCACCATTTCAACTTCCTGCAGGAAGAGAGAAAATTTTGGCATTGCTATGTTTTTCATTAAATATTTGCGAACCTACCGTATGAGCACGTAAATCATAAGCAGATCTATCTGCGATTCCAACACATTCAATCCATCCATATGAACACTCTATCTCAGCATCCCAACAGTCTGCCGCATAGTGAGCCATCTCATTCGGTAAATGCTGCCGGAAACGCAAGCGTTCTTTGTCTATACCAAGGCGAGTCAGAAAGAGGTATACTCTCCCAATGAAGTAACCAAGAGTCTCATTGTTGATGGTTCCCTAGGGCATTGTTACAAGGAAATCAGATAACATCAAAAAACAAAAGCCAGGAAAAACATAGCAGCAAATAAAGGAAAGAAATAACAGAACAAACCAACCTTCCTAACTGCTTCTCCAAGATCTATCAGCTTTGCTGATTCACCAGACAATTGCAATTCCCTTGGAAACATAAGGAACTCTAAGTCAGCCACATCAACAAACTTTGGATGGGATTTGTCTTCAGGATCCACAAAATGCTCAATCTCAGCCAATGTGAACTCTCGCACTCTCAGCAGACCTTGCCTTGGTGAAATCTGGAGCAAGTGTGACTTATTTGTGTGAGAAAGCAATTCAAACTACTGCACAGTATAAATGTCTGTGCAAATGTTGCTGCATCTATGCAACCACTCTGTTGCTAACAAGAAACGTACCAATAGACTTATTTCTGAAGCACTTTTTTGTAGGTGTGGAAAAAAAAGGATAGTCCAAAAATCCAAACCAAACAGGCTAAACCAATTTTTTTAATTAGATTGTTTAGGTTAGATTTGGCTTACACTTTACATTTTGCCTAGATTGATTTATTTAGTTTGAATTAAGTTTTAGGATTTGTCAAATCAAAATAGATCACATAATAAAGAGATTATATTTCCAATGTTCACTAGTTATTGTTACAGCCCGACAAATAGTACGGTGAAATCACAGCCTTCAGCTATTTAGGTATTAGGTTATCACTCCTAAACTCTTTATCCTCCTCGAATACCTAATTCCCTTGAAAGATGGAACCTTTTGTAAGGTTTCCATAGTTCTTTTTTTTCTGAGCCATTATCTTTTGATGAAATATATTTTAATAATTCATTAATTTAGAATAAAAGTATCAACTTAAACCATATCAAATCAGGATGGACAGCAGGTTGATGTATGCAGCCCTCACTTACATCAAAAAGAGGTTGTTTTGTGATTTGAACCACTGCATTGGGTGCTGAGTAAATGATATAAAATGCCAATACTTTGCACTCTATTAAAAAAACATTTGAACAATTAAATGTGAAAAAGAAAAGAGACAGAAAGGCAAGAGGAAATCAAATTAAATGATGGTTAAGATAGTTTGCTTCTGCGAGCGACTGAAACAACAGAGGTTGGGAATTAAGGCTCCACAGCACACAAACAGCAGATATAGCAGAGTCAAAAGAAACAAAGATGAATTGAAAAACAATACAACTCCAACATTCAATTAATGACAGCCTTCTTTTCTATAAAAGCTTTTTTGTTGAAGCCGAAGGTGGGGCTAAATTTTTAAGCTCCCTGCTATTTTGATGATTTCAAACACTTCAGCAAGTACAGACAGATATTCTCTTCTAATTGTTTAAGAAAGGTTTCCCTACTAGCACACTATACAACGTTTAAAATTGCGCAATAAAAGGCGCGCCTCAGCGCATTTTCGACCAATTAAGCCTCAAAGCCTACGCAATAAGTTTAGTTTATGAGGCTTACGCCTCAAGTTTACTGAGGCGCGCCATAAGGCGCGCCTCGCCTCATATATTTAAGGCGTCGCCTTTTTAAAATTTAACCTAATTTATTTTTTTTTCAGTTCGGACCCCCAGTTGCCGACGTGGCGCGCCTAGTGAAATGTCGACGTGGCATCAACATTTAAACTCTTGTAAAGGTCGAATGGCGGAGTCGACGTTTCGATTTTCAAGTTACAGTAAACTTTCGAACTTTCAAGCATTCACCCGGAGGAATTTCAAGCATTCTTCATGATGTGGACATCGACCAGAGGTTCAGACATGTGTATCGCCGTAGACAGCGCAGATCGACGGCCAAGATTCAGAGTTTATATTTTTAGTTATTTATGTATTTCTTTTATGCATTGTTCTTTTATTTCCTATTGTACCCTTGGTCTAAGTTGAGTCATGAGTGTAGCCCTGAGGGCAAGAGAGTCATTGTATTTTCTTTTTTTTTTTGGGACCTATATATAGGCCATGTCATGTTGTATTTTGGCTTAATGAATATTTGAATGAAAATTGCTTTTTTTTTTTTTTCTACTTCTTCTTGCATGAGGGCTTGAGAAGGGAGAGAGCTCAAGGGGGAGCAAAGCGCAAGGCCCACCAGTTGTTGGAAGAGTCCGCAACTCGTGGTTAATCTAGTGATTTTCTTGTTCCTACTCCCTACTATCATCTCCTCCATCTCCACCACGAAATTCCACCCCTAGTCCCTTATTGCCGCCGGCCTTGGAAGCTTGCCGCCGGCCATCACCCAAGTCCCGGCCGGCCACTTCACCGGCCATCCCTCATTCCCCACCCGACTCCCTCCCAATCAAATTCTAAATTTGAAATTCGAAATTTTCAAATTTTCAATTCCTTCCAAATTTGGAATTCCCATTTAGGAAAGTTTTGATGATCAATTTCAATTTCAATTTAGTCTTTTTTGGAGTCATGATAGAACGCTTCACATCATCATCCTAATTTAGAAACCCCTTCCTCTTAATTTTCCCTCTCCTCCCCCAAGCATGCCGCCGGCCCCCCTCATGGTGATTTCCCATTAAATGATAGTTTAATGCCTTGACCGTTTTGGAATTCTAATTGGATTTCAAATTTTTCCCTCCCGATTTACTTAAAACTGAAATTAACTTCAGTTTAAGTTTCAAACCTTATTTCCCTCCCCTTAATCATGCCGCCGGCCACCATTTAATGAGCACATTTAATGGCTCATTAAATCCCCTCTTAACTCCATCTTAATTTGAATTCTCTTTTCAAATTTCTCCCTCCAAACTTACTAGAATCTGAGAATTACTTCAGATTTTAGTAATTTGCTTGCCACCTCACCCCACCTAACCTCTCTCACCCATTGCACCCGCCTCCCCTCTCTTCCACCTTGGCCGAACTTCTCCTCTCTTGGAAATCCCGCCGGCCACTCCCTCTTCTCCTTGAAGAATCCTCCACGCCAAGCATGTATGGCGGACCCGGAGCTTGAGTGGGGTCTTGTATTCGACGCCAACGGAGAAATCGATCTTCTTAGATCTCTGTGTTTTGACGTTGGATTTGAAGACGACGCAACCCTTGAAGATTACTTGGAGAGAGTTACTCCAATCATTGTGAGCGTCATCGACCGACGATTCTCAAACGCCGATTGGACCGTCAACAATCGATCACCCTCATCCTCCTCCACACCGGCAATCTCACCGTGGATCAAGACCGTTGGTGTGATCCCCATCTTCGTGGCATCCTTGAGTATACTTAAAGCCTTCTCCCGCTAAACCCGACATTGAGTGTAAGTGAGCAAGGTACTCGTAGTGAAATTTCTTGATATTAACCGTTGGATTCTTTATTATTTTCCGCATTCGATTATTGTGAAACTTTTAAGATCTATCTATAATTGGGCTCAAACAACTAGCTTGTGATTGCTTATCATAACATTTTGATAACGGATAATTTCTTGAATCTCAACTTTAGATAATCTACTCTTATAGTGGTAAACTTTGTAATTCTTAAATAATTTCATGTGCAATTCTTGAACGTTTCACATCACTTCACTCAGTTTCTTCTAAGATGGCGTCACCCCCAAAGAAAAAGATAACTTAATGCTATGTTTTATGTTTCGTATTGCGTATTTTATGGTTATGTTATGCGTTCGCGTTGAAGGGTCTGAAGATCTTCCGATTTTATGCTTATTCTATGCGTATGCATGGCTTCTCGAAACTTTTTAAATGTTTGATACTGTGATGCCATCGTGTTTTCTCTATATTCAGGTTTATATGATAAATTTATGTTGAGATTTGAAACATAAAACCTAACCAAATTTTAACCATCGAGTAAATATGCGTAGGCTGTGCGTACTCAATGCGTCTTTTGTGCATACACAATGCGTACACGTTGCTTACTTAGTGCTTACACTATGCGTACTTTATGCGTGCGTATAATTTGCTGTATGTTTCGTACAATGTGCGTGTGATGTGCGTAATATATGCGTATGTTATGCGTACACTGTGTGTGACCGTTACTTATATTATGCGTATGTTGTGCTTGTTTTGTGCGTATCTCATTTACTTATTTTTAATCTATCATTTTTTACAATTTTCAGATATATGTTCGTCCAATTACCCATAGATGCTATGTTTCTTCGTTTCGAACAACCTGTGATAACTTTGCTCGGCAAATTACTCCTGAACTCAAGGACACATTGAAACATTTAAAGATGATACAGTTTTTGGAATTTCCTGGGTTTGAGCAAAATGTCCCTCTTATTTATGAGTTGATCTCAAGGTGGGACATTTCAAAACAATGCTTTGTTATAAAAGGTCAACCCATTCCTTTCACTGCTGATGAAGTGGCCCTTCTCACTGGTCTGCCAAATAAAGGAGAAGAAATATCCTGGCATTCCTTAGCACATACTTCAGTTACATCAAAGAAAATAAGGGATGACATGATGGAGTTGAACAAGCAAACCCCCCGGAGACTATGTTAAGAACGTTTATAATGTATTTGTTTTCAAATTTACTTTTTCAACTTAACAACTTCAAAACCCCTCGGTTGATCCAAAGAATAGCAAATAGTCCAGATCTTTTTTTGTCAATAAACTGGGCTAGTTCTATTAGGGAGTTTTTAGTTGGAGAGTTTAATAAGGCAGCCTCGAAGATTTCAAATAAGAAGCCAGCAGGTTACATCAACAGTTTTGTACCTCTGCTAATTGTGAGTGCTAAGTGCTAACTGCTAAATTCATTCAAAATTTTATTGGCTCAATGTGAGTGCTAAAATTTTCTTTCATCTTATGCAGATTTGGTTCCTGGAGCATACTACTATTCATGCTCCTATGCATTCTGACAAAAGGCCCCGTTTTCTTCGATGGGCTGATGATATTGTATATACTACAGAGGTGATTACTAACTTATTTGCTAATATAAGGAAAAGTCAGATTTGTAATGTCCTACAGGCAGTAAACCAGGAAGAAATGGATATGGTTAATGTCGAGAAATATCCACCAGACTGCCCTACACCCCCTGATTCCCCTCATGACATATCCACCCATCAAAACAACCCCCCCCCCCAATCTCCCCATCATACCCCACCTCCTCAGCAAGACCCCCACCAATCTCCTCAGCAACCACATTTAAGTTTTTCTGCTGAAGCACTTCAGTCTATACAAGAAACAATCATGAAATCCTGCCAAGAAACATGCACAAAACTTTTTCGAGAATTTGAAGACAGGCTGAGCATAAAGTTTGAAGATCTTACTGAGAGAGTTGGAGTTATTGAGGTCAAGCTCAATAATTACATTGATCAGAGCAAAGTAGTTCCTCAGAAAAGATCTATTAGCTACTCTTCATCTTCCAATAAGAGACAGAGATCAGATATCCAACCCCACAGCCCCAATGAACCAAATGAGCCAATCCCAGCAAAAGATCAAATCCCAACAAATGAGCCAGTCCCAGCAGAGTTGCTGCAACTTGTTCCATATACAAAACCAAATGAACCAATACCAGTAGATAACATTCAAATAAAACCTGTAACTTATGTTTATGCAACTGAAATAGAAAATTACAGAGGACTTATGTGTTTGACTTCTGAGAAGAGAAATTTTGTGCTAGAATGTTTGAAAAAGTACTCTAAAAGGTAAAAAATTGCAACTTTATTTTTGTTTGAAGATCTATATGCGTATGATATGCGTGTTGTATGCGTATGATATGCGTGTGTTATGAGTATGATATGCGTGGGTTATGCTTATGAAATGCGTATTTAATATCTTTTTTTTTTCCAGGGACGATAGTATCTTGTTTGTTATTAACATTCTTATTTGCAGATCTGAGATTAATGAGTTATTAAGTGACAGTTATTTAGGCAATGAACATTTAGATATTTTTGCCTATCTCTTACATGAGAAGTGTAACCTTATGCCAGACAAGTACCATAAATTTCTATACATCTCTCCAATCTATTGGGTTAGTAACTTAGTATTCAATTTATCAGTTTAACTATTGAATTAGTAACTTTGTATCCATTCTTAGTTCTTACATTTACTCACTTGCACTTGCAGGATAACAAAGGAAGGGAGAAATTGTCCAAATTGCAAATCGACCATATAACCGAGCTTTCTGTTTCTTCAAACAACATTTTATTACAACCAATCATTGATTCTAATCACATTACCCTTCTGGTTGGTTTGCTGAAAGAACATAAGTAGAAATTTTATGACTCATTGGTCCACCGCGTCAAAGAGCATAGGCTTGTTGTTCCAAAAATCGTAAGTGTTAATCTGTCAGATACTTAGGTCATTAGATGAACATAAACTCTTCAATTTTTAAAAAATTTATAGAACTAATCCTTGCTCTACGTATATTTCAGGTTAAAGGACTATATTCTGACACGAAAGGAGCTTTTGATAGTGATATCAGAAAATGGAAGCTTTCTACCATTAAAGGAATACCAAAACAGCAGAACTCTTTTGATTGTGGAATGTATGTCTGTAAATATATGGAAAGAATAATTCTTGAAGGCAACACTGATTGGACTGATAGTACAAATTGGCAACAAGACATGCCAAAGTATAGGGCAGAGTTTGCATATGAATTATTTTGTAAAACGTTGTCAAAATAACAGTTTTTCATTCTGTGTAATGTGTATAAATGCTTCTGTGTATAAATGTTTTTCATTCTGATTCTGTGTATAAATATTTCGGTGTATAAATGTTTTTCATTCTGATTCTGTGTATAAATGCTTCTGTGTATAAATATTTTTCATTCTGATTCTGTGTATAAATGTTTTTCATTATGATTCTGTGTATAAATGCTTATTTAAACATAATACACACAACGAACGCATAAAATAAGCATAATGAACTCGCAACATACGCATTAGAGTACGCATAACGCACGCATGATACACGCAGACATAAGCAGTAAATTTTATTTTCAAAATTCTATTATATATTTTATGAGCCTTTAGACAGGTATGGTTGGGAGGATAATAGGGTAGGTTGATTTTTTATGAGCCTTTATTACTTACTATTGCTCAACATTCATAGTTCTTCTATATAATGCGGGACCACTTGAATATATCTTTCAATTCTGTGTATAAATGTTATTTACATTGGTTTGAGTAAAAAATTATATATTAAACATAGAACGCACAACGAACGCATAAAATACGCATAATGAACTCGCAAAATACGCATTACGAACGCATATAGTACGCATAACGCACGCATGATACACGCACACATAAGCAGTAAATTTTATTTATAAAATTCTATTAAATATTTTAATTAATATATATCTTTGTTTGTAAGTTACTTACATTAAAATGATGAAGAAATATGAATATATGATGTTTATGGCTCTTGTTAGATTTGTATGATTTCATTTTCTAATCTTGAACATGATACTTGAACAAGTACAAATGGTTTATGGCTCTTGTTGGATTGTATTTAGGGAAGAGGAATAAGGAATATGATGTTTGTTAGGAAGTTTGTGTTTGGCAATTTCGTTCAAAGATTAGTGTTTGAATTTCTTATTTATTTTAAAGCAAAAAATAATAATTTTATAAATAATTTTGAAATATTTTTACATAGTACGCACAACGAACGCATACAATATGCATAACATACGCTTAAAACACGCACAACAAACGCATAAATTACGCATTTAGCACGCATAAAACACGCACACATTCTATTAAATATTTTTGATTACTTACATTTAGTATGGAGTATGGACTGAGGGGCCGTGACATGAATAATAATTTTCGTTAGCTGTGGACTGACGGGTGGCAGATATGGTTGGGAGGATAATAGGGTAGGTTGAATTTTTATAAGCCTTTATTTACAATTTATTACTTACTATTGCTCAACATTAAATTTTTCACTATATAATGCGGGAACGTTTGCCTTATGGCAAAGTGTCAAAGCAAGCTTCTCTTGTAAAAAATCTTACCTTCTGTTGTTCAATATAAATAATCTTTGACAACCAAGCCTTCCATTCATTACTGCGATACTTATCCTCCTCCCATGAAATTGATGCCAATAACTTGTAAAATTAAACCTCTCTAACCTGACCAGGTTTCTGTTAACAAGTTATTGGCATCAGGAACATGGGAGGAGGATAAGTATCGCAGTGATGGAGGGCTTGATTGTCAAGGTGATTTATATTGGACAAGACATCAATCATAATTCCTGTAGGAAAGTTGATGTTGTTGTCTTGTTGAAGATGTACATTAGGGTCTCTTGTAAAATTGTATTTGTTATAAATGTTCTTTTAATTTGTTCTGATATTTTTTATATTGTACATAGTCATTAAATATTCTTTTTTTTGTATTTAAAGATGTACATTAAATGTTCTTTTTTCTCTTTGACTTTATCTTTCATTAAAAATACGCAATGTTGACGCAGAGACCACGCACAAAAAACGTATGGTGAACGAATAGTTTACCAATATATAACGCATAAGATACGCATAATGTACGCACAATAAAATAATTAACACTCCCAGTACTCAAACAATACCTAGAAAATCATGTTTTATTAACTATTAATACAAAATCATACATTAAATTACATATGCTCCAAAACACGCAATGTGCACGTAAAGTGTACGCACAAAATACGCATAAATACGCATAGAGTACGCAGTGTTCTGCTTTATCGACGGCTCGACATTATATAATACTGAACACATCCAGCACGCATATTAAACCCTAAACTTATTTGCTTGGAGGTTTCTTCAACTGCGAGACTGCGAGTTGGGTTGCTGCCTTCTCCGTCTGACCAGCGTACGCTTCTGTCCGAGCCTCCGAGGCTGCTGTCTCCTCCGACCTGCATCAGGTCATATAAAAGATTAGTAAGAACTCGTTTGCTTCCTAAAATTTCTCTCATTCAGGATGGTCAAAAATAAGGATAAGGTTGCATCAGGTCATAGAAAAGATCCAGCATGGAAATATAGCACTCAGGTAGATGTAGGAGGAAGTGATAAAACATATGTCTATCTGAAATGCAATTACTGTGATAAAGTTGTGAAAGGTGGTGTGACTAGGATGAAGGAACACCTTTCAGGCTCTCACAAGAATGTTGCTCCATGCTCCAAAGTTCCTGATGCTGTAAGGGAAGAGATAAAGTCATACATGAATAAGTCTACCACATCAAAACATCTTGCACAGAAGCAATTTGAGGATAGAGTTGATGCTGGATCTTACTACGGGAGTGAGCGCAGCGTCAGGGATTCATCTTCTTCTATGAAGCCCATTTTATCTAGGGGTGCTAGAGGGCCTATGGATCATTATATGGTTAACACATCAGAGAATAGGCCTTCTACTACACAGAAGCTGGCCCCAGAAAATGCAAGAGAGGCGCGGAGAAGAGTGTGTAAGGATATAGGCAGATTCTTCTACGAAAATGCAATTCCATTTAATGTTGCAAAATCACCTGCTTATTACAACATGATTCGTTCAGTTGGAGCATTTGGGAGAGGGTTTAAACCTCCAACTATGTATGATTTAAGAACATGGATTTTGAAGGAGGAGTTGGAAAGCACTGATAAAAGCATTGAAGAAATTAAGAAGACTTGGGCCCAAACAGGAGTAACAATTATGTCAGATGGGTGGTCTGATATCAAACATAGAAGTCTGATCAACATCCTCATTAATAATCCTTATGGTACTGTGTTTTTAAGGTCAATTGATGCATCTGACCAGGTCAAAGATGCTGAGTTCATATTTAGATTATTAGATAGCATTGTTGATGAGGTTGGAGAACATTTGGTTGTACAAATTGTGACAGATAATGCAAGTTCTTATAAGGCTGCAGGTAATAAACTTATGGAGAAGAGGAAACATTTGTATTGGACTCCATGTGCTGCACATTGCATAGATCTGATTCTTGAGAAGCTTGGGGATCTACCTCAACATAAAAATGCACTCACTAAAGCCAAAAAAATAACCAAGTTTATTTACAACCACTCTTGGATTCTAGCTCTTATGAGAAAGTTTTCGAAGAAAGAAATTCTAAGGCCAGCCGCAACAAGATTTGCCACCGCATACTTGACCTTAGAGAGCATGCTGGATGCCAGACAACCTTTAGAGGCTATGTTCACATCTACACAGTGGTTGAGTTGTGCTTGGGCGAAGAAGGCTGAGGGAAAAGAGATTAGAAAGATTGTTTTAAATGACAGATTTTGGCAAAGTGTCTTATATGCCATTACAACCACTAGACCTTTGGTTCATGTTTTAAGGATGGTGGATGCTGAGAAGAAGTCTGCAATGGGTTTCATCTACAATGCTATGGATGAAGCCAAAGAGATGATTGCCTCCAACTTAGGAGGCAGTGAGGGAAGCTTTAGGGAAATTTGGAATATTATTGATGATAGGTGGGAACTACAGCTTCACCGACACTTGCATGCCGCTGGCTACTACCTAAACCCTCAGTATCAATATGCAGAGAACAAGTCTACAAACCCTGAAATAAAGTTGGGATTATATCATTGCATGGATCGTCTAATAAGTGATGCAACTGAAAGATCAAATGCTGACTTGCAATTGGTACCTTTTAGGAACAAAGAAGGTTTTTTTGGATTACAACAAGCAAAAGATACAATTGCCAAACGATCTCCAGTTGAGTGATGGATTCAATTTGGTGATGGGACTCCAGAATTACAACGTTTTGCTGTGAAAGTTTTGGGCTTGACATGCTCTTCATCTGGCTGTGAAAGGAATTGGAGTACCTACAACCAAGTGCATACAAAGAGGAGAAATCGCTTGTCGACATTGAGGATGAACTCACTGGTGTACATTATGTATAATAGGAGACTCAGAGATAGAAATTTGAAGAAAAAAGGATTAATGGATGATGAAGATCCTTTGCTTTGCGATGATGTGGCATCTGATGATGAGTGGTTTGTAGATGATGAAGTTGAAGTGATGCCGTCTGAATTACAAGATGAAGATTTAAATGTTGATTTCTTTGATGGTCTTAAAGCATCCACATCCACCACAACTCAAGAACAAATCAAAAAAGGTATATAAATAATATAGTTTTCTTTTCTTAAACTTTTATTAATATATTACACTATTATTCATTATGATATTGTTCAAAAAAATTTACTATTTAGGGAAGAGGAAGATAACTAATAATGAGGAAGAAGAAGCTGACTGGGAGATATTGGACTCTATAGGAGAGGGGGAAGAGGAGAGAGCAGCTCATCATAATGATTATTCAAATGAAGACCCCCTTAGTGATGACTGATGAGTGATGATAATGCTAATGACTAGTGAGTTCCTAACTTCTTATGTGATATGTTAATGTCATTACTATTTATCTTGTGCATTTTTATGTTTTATATATTATTTATTGATTTACTCATTAGTATATACAAAATTTATTATTTTATGTTTACGCAATTTTTTGATTTTGAGGCTTACGCCTCAAATCGCCTTGAGGCTTACACCTCGCCTCACGAACGAAAAACGTCTCAATACCCGAATACGCAATTTTAAACCTTGACACTATATGCTACAAATTACAATGAATGCTTGTTCAGGAGAACTAGATGAACACAAATAACAAAATGGAAATGAAATACACGGATGTCTAAGGAAATCCATCTCAGAAGGTTCAATAGTGCCTTTATACTTGTTGAGAACAAAGTTATAGTCAAACAAGTCAAACTTAATCCATTCTTTGGGTTTAAATTAAAGTGAATCGGGTGTTGAAAACACTCGAGTTCTTAGACAATTTAATTTTCATATATAAAGTTGACTAAGATTTACTATCAAATCACCTTAACAAGTTAAACATACTTATAAAAGCAATCATCTTAGTAAAAACTGAGACTTCATCAAAATAGTTGTTGCCATGCTTTGGCATGTCGGCCAACCAAGTTCATTTTAAACTTGACCAACTGAACTTGGCTAACCCACTTGAGCATGCCTTTTCTGCACTACATTGAAGACAGCCAAGTTTGCACCAATTTGGATCGACAAATTTGATGGACATGATCGTGATAGCCCAAATTCATGCATAGGACAAGTAATAGCCCGGTTGAGACTAACCTTGGCCAAGAATGTTTCAGAACCAAGGAGCCATTACAACAAAAACAACAACACCAAGCCTTTGTCCCACTACATGAGCTCGGCTAAATGAATCCTTTTTCTCCATTGTGTCCAGTTAAATGTCAAAATCTCATTTAAATCTAATAAAGAAATATCATTTATAATATTTTTTAATCGAGACTTTTTAGGTCTACCTCTACCTTTCTTAACATAAGTAAAATCTAATACCTCTACTATCCTAACCGGTTCATTGGAAAGTCGTTGTTTTAAGTGACCAAACCATCTAAGGCGGCTCTCTCTAATCTTATCTTCCATTGGAGCTACTCCAACCTTTTCACATAGATGCTCATTCTGCATCCTATCTCTAAGGGTAGATCCACTCATCCACTTGAGCATCCTCATCTCTACAACACTTAACATAGTATTATGCTTCTCTTTTAATGACCAACATTCGACACCATAAAGCATTGCAGGTCTCACCTCCATCTTATAGAATTTTCCCTTAAGTTAAAGGGAACTTTTCTAAAACACGACAAGCCCGATGCATTCCCCCACTTCAACCCTTCAACTTAAATTCTGCTGATAATATCCCCATCTATTTCATCATCACTCTAAACAATAGATCCAAGATATCTAAAATTTGTACTCTCATTAATGACTTGATCATCCAAAGTCACAATCCTCTCATTAGGTCTATTATTACTAAAATTACACTCCATATATTCAATTTTATATCTACTCAAACGAAAACCTTTAGACTCTAAGGTTGACCTTCATAATTCAAGTTTACCTTCAACTCCCTCTCTAGTCTCATCAACAAGAAGAATATCACCAGCAAAAAGCATACACCAAGGTACATCCTCTTACAAATGTTTAGTGAGAAAATCTATGACTAAAGCAAAAAGATATGGGCTTAAGGAAGATCCTTGATGTAATCCAACCAAAATAGGAAAATACTTGGTCAAACCACCTTCTGTTTGAACACAAGTAATAGCTCCTGTATATATATATATATATATATATATATATATATATATATATATATATATATATATATATATCTTTAATGATTTGAATAAAAGCGTTATTAACTCCATTCTTTTCAAGAACTCTCCATAACACTTCACTTGGAACTATCATATGCTTTCCCTAAATCAATAAATATCATATGTAGATCCTCCTTATTCTCTCTATATTTCTCCAACAAACCTCTCAATAAATGTATGCTTCCATAGTAGACCTACTCAGCATGAATTCAAATTGATTTTGAGAAACATTAGTATCACATCGCAACCTACGCTCCATAACTCACTCCCAAAGTTTTAAAGTATGACGCATTAATTTAATTCCTATATAATTCGCACAATCTTGTGCATCACCTTTATTTTAAAAAATAATAATTAACACACTAATTCTTCACTCGTCTGACATCTTTTTAGTATTCAAAATAGTATTAAAAAGATTAGTAAGCCATGAAATTCATTTATCTCCTAAGCATTTTCACATATCTATTGAAATATCATCAGGTCCAACAACTTTTCCACACTTCATTTTCTTTAAAGCCTCTCTAACTTTGATTTTACTAATACACAGATAAAAACAACAAACTTTATTTTCATATAAGGTGCTAAGGTCACTAAAGGCAATCATATTTTCACATTCTTCATTAAAAAATTTTGCAAAATATCTCATCCACCTTTATTAAATATCTACTAAGAAAAATATTTTTTATCTTCATCCTTCATATGCTTCACTTGAACAAAATCCTCACTACTCTTATCTCTTTGTTTAGCTAACTTATACATATATCTTTCTCCTTCCTCAGTATCTAACATTTTATATAAATCAAAGATAAGATCTTTATATCACATATTGCTTTCTTAGATTTCTTACGTGCTTCTTTATATTTATCTCAATTATAAGAATTTTTACATTTAAACTAATTTTTATAACAAATCTTTTTTTTTTACACATTTCGATTTCACCACCAACTTTTTTTACTATTAAGAGTTTTTCCTTTTAATACTTCAAGCACATCTTTTGTAATATGCTTAATATCACTAGCCACTTTTCCCCACATAATACTAGCATCCTCATACATACACAAAATCTTAAATTCAAAAATCTTACTCTTAAAAATATTTTTGTTAATATTCTTTAAATGCCCCTATCTAATCCTATAATATCGTTTAACTTTATTTTTTATTTTCTGTCTTTTTATCTTAAAGTCCAAAACTAAAAATCGATGTTGGGTACATAAATTTTCACTCAGAATAATTTTATAATTTTTGTAATCTAAATGATCTAATTTTTTTATAAAAATATAATTAATCTGAGTTTTATTATAACCATTTTTATAAATGATGAGATGCTCATTTTTTTCTTAAATAAAGTATTAGCAATTAAAAAATTATAAGCTAAAGATAAAATCTAATATTGTCTTACATTTTTCATTTGTCGTTCCAAACTCATGGCCACCATGAATGCTTTTAAATCATCTACCTCTCTACCAACATGTCAATTTAAATCCCCTCCAATAAATACTCTTTTTTTTCAAGAGATATCTTTTGTATTAATTTTTCTAAGTCATTCCAAAATTTTAATTTTGAATCCATATCCAAACCAACTTGAGAAGCATAAGCACTTATAATATAAACAATCGTAACATCAATAATAATTTTTAAAACTATAATTCTATCTTCAATTATATTAATTTTTATAATATTATCCTTCAAACTCTTATCTATAATCACACATACATCATTTCTAATACGACTCCTACCCGAATACCATAGTTTAAATCCTAAACTATCAATCTCCAATACACTAGACTTTTAAATAGTATTCACCTTTAGTGGGTCTCACATTACACTAGACTTTAAAGTATTCATGGGGGTAAACTAAACTCACCAACTATAAGGGATTCGCATCAAATTGATGTGAGAACTCGACGGTCAAGTATCTATAGTTAATGGTGCGCATTAGTCTAAGTTGCTTCTGAATTAGAAGGCACCATCAACTAAGTCACTCCAAGGCCTATGGCAAGTCGCAAGCCAGTAAGTAGGGCCACATACTCTAGTTGATTGCTTGTCACCTTGAATTCAATGCTAGCGGGTTGTGTCGTAACAATTCATGTAGGGCTTTTCAAAAACATGCTTGTACTCGCACCTTGTTTGCCTAAGGCCCCATCAACATATAGGTTCTAGTATTCTTACTAAGCCTATGCCTCTTACTAGTCGCCCTGAACATTAAAATAGGCAAAGAGATCAACAAATGCCTAGGTTTTGATGGCAACTCTTGGGGTGTAGATAATCTAAAATTCACTCAACTCCATAGACCACTTCAATAGTATCCATGAGTGATAAGGCCTGGCGAGCACAACTTTGAGGAATGGTCAGTGATGACTTGTATTAGATGGGCTTGAAAGTATGATCGCAGTAGACTAGTTGAGGTCACCACTTTATGTGATTTTATCCATAATTTGATATCTCAGTTCTGCTCCCCTTAGCGTCATATAGCACACTGGCTACTACTTCTTTCTTCTTTCTCCGACAAATACTGAGTTGATAGTGTCCTTGCCCACCCCCAGGTACAATAGCAAATCCTTGCTCAACATAGGACTTTAGAGTAGAGGCAACGAGAAGAGAGGAAGCTTCAATTGTTAAAAGGTGGATTCACAATCCTTTCTCCGCAAGCTTCTTTGCATTTTTTAGCATTTTAAAGAATGGCGAGCACCTCTCGCCCAACCTAGAGATGAAATGATTGAGCCCAGTGAGTCTCTACACTTCTTTAACTATCCTTGACGATGGCATCTCCAAAATTGCTTTCACTTTGTTAGGAGGGTTCGCCTTGATTCCTTTAAAGGCGAGGAAGAAGCCTAGTAATTTTCCAAAACCTGCACAAAAAATATATTTCAGTGGATTGAAGCACATGTTATATCTTTTGAGGGCAAAGAATGTCTCCTTCAAGTCTTCTATGTGCTGCCTAGGCGAGTTGCTCTTTACTAACAAATCGTCAAAATTCACCTCTACATTCCTCCCCTTTCAGTCTTTAAAAACTAGGACCATCATCATTGTACTAGGTCATTCCAAAGGGCTTGTACTAGTTCTCCTCTATGCTCTTCACTGAATGAAGAGCTTATTCTGATGGTTTTGCTTGACTTGCCTTCCACTGCTAGGGCTTCTTCAATTGTTTCCATGATCTCCAACCCTGGGTGATGAGGGCATCGTCAGCAATTTCGACATGTGTGCCATCGGAGACACAGGAGATCGACGGCCACGATCAGGAGTTTTATTTTGTCATGTTATGTAGTAATTTATTTTTATTTTGTTGTTTTTCCAAATTTACCCTTATGGGTATTTGGTCTCTATTGTAGCCCAAAGGGCATTTTAGTCTTTTGTTTCCGTTGTCATTTTGAGGCCTATATATATGGTCATTTCTTATGTAATGAACTAATGCTTGATTAATAAAAAAATTCTGAGATGTTTGTTCTTCTTTTCTTGCTTGAGAGCTTGAGAGAAAGAATGGAGACCTAGGAGAGGCTCCACCCGAAATACCCAACAGCTCCCGTGGTGAGCTCTTGGCCTTACTTTTATTTTTTTGTTATTCTCTTCTTCCCCACCAGTTCCCTGCAACCATTCCTATCCAAAATCCCCCAAATCCCGCCGGCATAAAGACCATCTTCCTCCCCTCCCTGCCGCCGGCTGAGCCAACCAACGGCTCAGCCTAACCCGCCTCCCACCCCTGTAGCCTTTCCCCTCAAAATTCCCTCCACCCGTCCACCCAGGAGCCCTCCCCGCCCTTGCCGCCGGCTGAACCAAATCCCGCCCAGCCTATCCAGCCGCCCCCCTCCTCAGCCAGGCCGAACTTCCTCCTTGGCAAATCCCGCCGGCTCCCCTGCATGGAGGAGTTTGAATTCAACCATTAAACCCCCCCATTAATTCCTTCCTAATTTGGCTCCTCAAATTAGTAAGCAATTGATTGAGGAGTAATTACCCGAATTCAAATTTCAAATTTTCCCTCTTTCGCTTATTTGTAACCCCCAATTCATTGAAATCTGAAATTAAAGTCTCAGATTTTGATTAATTACATGGGGCCCACTCTTTATGACATTTTCCCATTAATTTCTCCTGGCTTGGTCGGCCCTTCCACCTAGCTTTTCTCTCTCTCTACTTGCCACCTAAGCATCCACGTAATACTCCTTTAATTACCCCCTCTAAATGCCCATTAAATCCTCCATTAATCCATTTGAAATTTGAAGTTAATTTCAATTGGGATTTCCCTCCAAATCCACTTAAACCTGAAATTAATTTCAGGTTGGGCTAAATCCTCTTTCTCCTTGACTAAACCTCTATTCTCTTCCAAGCCAAGCTCCTCCTCCCTTGCAACCGCCGGCCTTACCCCTTTCCCTAGAGAAATTCCGCCGACCACCTCTCTCTCGTTCTTCGAGTAGAGAAGCCAAGGAAAGGAGAAGACGACGCCTCCCCTCTCCACTTCAATGTTGAATGGCGGATCATGAGATCCATCTTCCACCAAGGCGTTGGATCATCACCGGACATCCGCCAACCCCACCTACTCCGACTACTTTCCCGTGGACAAAGACTTCCGGCATCCTCTTCCTAGTGGTGATCTCAATTCTAGTTGCAAAATCTCCTCTCGCCAAGCCTAGTGTAGTCGAGTGAATAATCCCCAAGGTGAAATTTCTCGTTATTAAATTTTGGATTGTTGTTTAATAGCTCTTAGCTTTGCTACTATTTTTGATTATCTCCGAGGATTAGCTAATTTACATGTACTCCTTCGCCTAAGCGAGTTGAAAACCAAGAATCTTTAATGAATTTGCTTGTTATTTCAATAAGTTATTAATTGAGATTTCATTGTCAATTATTCTTAATATTTCTTAACAAGCTCCTTTCGCATGTGGTTTCACATCACTGGGCCTCGCTCTACATCTAGTTGCAGGACTTCTTCAGGTGGGTTGCCACCTTCCCCATTGCCCTTAAATAACAAGTGCGCGACAGGGTGAGATTGCCCCTCACTATGATCTCCCTTCCTCCAGATAGAAATTTGGCAGCTACATGATAAGTTGACACTTCAAAGGTGTTCAATAGGGGCCTAGCTTTTCTTAAAATTAATATCTTATAGAAAAGTAGCTGTTTTAATTTTTTTGGTAAAAAGTGATTCTATCTTATCTCTTCTATTGAATGATCTTGAGTCCGGTTTAAAGTCCGTCAATAAATAGGTGCACTCTCTACCTCTTAAAAGAAACTAAGTACAAGTGAGTTCGATTGTGCTTAGTCTATGCATTCCATGGGACATCCATCTTGTAGGTTCTTCTGACTAAATAAATATAAGTATTTTTCCTTCATATACATGTATACATATATATGTATATGTATACATATATATGCACATATACATGTATACATATACATCTATATATATATATATATATATATATATAAGAGAGAGAGGGGGGAGAGAGTAAGAGAAAGCTCAGAAATGCAAACCTCATTTCTGAAAGCTTGTCCAATCTGAGCTGCTGCAAATGGAAGTCGATAGCCATTATAATAGTAAAGATCCTTAAAATTTACAAAAATGCCTTGTGCTGTCTCTGGTCTCATATACCTACAATTGAAAAATCATCAGAATCACTAGGTGTTCAAGGGAGAGTGAAAAACAAGCTATTCACTAATGAACTAATATGTCTTACCCAGGGCTCAAACCAGATGGACCGATTGAAGTTTGAAACATAAGATTAAAGGGGTAAGGATCAGAGAGAGGGTTCTTTGTATCAGGAGCGGTGATGCCATACTCCTTCAGCTTTGCACCAAGTTCCTCTGCAGACAAGTCATCCAAAACCGCCAAAATATGCTTCAATTCAGCTACCTTCACAGATGGAAGAGTAGAATCTTTCTCTAGTTTCTCCTTGCAAAAGTCCTTAAGCAAATGATCAGCCCGATAGCATGATCCTGTCTTTTCATCCTTAACCATTAGGTCTGTGAACTTGTCCACGTGTCCTGAAGCCTTCAGGACTATCTCTGGCGTAACGCAGGGGCAATCCACCTCGAGCATGTTCTCCTCCAAGACAAAATGCTAAAAGGTAGAAGAAAAAGATTAAACTGCAGCGTTCTCATTAAAGGCGACTACTGAAAGCCACAATCAATTAAAAGATGCAAATTGAGTTTTAATAGCATTCTTCACATGACAAACCATGGAATTTATTCGTTCAAAAAAAAAAAGATGGATATTGTTGTAAAAGCCAAGGACAAGCAGCCTCAAATTCCAGGACAAAATGTGCATCGGACCCATTAAAGAACTTCCTGCAACGGAAATTTTGCAGATTTTTATTTTGTTTTTTATTTTTTTGCAGGAACCAAATTTGATTATTGCATCTTCGCCAAGCTTAAAGGAAATCAGTGTAATCACTGCTAAAATTCGTATCGAAGAACACTGGATCGGCTTCATGAGCGAATTTCCTAAACCCAACCAACTCAATTAACTAGGATTTAAAGACTCAACCTGGCGCCAGAGGGAAAGGACATTGGATTTGACGGCACAGCCAGGAGGTCCGTAATCGTAGAGGCCGGCAACGCCTCGGTAGATCTTGAAAGAGGGTATATAAAATAGTCGCCGCTCCAGCGTATTCACGACCGCTTGGCGTAAAGCTTCGCGATCGCCAGAGCCGCCGCCACTGCTGCTGACAACAGCCTGGAGACGTTTCGCCACGGCGGAGACTTCGATCTTGAGGGCTTTGAGTGACTCGACAGCGGCTTCTATGTCCGCCTTCGCAGCGGCTTCTGCTTTGAGCTGCCGCACGACGCCAGCCTGAGCATCAACGGAGGCCTGCTTCTCGGCTAGTACACCACGGAGAGTCTCCTCGGAGGCGCCGGAAGCGTCCATCTGAGGTGTCACCGGAGTGCAAACTGCGGATAAGTGGTAGAAACGGCGGCAGATCGGGAGGAAGAGAGTGACGATAGGTTTGCTGTAAACGGGAAAGCGAGAGCTACGAAGTACCGTGGGCAGCATAACAAAGTAAATTTTCCATTCCTCCAGTTTTTAACCATTCTAGGGCCGTTTGATGGGAAAAAATGCAGGTAAAATAGAATTAATATATATAATCTATTCAAAATATTTAAATTTATTTAGATGAGTTAAAATAATTATAGTTTTTTTTTTAAATAAAATAAATATATTGTAAAGTTTAAAAGTAATGAATGTAGGATTATATATATATATATATATATATATATATATATATATATATATATATATATATATTTTAATATAGCGTATTTGAAAATTTTGAATTATTTGGATGAGTTTTAAAATAAATGTAAGATTTTTTTAATTAAATAAAATAAATATAATGTAAAATCTAATGATAGTGGTGACCAATGGCCAATTACCGGCGATGGTAGGGGTTTGGGCTGGCGACAGTGGCATTAAGATTTGCCAACGGCATCGAGCAACTACTCGCTATGGCAACTAGGGGTAGTGATGGCAGTTGACTAGTAGAGCATGCATCAGCATCAACAACTAACAAGCAAAAACCAACAACTTATAGCTATTTGTAGTAGCAATAGCATAAAATTTACAATATATTTGAAAATCTGTTAAATCTAATGATTCACAATATACCAAAATTAAATTTATGAAGAAGTTCGAATACTTCAAAATTTTACTCATTTTTTACTTTAAACAAAAGACCAATATTTTCAAAACCTTTATATTAAATACACTTTCCACCCCTTTTTAATTTAAACTAGATATGCCCTTAATGACTGCATTTTCTCCTTTACCATTGAGACCATTTTCTCATTTTCTAATTTCATGCATATGATGAAATTACCTTTTACTCCAAATGCTAATAGTCATGGGCACTTCATCTCCAACTTACTATGAACGGCCTTTATATAATTAATAATATTAATGCAAGCCACTTTAGTCTATTAGTCAGGTGTTTTGATTTTAATCATAAAATTCAAGTTGAAGATCTAACATATATGAGTTTGTGCTTTGTTTTATGATTAAATTTACTTGAAAACTAAAAATATGGTGCTATTAATTTATTTATTAAAGAATATGAAGAAAAATAAAAAAGTTATTAACCCATTAATCAAACTCATAACAATACTCAAAATTAACATCATCAATATAGTAATTGGATTTAATGCAAACAAAAAAATTACAAAAAATTGCAAAAGTATATATCCCCTCCCAGGGCGGAACCAACCCTAATTTTAGGGGGGGGGTGCAATTTTAATATAAAAATAATTAAATAAAAAAATAAATAATTATTAAAAAATTATATATATAATATTATGAAAAGTTGTTTTAATTTTTTTAGCTTTATATTTGATCTAAAAAAAATTTAGCTTTCAAATGCCACAAAAAAAATTAAAAAAAAATTGCAAGAACAAGAAACAAATATACATAATTGATATTCTTAATCAAATCCTTCACTTTTTTTTGCACTAATTATCTCGCTTTCAAAAAATCTTTCTATACTAAAGTTATTGCATATAAAAATGAGTTTTCATTATTACCCATTATCATAGCAATTAAAAAACATAGAATATATGTACATTGGGAGAAGATAAAGCAAAAAAATGCAATATATGGTAGAGATGAATCAAGCTGTCAATGACATATAGGGGTAAAAAGGCTTTTTAGAGGGGCAAAATTAATTTTTTAGGAGAGGCAAAAAGGATTTTTTACTCTCCTATAATTTTTTTAAGGGGGGGGGGGAAGCAATTGCCCCCTTGGGTTACATGTGGTTCTGTCGAGATGCTCCAAAAAGGCACATATACCCTCAATCATAAACTTATTTTTTATGATAAAAAAATAAATATTAAAAAAATTTAATGATTTTATGAACAATAGAAAGTAGTCATAGAAGACAATGAGAATGATTTAACTTAATTTTCAACAAATTTGTAAGGAAAAAGGCAAGGGTGGGTCAAAAGTTCGAAGTGATTTTACTAAGGAGAGAGTCAAAAGTTCAAAGTGGTTTTACTTCTTGATTATTAGAGGAATCAAATTGTTCAAAGAAAAAAAAGGAAAGGAGGTCAAAGATAGGAGGTAACAAAGTTTTGAAGTAGTTTAAGATTGTGGCCTGCGACTATTATATGAGAATAGAATGAATATTTACTATTTTGGGAGAAAAGGGTTACAATATTTCATCTCTTAGCTCTCATTCTCAAGCTATAATATAGAAAGTAACACAACTTTGAATCCATCTAAATGGTCTGCATCATAAGCAAACAAAACTCTAAGAAGGCCAAGACAAGGTTTTTATAGGCGACATACATGCTTGAGGAAATTTTGGGGTGGATAATGGTGTTTGAGTCATGAAAGATCATATCTAACAAGAATAAGGTGGTCAACATGGAAGGCTTGTAGGTGATCAAATGCAAATGGGATGACCACCAGATAGCTTGAACCTTGAGAATGATAGAGATTTATGTGTGAGAGATGTCTTAATGCCATTGAGAATATTTATGGTAACTCGTACATATCCCATCAAGTTTTAGTTTATGGGAGCTGGCTAGGAGGAACATATGGTTAAACCAACACTTGTCCAAAGTAATCTTTTCAGAGCAAAAGAAACCACTAGCATCCGCCTGTAGTCAAGTTCCCGCTCACATCTATGGATATCAAAATATATAGGCCCACTCAAGAATATTAAATCAAAAGTGCAACCATCCTCAGCAAGCTTTTCCAAAGAACTCTCCCAAATAGGCCTTTGCCTCAAATGGCACATGCCTAAAAAAATACTCCCCTACAACAGCTGTCCATAATCAAGGGCACCCACCTTCCATGGGTATCCCAAATAAATAAATAAGAAGTGTCTACCTATAGAATTTATGATTATAAGTATATGGATTGAACTCATCCAAATAAAGTAATAGATTCCTCCAAGGAGACTCATAATTTATTCCTAGGGACTCACCATCTATTCCACAATAATCGCCTTCACAGGCTCTTCATATACAGCAAGTCCCAAACACTCACCCAAAGTACTGGCCTAAGGAGCTTTTTGAAGGCAAGACACACGACAAAGATTGGGATCCATTTGTACACCATCCAACTAGTCCATGTGTTTATATTGGCCTTTTTTTATTAGATCATGTGATACTTTTTCTATTTGTTCTAGGTGTATCATTTTCTCGTTGCTCTCTTAAACCTAAGGGTTGAAGATGCATATTTTGGACTTCATGTTGTTGGGTATACTTGCAAATATATTAGAGTTTTCCACTAGCTTTTCATACTCACTTACCTCACTAAGTTCTCTTGCTTTAATATGCCAATGACCTATTATTAAAGTTAGGTATCTTCCATTAACAATTTTGGATCCAACAGCATTTAAGGTGCAATCAATGTGGATTGGTCCCAGTGACTAGAAGCTAGACATAGCATAAAGAGTAGTAGAACTATGAGTCATTTGTGAATATTGAAAACTAAAATTATATTACTCATTATGACTGATGTGGAAGGAGGAGATAATCACCAAGATGATCCACTACAGGAAAACACGCGTTTACTGGCGAAAATTACTGGCGGACAAAGCTGCGACGGAAAATACAGCGCCTGGAGCGGCGCATAATGCGAAGGAATATCTACGGCGTTTTTTCCGGCGCAAATGTTGCCGGTACAATACCGACGGATTTTGCGCCGCAAAAGACGCTGGTAAATAACAGTAATTTATTGTTCCGGCACACGTTACAGCGGAAACTTACCGGCACAGTACCGATGGATAAAACGCCGGCGTATTTAAACTCAACAACTTTAAACCAACGCATATTGCACCGGAAATGTTTCCGGCGTCCTAGACGTCGGAAAATCCGCCGGCATAAACCCTTATTTCCGAACACGAACCCGACGGCTACTCATTTCTTTCGTTCGTTTCTCTCAAAACTTTTTCTCTCCCTCGTCGCCCTCCGTCCGCTCGCCGCCGTAGATCGACGTCGCCGACTTGTGTTGCCGATCACCGGACGTCATCGATGATCATCGCATTCGTCGCCGGGGAAAGCCCTTTTTCACCATGAGTTTCCCCCTCCCCGTCGCCTCCCTCCCGTTGCCTCCCTCCTTTTTTTTTGTGGTTTATGTAATTTGATATAGGATAGGTTTTTTTTTGTTCATTTAAGGTATATGCATGAGCTATTACTTGTGTTCAATCACAAGGTGGTTTGACCTAGTATTTTCCTATTTTGTGTGGATTACATCAAGGATCTGCTTCAAGTTCATATCTTTTTACTTTAGGGTTTAGGACATTCTCAATAGGCATTCGCAAGAGGATGTACCTTTATGTATTGTTTTTGTTGTTGATATTCTTCTTGTTGATAAGATTAGAGAGGGAGTTTAAGGTGAACTTGAATTATGGAGATGCGTAGAATGCAGATGCAAGCACAGGTTCAAATGCAGATGCAGATGCAGGAGCAACAGAATCAGTTGTTGGATGAAATGCGTAGAATGAGGGAGCAGATGAGTGGAAAAGAGGCAGCACCAGCTGAGGAGGAGTCCACGGAGTCAGAGTAGTTTAGTTTAGTTTACATGAACTTGTTTATTTCTGTGAACATGTGTTATTGAACAATATGTGATGTTTTTAGTTATTTCTGTGAACTTGTTTATTTTTGTGAACATGGATATTTATATTTTTTGAGTATATATTGAAGTTGTTTATATCTGTTATGTGTATATCTGTCATCTGGAAGTGGTTTCGTAAAGGTTTGCAGGTGTGGAAATTTGATTGTTGGCTGGGAAGGCAATTTTTTTGTTGTCAATGCTACAGGTTTCCGGCGGATTATGCGTCGGAAAGTCGACGGAAATGACGATACAATGAACTGGATCGAGCATGTCGGCATCTTTGGGTGCACCGAAAATTACCGGCGCCTATTTCGGTGTTTTATCCGCCGGCATATTCCGACGCCACTTTTGCGGCGGAAATAAGCCGTAGCTTATTTACGGCGACATTCCGGCGACTTATGCGTCGGTAGTTTTCGTCGGATCCATACGACGTAAACTACCGACGCATTAGTCGCCGGAATTATGGAATGAAAATCAACGTCTTCCATGTCGTATTTTGCGTCGGTAAAGCGCTGGAACGTGTGCCGGAATTATTACCGGTGGCATATGAACGTCGGTAAATATTTAGCGACGCGAGCCAAACCGGCGGAGGAAAATCCGACGGAAATGCGTCAGAAACTGAGGATTTTCGTCAGATTTCACATGTTACCGGCGGATACAGTCTGCCGGTAACGGCGTGTTTTCCTGTAGTGATCCTTGAGCATAGAACGGGGTTTAGGGAAATACCCTAAAGGAGAGCACCCTAGAAGGGTTGTATGACTTGGTAGCTTGCTAAAGGAGAGTCAAAGCTAGGGAATTAATCTTAACACCAAATCACACTAGTCACAAAGATTATAACCCTCCACTTACGAAAACGAGAAGTGGAAATTTTGCAGTAACTAAGTCATTCCTTAAGGAGTGCAAAGATAAAGCCACCCACTAAGTTATAAATGACTCACCTAGAATTATATTAGGAGAGTTTGGATTATGCTGCATATGTGGCATACTTTGAGTTGAGAACATCACTAATGGGAATTTGTGATGTGTTAAAGTGTCAGTATGTAGCAAAATACTTTCCTCCATGTACATAGTCAAGCCTAAAGAATGATATTACATCTTTTGCTTAACTAGAGAATATATTTATGAGGTATGAGAAAGGTTTAAGGACTTAGAAAAAGTCCACATCATGCACTACAAGATTAGTTAATAATTCAAACCTTGTATAATGGATTAGTAGGCTTATTTAGGTAAATTATATATATTATTGTTGAGGTTTGTCAATGCCTAAAACATTTGATGATACTTATGCTTTATCAAGGAGATTGCCACTAATAACACCAATGGCCTTCTAATAGAGTCAATCCCAAGAAAGTTGCTTGTGTGTCTGAAACTGACACACTATCTATTTTGACATCTTAGGTAGGTGCCATTTCAAGAATTTAGACAGCCTAGGAGTCAGTTCAACTAAGGGAACACATATGTTAGTAGATGAAAGTTTATATGGACCCTCTGGTAACCCTAACTCAACATGAGTATAATCTATAATATAATTAATAATAGGTAGAATAATCCTTACTTTAAAACTTATATCATTGGCATTAAGTATAAAATTTAAAGTATTTTAATATCTTAAGTATTAGTAAAAAATATTATTTTTAGTTGATATTATATTGGAATATCTCAGGAAAAGAAGAAAAATTCATAAGTATTGAACCAGTATCATTGTGCTCTAACTTGAAGTGCCAGTGTTAACAATGCCTCGGCGCTAAATTAAGAAACTATAGTGCCAGAGCCTCAAGAAAAATGTTATTTAATTTATGATCCATGAAGTGCTTCATATTGTCGCAGTTCTAAGTATTAGAGCCACATCAATTGTCTCAGGAATTTGAGCACTGCATAGCTACACTTCACAACATCGTAATGCTATATTACACAGTCAAGTGCCTCATCGCTCAACTTATGGAGCATCTCAGTAGATCAGTTGATGAAAGATGGAGCCACGCCAAATCAGCCAAGTGACACATTGATTTACCAATTAAATACCCAATGCCCTAACAGAGAAAGCCTAATAGTGCCAAGACACTAATTCATTCTATAATATCGCAGCACCACCATGTCGAGCATTGCGGTGCCTAAGTCTAATTTTTGTATTAGTATAAATAATTTTTAGTTCATTTTAGTGATGAGTACTATCATTTTGAGTGAGATCTATATAGTTTCCCCTTAGAGTCATATATTAGGGAACAAAAAAGAGAAAAAAAGATACTTTATTAGGGAGATTGTTGACCTATCTATTTATAAGCAATCATATATTTAGAGGAGAAAGGAATGTGGTGAGTGTGTTATACTATCTAGGTGATATCTAATTTCACTAACACTCTTATGCTTTCTCTTATATGTAAGCAATGAAGTATGGTTTATTATTTGTATTTCTATGGCTGACTAACTTTCTTATTTTAGGCTTATTTGTATTTCTATGGCTGACTAACTAATTTGTAAACAACCACGTGATCCACATGCCCATAGGTTTTTAGCACCAATATTGGGGAAGTAACTATTACAGTTTGATCTATATTGTTGAAATAGTTGCATATTTAGCCATACTTATATCTTGTATCTTATATATTACTTTTTTTTTTTTGAAAAAGAAAGACTTTTGTTTTTATATTTGTTATTTAATTTCTTCTTTATTGTTGCATGTGTAGTAGATCTAGTAAAAAGCCCTTCTTATTTGACTTAGAGATTGAGAGGGCCCTTATAAAAATTAAAAAATCTAAGAAGATTTTAGTTTTTGGCATGGTTGAACTAGTTTTAGATAAAGATCACCATAGACCTCCTAGGGAGTGCAAATCCTATAGTAAATGGAATTTACTAGAGTATTAATACACCTTCTATTTAAGCAAATAACTTTGAGCTGAAACCAGCCATAATTCAGATAATTCAAAATTCTCAATTTGGGGGAACTCCTATTAAGGATCCTAACCAACACTTGGCTAGCTTCTTAAAAATTTGTACCATATTCAAGTATAATAATGCCAACGATGATGTTATGAGGCTTTAATTATTTTTATTTTTGCTAAAGGATAAAGCTAATATGTGGTTGAATTTCTTTCCCTTGAGCTCTATAACTACTTAGAATAAGTTAGCACACAAATTTATGGCTAGGTATTTCCCACCTTTCAAAATTATCAAGCTTAGGAATAATATCACATCTTTTTTACTATTTGAAGGAGAGTCAATTTATAAAAGTTGGGAAAGATTTAAGGAGATGCATATGAAATGTCCTCATTATGCTTTACCAGAATGATTGATTACTCAAACTTTCTACAATAGGTTGGTAGGATCCCTTAGATTAATAATTAATTTTGTAGTGAGAGGATCTTTAATGTCTAAACCATTTTATGAAACCTATGCATTAATTGAGAAAATGACAACAAATGATTCTCAATGGCTTTCTGATATGATAAATTCTAAGAGAGTAGCTAGAGTTTATGAGTATGATGCCTTATCTTTTTTTACTGCTCAAGTAGTTGCTATATCTAAAAAATTGGATAGTTATGGAGATAGTATAAGATATGGATCACATATGTTTTAGAAGAGAAAGATTCAGATTCTATCGAAGAGAATAGTGTTCAAGGGGTTGAGAATGTTAATGTCATTAAAAGATAAAATAATTTCTACTCTTATACATATAATCTAGGTTGGAGAAACCACCCTAACTTTAGTTGGTATAATAATAAAATTGGAGGTAACAATCAATGGAATGTTAGCTAATTAAATCAAGAAAAAAATTAGAATAATACTTAGCAATCTATTGTAAACCATAGAAAATTAAGCATCATGGTGCCAATTAAATCATAGCACCGCATCATTATTCCTCTTTTTTTAATCAAAATAATTCATATGGAGGTAGGAAGACGCCCTTGGAAGAGGTGATGATTTAGTTACAAATTCAATTACAAAATCAAACTACAACCCTTAGAAACATAGAAAACCAAATTAGGTAACTTATAAGTTTAATCAATAATAAATTGTATTAAGAATTGTCTACCTTGGAAGGCAAAAAATTGGAATAGCAATATAATAATATTCATCTTAGGAGTAGGAAATATTTTGGAGACCCTTGCAAGAATAAAAATCAACCTCATAAAGATAGCGGTGTAGAAAAACCTTTGAAAGCTAAACCACCTACCCAACAACCTAAACCTAACAAATAATTGAAAGACCTATTAGGAAGGTTGTAGAGATCGAGACCACCACCACATTTTTCCTATAGGTTGATAAAATAAAATCTTGATAAATATTTTTCTAGGTTCTTATAAGTGCTTAAAAAACTTATGATTAATATACCATTCTCAAGAGCATTAAAGCAAATGCCCACCTATGCTAAATTTATGAATGATATCTTGAATAAAAAATAAATTTTGGTGAATTTGAAATTGTAGCTTTAATTAAGGAATGCAGTGTTTTTATTCAAAAGAAGCTCCATAAAAATTAATGGATCATGCTAGTTTTACCTTTCCTGTAATTGTAGGTGACCAATTTTGTAGAAGAGCTTTGTGTGGTTTAGGATCAAGCATTAATCTAATGCCTATATCCATTTTCAAGAGATTAATATAGAAGTGGTTCAACCCAATGTGATCACCCTTCAATATCCTAATAGATTATTTACTTATACTAAGGGGGTGATAGAGGATGTTCTTGTTAAGTTTGATAAGTTTGTCTTCCCTATTGATTTTATTACCTTAGATATAAAAAAAGGATAGGGAAGTACTTATTATCTTAGGAAGACCTTTCTTCGCAATAGGTAAGGTTATGATTGATGTCCAAAAAAATGAATTAATTATGAGAGTGCATGATCAATAAGTAACTATTGATGTTCTTAAATTTAAAAAATTCCATAATGAAAAGAATAAAGATTGTTTTAGAGTTAATATGGAAGAAAAGGTTATTAAAAATTTTAAGTAAGATATGATAGTGACAAATCCATTGGAGGAAGATTCAGAGAAAGATGTGAGGGATTAGGAGAATCTATTCAATTTATTAGAGAAACTGAGCAAGAGATTTAACATATTAGGGACATCATCTTTGGGTAAAACTTTAGGATCATTTATAGATGAAGCACCCATTTTAGACCATAAAGTTCTTCCTAACCATTTTAAGTATGCCATTTTGGGTAATGATTCAATTATTTCTGTTATAATTTCTGCAAGTTCAAAAAAAGAACATGAAGGAAAATTGATTAGGGTATTAGGAGATTATAAGAAATTAAGTTTTTGGATGGACTATCCTAATGGGAGAACTGACCGACTTTTTTTAATTTGGTATAAGGCATAAGGATGATAAAATTTTCCTCACTTAATCAAAATACATTAATGAGATCCTTAAGAAATTTGAAATTGATAAAGCCAAGCCAATAAACACTTCCCTAAGTTCCACAATTCAGTTAGATAAAGATTCAAATTAAAAAATAGTTGATCAAAAGAAATACAGAGGAATTATCGGATCACTTCTTTACTTAATTGCTAGTAGACCTGATACTATGATTAGTGTTTGCATCTATGTTATATTTTAGGCTGATATAAAAGAGTCCCACTTGACTGTTGTATATAGAATCATTAGATATCTCTTAGGAACCCAAAACTTAGGAATATGATATCCTAGAAATAACACTTTCTTTAAAATCATAGGATATTCTGATTCAGAGTTTGTAGGATATAGAGTTGATAGGAAAAACACTTCTGTAATATATCAATTAATAGGGCAATCCTTAGTCTCTTGGTCTAATAAAAAATAGAACTCAGTTTCCATGTTTACTACAGAAGTTGTACACAAGTTGTATGGCTTAAGTTCTTTGGTTAAAGTAATATATACTGGATTTATGATTATATGTAAGCATCATTAAAAACTTAATTGATAACACTAGTATCATTTATATTTCAAAGAATCCAATCAAATATTCTAGGACAAAATACATAGACATAAGATACCATTTCATTAAGGACAATGTTACCAAAAGAAATATAGAGCTACACCATATAGCCACTAAAAATCAACTTGACGATATCTTTAAAAAACCACTAGCCTTTGAAACCTTCAGTATCTTAATAATTGGATTATGTGTGATAGACATTCAGCTTGAAATTAATGCTTATCATTTCTATTTTTTATTTTTTTATTTTATTTATATGTTTGTTTATATTTATGTGTTCTTGTTTAATGCTTTTGATTTTATGTTGATTTTCTTCATTGTTTTAAGAATCAGATCACTGCTCACTTTTGATGTTATTGTTCTTTAAATGAAAATTTTTCTATGTTTATACATGTAAACAGTGATTGACTCCTCTAAAATAGTTAAAGAAAGAAATATTTATAATTCTTTCTCTTTCTCTAACTCCTTTAGTGGTGTATTTTCTTTTTGAAACAAAATTCATTTAAACTTAAATATTAGAATTTGAAATAAAGATCTGTTTTATCTTTCTATAGTAATTTATCTCATATGAATAATGTTCCAAGTCAGTGAATCTCTTTCAAATTTTTTTAATTAATTTGTTTGTATTTATCATATAGATATGAATCTGTTTTATGGTTTACTCTTCAATATATAAGAGAGTGAGTTTATCCTCTCACATATTTGAAAGATAACCTCACAATTAATTTTTTTTTAAAGATTTAGAAAGGAACAAAGCATGCAAAAAATAAAAAGAGGCACAAAATGAACCCAAAAACTAAAAAGATATGAAATGACCATCAAATAATTATAAGATACATGAAGTGCATCAAAAAATAGAAGATGCATAATGTGTGTCAAAAGCTGATAAAGATGCATAAAATGACCTCACTAAGAGTTAGCTTGCATTTCTTTCAAATTTTAAAATCTTAGAAGACTCCATGTGTTAATCGATATCTTCTACACTTGAAATTAAGAATTATGACTTCTGATTCATTACTTTATAATATTATTCTATTAGACACGTTTCTGACACGAAGTTTAAAATCACTTTTTCTATCTAATTTCTTTTCTAAGTTAGATTTTTATTTAAAAATATTTTTGACTTATATGGAGCCTGAGCTAGGGTTGACAAGAATGATTTTTTTAACCTTTCAGAATTTTGGTGGGTCAATTCATTTCTTCTAATAATAAGGTATATTTATCATTTACTGGAGCAAATCAATTCCAAACTAAATTCTTTTATTGTCTTCTTATTATTTTTATCATATCTTTTATGTTTGTACTTTTGTATTTATCTTCTTTATTTTAAGTTATATTCGTACTTGTGCGTCGTTCATTCTTGTGTTTTGTTATTTTGTATTTTTCCTCATTTTTTTGTGATGTCAAAAAGGAGATTATTATGTTATTGTTTGTTGTTGTTTATATTTTAAAAAAAAATTTACACTCCTTTTTCTTATTGTTGGTTATCATCTAAGGGGGAATTTAGAGGAAAATAACATTTTGAAAATCTAATAACAACAATGTTTGTCGTCATAAAAAATGGAGAAATTATTGCAAACCTGATCCAAGCACTATGATTTTGATGATAATATATATTATCATGGATTCTACTGCTTTCTTCTAAATTTGTGATATTGTACTTTATTTTGAGTGTACTAACATTTCAAAAAGTCAGCCTAACATTCACTTGCAATTTTGATCTGCTCAAGACTGAGTAGACTAAGATTATAGTATGTATTTTTCAGTTTGTTCTATATTTTCCCTTCTCGAGTCATATCATATAATTAGGTGGGTATCATTGTTGAGTAGCCTTGCACACACATAGAGGAATGGAGAAAATTATTTTTGAGAGAGTTTCTTTTTAAGTAATTTATACTGTATGATTTTGTCTTCATATTGTACAGCCTTGTTTCATACTGTATGACTTTAATTTGTATTGTACGATATGTTGTGCTCTGTCAAAACCTAGTCGCCATAGGCTAAGAAAGATACTAATTATGTGATAATCATACAATATGATTTGGTTCGTAATATACACCCTAATTAAAATCTTTTTTAATTAATCCCTCAGTATCAGACAAACAAATCATGGATAATTGTTATCACCAATTGTACTATATGATACATTTCATATAATACAATTGATAATGTACCAAATTGGTCATCCTAGAGATCGTACCAAATGAAATCCACAATTTTTGTACTACTCGTACTGTACGATGTCCACAGTGATGGATGATCGATAGTACACAAAGTTAACCATCCCATGAGTTGTCCCAAATGAACAGAAGGAATTTCTATAATTCGTATTGCTTGATCTTTTGATCGTATTATATGAAGTGTTATAAAGATTGAACAGTTTGTCTGCACGAACTTGCTGAACGAGTCTAAATTTCACTCATTGTATGGCACGATATGTGTATCGTAGTGTATAAACAAAAGACAGAACTATTAAAAGTTAGGGTTTCTTGAAGCCCACTACATAAGGTTTTCTAATACTTCAATTAGAACATCTTTGGTTGTCTAGATTTCAAGTGAGAGAGCTTTGAGGGAGAGAAGAAGGAGAGCTTTATGAGAGAATTGATAGAGATTTTGCGAGGGAGAAGTTATGAGGTGATTTACAAGGTTGATCCAATAAAGAATCTTACCTAGTATCTAAAATCATTTGCTTGAATTCTCTATGGCTCTAGAAAAGAAGTTTTCATTGACCATCACCTGGAAGGTGAAAATAGAGTTGTGGTTCTCTATCGCACCGAGTTGGTGAAACAACATTTGTACGAGCTTCTCTACCTTGATTTGAAAGCAAAAAGATAAACACTACTATTTAGTGTAATATTTGGGGATGGAGTCTCCAAAGAGTGGATGTAGGTCAGGTTGACCGAGCCACTATAAATTCTAGTATATTCATTCTGAATTTTTTTGCACTTTAATTTTTTGCAATTATATGTGTGGTTGAAAAATACGATTTATTTCGTTGCTGTAAAATTTACTTATTTTCGCATCCACTGTATCGATTCTCATAAATATATGTGAAAGGTTTTTAAAAGATTTCTTTTTCTATAAAGAATTTTTTAAATATCTAATTCACCCCCTCTTGATTAGCCTCGGGCTAGTTCTTAACGGTTTAACAACTTTTACGAACTATCAAAAATAACAAAATTCTTAAATACCAATGAATGTAAAAATAATTCCTAACATTATAAATAATACCTTATTAACCAAAACACTAAAAAACATTATGCTTTATATAATAAACATGATCAATAAACTCATCACCCTAAACCCTAACTCTAGAACCCTAAACCCCAAACCATATCCTTAGAAATATAGCCTAAATAATATAGGCGCTATATATAATTAAGGTTTATAAAATAAAACTTTAACCCTAAATGGTCTAAACACTAACATAGCTAAACTAAAAAAATATGTCATATAAAATACTTGGTCAAATATAAACATAATTGAACCACCAAATAACAAGGTGAAGTGTATTGCATGTTTACCTTACGCATACCCTATGCATATAGAATATTAATGCATATTTATTACGTATTTGCTTAAAACAACAAAATCCTTAAAGACTAAGCACTAAAAAACATTATTGTAAACTTATGAAAATGATTGATTTGGGCTTTTGCCTCTAGAAAGAATATAAGCACAATTATACTATGCATATCAAATGCATATAGAATGCATATTTTCTTAAACACAACAAAATTCTTAAAGACCAAAGATGAATTCCTAACCTATAAATAAGACCTTAATATCCTAAACACTAAAAAATATCATCCTTCATATAATACTTCAATCTTTAACTCTAGAACCCTAAACCCCTAACCATATCCTTAAAAATATAGCCTAAATAACATATGCACTACATATAATTAAGGTTCATAAAACAAAATTCCCACCCTAAATGCTCTCAACACTAACATAGCTAAACTAAAAAAAAGGACATATAAAATACTTTGTCAAATTTAGAAAAAACTTTGAACCACCAAACAATAAGGAGATGCATGTTATATGCGTACCTTATGCACACCCAATGCATATAGAATGCATATTTATTGCGTATTTGCTTAAACATAATAAAATCCTTAAAGGACAAAGCCGAATTCCTAACATTATAAATAAAATCTTAATATACCAAACATTAAAAAACATTATGCTTCATACAATAAACTTGATCTATAAACTTTACACCCCCATCAATCTTTAACGCGAAAACCCTAAACTCTAAACCCTAAATATTATCCTTAGAAATATAGACTAAAACACTACATATAATTAAGGTTCATAAAATAAAAATTTAATCCTATATGCTCGCAACACTAACATAGTTAAAAAAAAAAGAAAAAGAATGTCATATAAAATACTTTGTCGCAACATTATTATTAAACTAGGAAATTATTTGTTTGCATACGTATAGTATGTGTATTAGCATAGTATTTTATGTGTAACAAATACATATTTACTGAGTATTTGATTAAACACAATAATATCCATAAAATTAAAATAAAATTTACAAAAAATTTCTTTTATATAATGTATAAGTTATATTTTACAGAAAAATTAATGAATGACAGATAAAAACCATACAAAAAAATTAATCAAAATATTGTACATTGAACAATTATAGAAAATGAGAAAACAATGAAAAAAAAAATTTCGATGATGCACACAACAATGCGTATGCGACTTCCACCCTATATTTTGGCATAGTATGCCAATTTTTACTATCAGTCCAGTTGGTGTTGCTTTTAAGAATAATATTTTTCATACAATTGTAAACAAACATTCCGCAATCAACATTGCTAGTCTGAGTTGGCACGCCTTTGACAGTCTGAAACTTCCATTATCTGATATAATTATCAAAAGCTTTTATTGTGTCCTTATATAAGATTCTAATCTGAACATGGAACAAAGTTTAGTTCACTAGTAAATTTTAAAAAAAATTAATAATTGATATCTTTGTAGTAATACTTTTATGCATGGGGTTGGACAAAGAATCATAAAATTATTACTTTCTTTCATTCACCAACCCAACCAAAAAGGTCCAGTGCGAACCGTCAATAATTGGTTAAAGTAGAATTTTGCATGACTGAATATAATTATAGGTTATATGTTCGATAAAATATTTTGACGTTGGATCCATCTTCTTGTAACTCTCCAAGAACTAAATATAAGAAATAAAAAATGAAAAAGCTAAAAAATGTATAAAAAATTATGGCACTTATTGGGCGAAAGTTTACTCTTCTCATTTAATAAAATGGCGAATACATCTATATGATTATTGTCAAGATAATTATCGGATAATAATTCGTCAATGTCACGTCTACAAATTATAATGTTCCCAGAAAAAAAATATTGTATCACCGCTGAAAAAAGATTAGGAACAAAATACGCTGTTGATAAGTATAAAACGCGTAGTAATTATGTATAAAATACATAGTAAATACATAGTCAATAAGCACAAAAAATGTATAAGTCAATCAACATTAAAAAAAACGAAATAGAGTTAAGAATATAGTGAAAATATTTACTTATTAGTGAACTTCATAATGCATTCATCCAGAAAAATTTTCTTCTTAGTACTCAACATCTCTTTGCCAATGTATTCCACTTCTTTACTTGCATGATTAGTAGTTATTAGAACGTGATCAACATTTATTAGTTCTTTTTGAGATGGATTAGAAATGTCTGATTTCTGCTTCTTGTTAACCTTCATAATTTTTATAAAATTCTCTTCCTCTTCAAACTCACTTGATTCTTTCTAATAAAAAGCTTGGGTAGGGATAACTAGTTTGCCATGAACATGATTAGACTCGTTTGGGGCATGCAAAATCAATATGCATGCTCGTTAGGGGCATGAATAGAAGTGTGTTCGAAGAACTAAACCTGCATAAGATGAAAGTTAAATTTAGCTAATGAATTAGTCAAATTAAATAAAAAATCAGAATGATTTTAGCATTCACAATTAACATAGGCAGAAAATCATTGAAGTAACATGCTAGCTTGTTCTTTAAAATCTTGATAGATACTTTATTAAACTATTCAACCAAACATTTCCTAATTGATCAAGCCCAATTAATTGATAAAAACTCATCTACATTTGATGTTGTATGGAGCAACTTAGGAATTTTGAATTTCCTAAGTTGAAAAAATAAATTTGAATATAAATACATAATAAATATTTTGAACATGGTCTCTACTCTTTAGGGGTTATGTCTGTTCAACTCCAACATTTCAAACTTTATATCTGTTGATGTGACTCCTATAAGTGGCAAGGTAAGCCAAGAATTCTTTTACATCTGTTTGACATACCAGTAAGAATCACTTCATTAGTAGTGAAAGATATAACATGACCTTTATAATAAAATATTGATTTGAAATATTTCACATTGTCAGCAGCTTGTAAATATGTGGGGCGTTTTGCTCGAATCAAAAAAATTGAAGAAATTGATAGATATTTAATTTGTTAAAGTTGTTCTCAACATCAGGAAAAATTATCTCAACAAACTTATCACAGATTGTTCAAAATATTGAAACATAAGATGTTGATCTATGTAAATTTAAAAATAAACAAATGAAATAAGAAAAAAATAGAAGATACGAAGAAATTACACATAATTTACGGAAAAATTATGCAAAAAAAGGAGAGATTATGTAAATTTAGGCATTAATTACACAATAATCAATATTGAGTAAGAAATCACTAATCTTTTCATGTTCTACATATTTTTATTTTTTATGGTTTAGTATGTTTACTTGTTTATTATTTTTATGATCCACAATATTTATGTTAAAATGTTAGAGTTCCATGTTTCAGCAAATACATAAGGAATACCGAGAAAATACGCTGGGAAATAAATATCAGCAAACAATTATGCATTTATAAAATATTAATACATTATAAAAAGTCGAGAACGATCAATCTTTTGTACGCAAAAAAGCGCAGTTATTATGGAGTATATGATCAGAGAAAACGATTAATCTGTTCTACGAAATAAAAACGCAGTTATTATGGAGTAAAATCGCAGTTAAGAGTACAAGCAACAAACTAACCTTGTTTTTGTAGGTTACTCCATTTGCGCAGGAACCAATAGAAAAGAGTATTGAAAGTTGCAAGGAGATTTTTTTGTGGGAACTTGGTAGAATTGTGAATGTCGAATATTAAAATCTGAAAAGACGCTTGAAATGCCAAAGTTTTTTATGCCAGCGGGTGTGGTCGCACTGCCAAGACAGATTAAAATCGGGTCTAAGGCCTTCTCCAGTCGTTCGGCAAACAGGCGAATGGAGAGCCTCAGACGTGCCAACCGAACTCCATTTTTGCCGGCATTCAGTCGCTTATTGGCGTCGCACTGTTCACTTTTGCCATTTCTTTCGCTCTACCGAACTCCATCTGAGAAAGGCGAAAGAAACGACAATAATTTTGGGGCAAAATGGCATTCCACCGGAGATGAATCAAGAGACTTTTTGATTTTACTAGAAAAAAAATGAGAGTTTCGATTGGAGATAGCCCTAATACTATCTACATCGGCAGCCGAACCACATGAATGATTTCTCCGTTATAGCATGGAATAATGTCTCATAACACGATATTGAAAGTTACATACGGAATAATTTCTCCCTGCTTCGACACCCGCCTCGTATTCCCAATCGGGCAACGCAACTTGTTCCCGGCTTTGCCAACTGAAACCCTAAATTCTACAGTGTATGTGATCGCATCCTCCGGCGACCACGATGCCTGTCTTTCTTTCAGAGGAAGAGTTTAGTCTCATATCTAACGACGCCGTAACAGTTGCGGAAAGGGCCGACTCCTTCATTCGCGATCTCCGTCAGCAGCTCGACATCGTCCGGGCAGAGGCCGATGCCAAATCGATTGCCGAAGAGCAGAACTGCGCTCTTCTGGAGCAGAAGTATGCAGCGCTGTACTCAGAGTTCTCGAGGCTGCAGTACGAGAACGCTCAGCTGTCTGCATCCACCAAAAAGAGTCTCTCAGAGCTCTCGGACGCGCAGGCTGAGAAACACCAGCTTCATATTAAGGCGGTGAGCACTCTATGCCTTCATCTTCTTATTTTTATCTTTTCTGATCGTTGACTTCACTTGTGGTCCTCGGCCACATTTTGTAGATTGGTAAGGATGGAGAGATAGAGAAACTCTCGCTGGAGGTAGCAGAGCTCCACGTATCAAAGCGGCAACTTCTGGAGTTGGTGAATCAGAAGGATGCGGAGATTAGAGAGAGAAATAGTACCATTCAAATCTACGTTGATAAAATCGTGAGTTATCTTTTCCTTTGCACGACCTTTATAGTGTTTACTAGAAAGTTCCGAATCAACTGACTTGTTCATGTATTGAAAGCAGTTCTACAAAAAAAAAAAATAATAATAATAAAAAGCTTGGTTTTTTATTTCTTGATCCGTAGGTTAATTAGATCGAAAGCTGAAATATGTCTTTAGCACTTTTAAATAGCAAATAATGCATATAACGCATTTCAAGAAGTTTATGCTAATGCCATGTTGCAACTTATTAGAGATGTTATTTGCTCTCTTTCTGCTGAAGAGTAATTCTTTTTGTGTTTGGCTTCTTTCTTTAGGTCAATTTATTATTGGGGAAGTCTAGTTGGAGGGTGTATATTAATTCAGGAAATTTATTTAAGGACTCTAGTGAATACTTACTGGTTTATTTAAGGGCTCTTGCTGTCACTCTTATCATTTTAATCCAATAGCCTGCACATGCAGAAAACATGTTAGTTTGTCATTTTGCAGTTTTGCATGCCATGTGGCTTTTATAATAGCGATATAAAGGCACAAACAATCACATGAGCATTTGATGAGGTTGCATTCATTTGAAGCTAGAGCTTTTGAACTGTTATATTTATGCGTGAAATTATGATAACTGTGTGGATTAACACGTGCGTGATTGTTAGTGAAGTGTTGGTATCATGTTGAGCAGTTGTATTTTGGTTTGGAATCTTAAACTTTAAATTTTGTCAGACCTAACTTAGTTGTTTTCCCAAAATAGAAGTGATATCAAGATGTGTTCGTATTAATAGAAGTAGTAGTGTCTTGGTTTGAGATGTAAAACTTTTAATTTGTGTTAGACTTGACTAATTTGTTTTCTCTAAAATAACTTTTCATCGCTTTTTAGAAGTGTTACCTAAATATTTATGATCATGTGAATAGCTTGATCATGATCTGAGTGGATCAATTTGGAAACTGGTGAGATTTCAATAATATAATTTGTACAAGCTATATTTTTCATCACAATTCTATGGGTAATCCTGAGGTATGTGAATGCTAGATTGATGTGTCCCAGTTGGTAAAGTTGTCAAACTTTGCAAAAAGATGGTATTTTCTCATGGCTGAAAAATAAAGATTTAGTTACGGTGGATGATTTTAGGAATTTTTTCTTATATATTTATAACTGTTGATACAGATTATTTTTTTTAAAATTTTTAAAAGGTCACCTTTTGGCATGCTTTTACTTTTTACTATCCATATAATAAAAGCAACTTATTATTTGAATTACTAAAATGTTGGAAAAAAATATTTGTGTATATTGTTTATGTGAAGCTCATGGTTGGTCTGCAGGATTGATGTAACGGGATATATTCTTTACTACATTCACACTGTCAAGAGTTATTGTGTTGTATGATAAATTTATTAATAACAGCTCTAAGCTATAATTACATGACCTGTAGGCTTGAGGCTCAATAGTAAGAATTGCGCAGAATTATTTTTTTCATTGATGCAATGTATAGCAGACATCCTTAAAGAAATTTATTAAACCTTTTGCATAAATATTTGCTATATTATCAGAAGTATTCTTGTTTGTTTTTGCAACTAAATGGAATTGTCTTGTTCTATAGACTCTTTATAAATCTATGTTAGTTTCTTTGATTTCTTTGTTAATTATTGTTAATTGTCCCTGTGAAATTATATACTTGATTTCTTACTTAAGGGGTGGTCAATTAATGCAGGACAGTGAGAAAAAAATTGAGGAATAAATTTATGTTAGTTTCTTTGATTCCTCCAGCTAAATTTCTCTCTCCTCTTTCCTTCTCTCCCTTTTCTTATTAAGTTTCAGTTGCACTTTTTGTATTTTTAGTGCATTCACATTTGGATTTTTATACTATGTGCAATCCTTCCAAGGTCAATATTATAAATATTATTACGTCCCTCCTAGATCATACCTTCCCTCCCTATTTTAGGTTATTTACTCCTATAAATTGGAGCTCCTCTTCTTCTCTCTTAGACCTATTATTTCATTCATCCTTTTTGCTTCAATGCCTTATGAGAAGGTTTGAATGGTTTATTCTCCTTCATTTGATGTTGATCAACAGCCATGATGGTACTTATTATGCGTTTGGTTAAAACGAGTGTTCTTGACACTTTGTTGGAATCTTCTAGTTTGGTGGTCTTCTGTCTCCTTTGAAAGTGGAATAATAAACTATATGATGCTTTGTTTTTTACCCCTTTATAAGTACATTTTTGTTGTCTTATAATGAAAATAGCATCTTTATCCTACATATGTAAACTGATGAATATTACATTACATACATCCAGTGGCATAACTTCGTAGACTATATCAATAAAATCTCTAGAGAAAACATACCTAAGGTTACATTTCTGACAAAACAAACCTTATTTGAAGTTAACTAATAAAATAAGATTTTGAATGCTTGATATTTGGGCTATTAAAAATTTTAAAATTCGCTTTAATTTGACTTGGCTCGAATCAATTTTGAGCTACACTCAAGGCTCACAATTGATTTCAGATATTGAGTTTTTATCTAATTGCTCGGCTCAAATTATAATTAAAAAATTGGTATTTTCATAAAATACGTATCATGTGTAATAAAATATATGTATAATATTTATATATTTAATTAAAAAATAATTTTAAGTTGACTTGAAATAGAATCATTTTGAGTTGATTCAACTTGCCTCAAATGATTTTGATTGAGTTGAGTTTGATATGAATTGGAAAGTTTTTGATTTCGTGTTAACCTATACTCAATCAAGCTGGACTTGATATTAGCCCTACTTGATAGCAACTAGCCCAAATTTCTCAATCAATCATTTCGAGATAATATTTGTTTCGCTACCTAGATTTAAAATAGCATTGATGAGGGCAGATTTATTTTAATGCTTAAGTTGAAAAAGTTCGTCAACTTGCTCATTCTATGTGCATGCCACATCAATGATTTACCATTTTACTTCAATTACTTATTTTGGAGTAATGATGGTCTTTATCATTTTCTTCCCTCCTATTTTTGCTTTTTCTTTGGATTTGAATTTCAATAATCGATGAGCTTATGCCCTGGCTTTTTGCAAAAGCTATACTATGACCTAGTGCATTTCTCTTATGCAGCTAAACTTTAAATCCTCTCTTGTTTCCAATTGCATGTTGGGTGTTCTATCCAATGGAAAGAGATGTTTCTTTCCTCAAGTGCAATAGCTTTTGTGCTGGCTTCAATGATATCATCAATTGAAAAAGCTTCAATTCTTTGCGAAGTATTTCATGAAGCTCTACTGCATATTTGGTGAATACAAAGATTTAATCCAAAACAATTTCTAATGCAATTGTTTGCTTGCTATTCTTGTACATTTTGTTTGCCATTCTCTGCAAATTTGCATTTCTTCTTTGTTATCTATAAAGTTGACTTTAGCCAATCATGTCAAAGTTAGTTTATCATATTTTTTAGATTGTGAATTTCACTGCACCTAAAGTGTGTGAGGACAACTTCAAATGAGCAAATGCAATTTTGATAACTAATTAATGCTACAATTATAAAATAATTATATTTGCTTGTTGCTTGAAAAGCATGGACTTGTTGTGGGAATAGTTGCACTATGTGATGTTGTGTAATGACTTGTAAAAGTGAACATGAATAGGTTTGGATGCCTAGTATTATTCTATTTGTACATTAGGTTGGTAGGCAAATGAGTGTAAGGAAGTCAATTTCATTTGGAGAAAAGGACCAAAATGATCCCTTGACTATTTATGAAGGAGCAAAATAATCCTCAACTATATTAAAGGATCATCTTGGTCCCTGAAGTGTGTAAAAAATAATGAAAATAGTCTCATGGTGAGACTATTTTGAGTCATCTTTAAAGAGTTGAGGGGACCAAAATGATCCTTTAATATAGTTGGAGACAATTTTGATTTTTCATAAAGTGTCAAGGGACCATTTTGATCATTTTTCATTTCGTTCAATCTTAATAACTCAAGTTTTTAGATTGCAGTCTATTCATAATGACCCAATAAAATTTAGTTACCATTTAAATAAATTATCAAACACTTAACATAATTCTATTGAACACATCATTTTAGTCATGGTAAAGGCAATTGAATATCTCTCTATATCTATATTAGTTTATTATATTTATCTACTCACACATATATTTGTATGTCCTCTTATTAAATTGTACATTGCCAGTTAAGGATATGACAGTCTTAAATTTGCTGGAAAGTAAATAGATTTATTGTGATATGGTATCAAACTATCTGTGTATCTTGAAAATGAATGATGTTTCATGAATATGACAGTGTGATAATGAAATATATTATAAAGTGAAGTGTTATGTCAATCAACCATGTCTGTCATTATGGTATTGATGTGGCTTAATGCAACATTTCACATACTTGCTGGAGTATTTTTGAACGCACATCACAATTAAATCTAGTTGCAATATATTTATGAGTAAGGGTTTAACTCATTTTCTGGAGTGCTTAACTTAATTTTCAGAGGCATTTGTGTGTGTCTTAACAAATATTATACGACTTTGATTTCCTACCTACGCACACACAAGTGAAGACAATCATCATGTAAAGGGGAGAATTCAACTTTTGTTTGAATTATAATTGTCAAGTTTATGCGTATCCAAGTTTATGGCAGGTGATCCAAATTTTGGCTTTATTTTGTTTTGCCAAAAGTTGTGAAGTTTGACATGTTCGAAGAGTCTGCCACTAGTGTAGAAAATTTAATTTGAATGTATGGATTGACCTTCTGTCATTATAATTTAGATTTTTAATGCTATCTTGTGTATTTTCTAATGTTTCCCTTGTCTTTGCTTTGCTTATGGTCATTTTGGAAAGATCCATTTGTCAGAGAATAGTTCATCAAGGGAATCTAAACTAAATGAGATTGAGACAGAGTTGACGCGTTGCCAAGCTATTTGTACTCACCTAACTAAGGTTTAGCTTTATTTTTAAATATTTTATTACGAGGGTTTCAAACTCTTATTTTATATTGCAGGTGTTTTTACTTTATTAAGAATTTTAAAGTTCTCAGTTTACATTTCTTTTTTTTATCATTTTTTTAACTTGTTTCATTATTTATTTTCTTAAAGCACCAAGGAATT